>CAKNXH010061992.1:0-10807 GCA_932178445.1 Andricus quercusramuli | reverse complement strand
AAATTTTCAACAATATAAATGAATTTTCAACTAAAAAAAAATAAATTTTCAACAAAAAATGGAATAGTTCAATTTTAAGTAAGAAAAATAAGTTGTTAACCAAATATAATACATTTTTTTATATTTTATTATTTATTATTTATTATTATTATATTTCTTCTATATTCCTGCGAAATTTCATGAAATTCCTAAGAATTTTTTCAAATACACTTCATTTACTCCCTAAAGTTTTCTAAAAATTTATTGAAATTTCCTGGAATTCCTTGAATTGAAATCTTGTAAAACACCTTTTAATTTTTTGATTTTATTAATTTTTTATTATTTTTCAAACTCTTTAAAATCTATTTAAAAAATTTAAATCTCTAAAGTAGGAATCGGGTAAATATTACATGGCCTCAAATAAAAAAATATTTTAATATATTTAATATTTATATTTAATAATAAATTCTAATTATTTAATTAATTTAATTATATTTAATAAATTTATATTTAATAATTTTAAACAGGACAAAAAATGGTTTACGATGGAAAATGGAAGAAAGTAAACCCTGAAGAGGAAGATAAAATTTCAAAAATTGAGGGCCAAGTTTGGTTCGGTTTAAGAGAAATTCTTTTAAATCACAGATGTTCTCCTTATTACGAAATCACAGAATTCAGACAATCTCAATTATTAAAGGTAATTTTTTAAATAATTTAATTTTCAATCTAAGGCCATGTGATAGTAATACTTACCCGATTACTACTTTATCGACATTTTCCCGAATTACAGAAAAAATGTCGGTAAAGTAGGAATCCAATATGTCGGTAAAGTAGGAATCTAATATGTCGGTAAAGTAGGAATCCAATATGTATCACATGGCCTTAAAAGCGATTTTATTAATAACCAAAATAAAAATTAGTTGCAGAAATATATGCACGAACATGTGCTTGATCAAATTGCTCCACTTGTAGAGTTGCGAAGATGGTTGAGTTATTTAAATGTCACTTCGCAAAATTCGAATACACAACGATCAATAAATGTAGAAATGATTCCTCAGGTAAGATGATTCTTTAAATATAAGTTTAATTTTTAAAAAATTGAAAAGAAAAAAAATTGTATTAAGGCCATGTAATACTTGCCCGATTCCTACCTTATCGACATTTTTTTTTATTAACTCACGTCCAAACGAATTGGGACACCATGTTAAGAATTTTAGAAAATAATTGAAAGGTAACTAAGGAACGTTTGCATGGTCCTAAAAATTCTGGAAAAAAAATTCTCTAGTAACTTAGTGGAAAGAGCACTCGGTCGGTAATCGGAAGACCTGTGGTTCGATTCCCAGCGGAGCGAAGAAGAAAAATCTTTTTTTCAAAAAAACGAATTTTCTATGCTAGAAAATTAATCTTTCTGGTTGAAAATTAGTTTTTTTAATTGAAAACTATTTTTTTTAACTAAAAATTTTACTACATTTTTTTTCTTTGATTTATTTTTTTTTCTTCGATTGAACATTAATTCATTGGATAAGAAGTTCAACTATTCAATTTTTGGTTCAAAATTAATCTTTTTTAGTTGAAAATCCATGCATAAAAATTATAAAAATTATAAAAAAATCATCATTTTTCGTAGATATATTTTTCAACGAAATAGTTCAAATTTTATCTTAAAAAATATTTTTAAATTGATCTTTTTTAGTTGAAAATTCCTCAATTTAGTTGAAATTTTTAAAAAAATTGTTTTAAAATTTAATTAATTAATTAAAAGAGTCAAAAAAAAATAAATTTATCATTTTTAATTAAAAGCGTCCAATGTCGAAAAATTTAAGATTGAAATTTAAAAAATAGGATAATTTTAAATCGAATATTATTATTATGAATATTATTATTAATTTTAATTTTTATTCACAAATATTTAAAAAAACTTCATTCAATTAAAAAAAAATTTTACATTGCTAATTGAACTAATAATTAAATAATTAATAATAAATAATACATTAAATAATTAAAATAACTAATTGAACTTCTTTAAAATCGTCCACATTCTTTTTCAAAATTTTAGGAAATAAAAATGTTTCAAAATATTCGTCCACTTTCCTATAAAATTAATTTTTCAAAATAAAAAATTAGTTTAAATTATCCCATGAATTTTGATTTTAGATAAGAATTTCCATAATGAAAAAGCACGACAAAAAGTGGAAAAGGTTGGCAAAGAATCAATCGAAAACTTTGTTTACTAAAAATATAGAAAATATAAAAGCCACGGCGCAAATTTTGAGCGAAGCCTACGATATGGAAAAATTGGAAATCATCGATCGGAAAAAATGTTTTCTCTGCAAAGATATTGCTACGCAAAGATGCTCTAAATGCAAAGAGGCTTGGTATTGTGGAAGGTAATTTTTAATTTATTTTTTTATTTTTTAAGGCCATGTACTATTTAAATGATTCCTACCTTGCCGACCTACCGATTCCTACCTTATCAACCGTACGATTCCTACTTTGCCGATTCCTACCTTATCAACCATACGATTCCTACCTTGCCGACCTACCGATTCCTACCTTATCAACCATACGATTCCTACCTTGCCGGCCTACCGATTCCTACCTTATCGACCTACCAATTCCTAACTTACCGATAAAAGTTGCTAAGAAACACTCCTTTGATCTATAGTTGTAAATTTCTTTCAAAAAATCCAAAATTTTGTCTTTAAATGATTTTTTTTATAATTCTAAAAATTCAGGACCATCCAAAAGTTCCTTAGTATTTTTTCACTTGATTTACCAAATTTTCAACTCGATATCTCAATTAATGTGAACGTAATTTTATGTGAAAAAATGTCGGTAAAGTAGAAATCGAGAAACTATTACATGGCCAATAAAAAAAATTTCAATAAAAATTAGAATAGTTAAATATTAAGTTAGAAATTATAAAAAAAAGAATTTCCCACAAAAAAGTTAAATAAAGTAATATAAAGCTATTTTTAAAAACGAAAAATCATTGTTATTGAATTTATTTAAAAAATTAAGCACCCTGTCGATCAAATTAAAAAAAGGAATTTCTAAAGCATTTGAAATTAAACTAAAATTTTATCATTAATAAACTGAACTAAAAAAATTTTAATTAAAAGGGTCAAAATTAAATATATTTATAATTTTTAATTAAAAGCGTCCAATGTTGAAAAATTTCAGATTGATATTTAAAAAATAGGAAAAATTTAAATTGAATAATTTCAGATTAAAATTTTGAAAACAGACAAGTAAATTAAATTTTATAATTTCTAATTGGAAGCGCTAAAATTTGGAATTGAAAATATTCAGATTTTAATAATTTCAAATTAAAGATTTCAAAATTAACAATTTACCATTTTTAATCACAAGCGTCCAAAATTGAGAAATTTCCAATTGAAATGTAAAAAATAGGACAATTTTAAATTGAACAATTTTATATTAAAATTTTGAAAAATGGGAAAGTAATTTAAATTTTATAATTTCTAACTGAGATGTCTAAAATTTGAATAATTAAAAACTTTTAGATTAAAATAGGAAACTTTTTAAATTAACAATTTGGAAAAATTTTTAATTGAAAATATCCAGGACTGAATAATTTCAAATTAAATAATTCCGAAATTGAAATTTTACAATTTTTAATCAAAAACGTCTAAAATTGAAAAATTCCCAATAAAATTTAAAAAATAAGACAATTTCAAGTTGAATAATTTTTAACGCTTTTGAATTGAAAATGCCTAGAATTGAATGAATTCAAAATTAATGATTTTAGGTCAAAATTTTGAAAACAGGAAAGCAATTTTTTTTTTATAATTTCTAATTGGAAGCGCTGAAATTTGATTAATTTAAAACAATCAGATTGAAATTTTGAAATAGGACAATTTTAAATTAATTAATCGTGAACGCTTTTAAATTGAAAATATCCACAATTCTATCATTTAAAATTAAATATTTTAAATTTGAATAATTTCGAAACTCAGATTTTACCATTTTTTATCAAAAGCATCAAAAATTGAAAAATTGCAGATTAAAATTAAAAAAAGGAAAATAATAAAAATTTTATTATTTTTAATTGAAAGCGCGAAAATTTAAAACATTTAAAATTTTGACAATTATTTCCAATTTCACCATTTGGAACGCTTTTAAATTGAAAATTTCCAGAATTCGATAATTTCGGATTAAATATTTTATAATTGAATAATTTCGAAATTGTGATTTTACCATTTGTAATCAAATGTATCAAAAAACTGCAAAACTTCAGATTAAAATTTAAAAAAAGAAAAATTTGAAATCGAATAATTTTAAATTAAAATTTTTGAAAATAGGAAAATAATTTAAATTACATCATTTATATAATTTTTTAAATGGTAAAATTTATAATTTATAATTGAAAAAATTTTGATTGAAAGGACAATTTCAAAATGAATAAGTTTGGACTAAAATTTTTAAAATAAAAAAATTTCAAATTTTTCAGATTTTCAAATCTTAAATGCTTTTAAATTGAGAATTTCCAGAATTAAATGATTTCTGATTGAAATTTGAAAAATAGGAAAATTTGAAAATAAAAAATAATAAAAAAATAAATAATAAAATAAAAAATAAATAATAAAAAATTTCAACATAAATAATTTCAGATTAAAATTTGAACAATAAGAAAATTTCAAAAAAAAAAATTTGAAAATGAATATTTTTATATTAAAATTTTGAAAACAGGAACCTAATTTAAATTTTATCATTTCTATCTGAAAGCGCTAAAATTTGAATAATTAAAAATTGAAAACTTTCAGATTAAAATTGGAAAAATTTCCAATTTAACAATTTGAAACGGAAAATATCTAGAATTGAGTAATTTCAAATTAAATATTTCAAAGTTGAGATTTTCAAATTTTTAATCAAAAGCGTCCAAAATTGAAAAATTGCAGATTAAAATTTTAAAATAGAACAATTTCCAATTTAACTATTTAAATTGCTTTTAAATTAATAATATCCAGAATTTAATTTTTTAGGAATTGAGATTTTATAATTTTTAATCAAAAGCGTTCAAAATTTAAAATTAGCAAAAATTTTAATAATTTAAAATGTTAAGATTAATATTCCAAAATAGGACAATTTGAAATTTGGAATGCTTTTAAATTAAAAATATTCAGAATTGAATAATTTCAAATGAAATACATATTTCAAAATTGATATTTTACAATTTTTAATAAAAAGCGTCCAAAATTGAGAAATTTCAGGTTAAAATTTAAAAAATAGGACAATTTCAAATTAGGCTTTAAAAAAAAAATAATTTTAGATAAAAACCTTAAAATAGGAAAGTAATTTAAATTTTATCATAATTAAATAATTTCAGAATAGAATGTTAAAAATAGGACGATTTCAAAATAATTTCAGACTAAAATTTTGACAATTTCAAAAATGAATACAATTGGATGAAAATTTTGAAAATAGAAAAGTAATTCAAATTTTATCATTTTTATGTGAAAGCGCTAAAATTGGAATAATTTAAAATTTTCAGATTAAAATTTCAAATTTGGAATGCTTTTAAATTGAAAATATTCAGAATTTATTAATTTCAAATTCAATATTTCAAAATTGATATTTTACAATTGTTAATAAAAAGCGTCAAAAATTTAAAAAATAGAAAAATTTCAAATTAAATATTTTTTATCAAAATTTTGAAAATAGGAAAGTAATTAAAAATTTCAGATCAAAATTTTAAAATATAACAATTTCCAATTTTACAATTATTTAGAATTAACTAATTACAAATGAAATACGTATTTTAAAATTGATATTTTACAATTTTTAATAAAAAGCGTTCAAAATTGAAAAATTTCAGGTGAAAATTTAAAAAATAGGAAAATTTCAAATTAGGTATTAAAAAATAATAATTTTAGATAAAAACCTGAAAATAGGAAAGTAATTTAAATTTGATCAGAATTAAATTAATGTTAAAAATAGGACAATTTCAAACTAATTTCAGACTAAAATTTTGAATATTTCAAAATGAATACAATTAGATGAAAATTTTGAAAATAGGAAAGTAATTCAATTTTTATTTGAAAGCGCTAAAATTTGAAAAATTTAAAGTTGAAAATTTTTACATTAAAATTGGACAATTTCCAATTTAACAAAATTTAAATTTAAATTATTTAGAACTGAATAATTTCAAATTAAATATTTCAAAGTTAAATAATTTCAAAATTGAGATTTTCAAATTTTTAATGAAAAAGTCCAAAATTGAAAAATTCTCGATTAAAATTTAAAAAATAGGACAACTTCAAAACATAATTTCAGGTAAAAATTTTTAAAATAGGAAAATTTCAAAATGAATCATTTTAGATTAAAATTTTTTAAATAGAAAATTAATTAAAATTTCATCATTTCTAACTGATAGCGCCAAAATTTGAAGCTTTCTAATTAAAATAGGATAATTTCTAATTTAACAATTCGGAACGCTTTTAAATTAAGAATTAATTTTAAAATGAAATTTTCACATTTTTAATCAAAAAAAAAAAAAAAAAAAAAAATTCAGATTAAAAATTAAAAAATGGGGAAATTTTAAATTAAATCACTTTTAACGCTTTTAAATTGAAAATTCCCCGAATTAAAAAAAAATCAATAATTTTAGATTAGAATTGAAAAAAAGGAAATCTTCAAAATGAATAATTTTAGTACAATTTCTAAATAAAACAGTTCAAAATTGATTAATTTCAAACTGAAAAATCCGCAAAAATTTTGGAAAAGTAGGATTTCGTTCAACTATTACATAATCCTAAATTAAAATCTGATTTTTTTTTATTTTAGGGAATGCCAAGTGAAAGATTGGCAGAACCACAAGGACTTCTGTACCCACATTCTCAAATTTAAAGAAACGGATTAGAATTTCTGCCTGAAATAAGTGAATATCAATTATAATTAATATTAATAATAATAAAATAAATGCAAAAATTTATGTTGAATATTTTATTAAAAATACCTAATCTACAATGCTTTTTTTTTTAGAAAATCCTTCTTCCTGTAAAAAAAAAAGTTCAAAAGGTCACAAATTTATTTTTAAAACACAAATCCTAAAATATTGATTTTTTGAAAAAATCAGGTTTTGAAAATTTCAGAAATTCATCAATTTTTTTTCAATTGAAAATGTCCAAAATTGAATAATTTCAAATTTAATCATTTGAAATAAAAATTGTTTAAACTGGACAATTTCTAATTTAAAACGCTTTTAAATTAAAAATTTAAATTACTTTCCTATTTTTCAAATTTTAATCTAAAATTATTTATTTTGAAATTGACCTATGTTTTAGTTTTTATTAAGAAATTTTTCAATTTTGGACGCTTTTGATTAAAAATTGTAAAATCTCATATTTGAAATATTTAATTCAAAATTATTCAATTTTGTTTTTTTTTCAATTTAAAAGCTAAAAAGTTAATTTGGAAATTGCCCTATTTTAAAATTTTAATCTGAAAGTTTTCAATTTTAAATCTTCAAATTTTTGGCGCTTTCAATTCTTTTCAAAAATTTTTAAAATCTCAAAAAAATTGTCCTATTAATTTTTAATTTAACATTTTAATTACTTAAAATCTCAATTTTTAAATTAATCAATTTTGAACTGTTTTATTTAGAAATTGTATATTTTCAAGTCCTTTCAATTTTAAATTGACTTTGTAAATAAAATTTGTCAGTTCAGTTTCTTAATTATAAATTTTAGTTTAAATTCTAAAACATTTTCAATTTCAAACGCATTTGATTAAAATTGGTAAAATCTCAATTTCGAAATTATTCAATTTTAAAATATTTAATCTAAAATTATTCAATTCTGGATATTTTTAATTTAAAAGCATTTTAAATTGTCCTATTGGACTTCCGTTTCCCGCGTGAAAGTGTGTGGCAGTGGTGAAATTTGGTGCTGAGTTTTTCTGATAATTGTGGTGAAATTTGAGGTGAGTGGTTTGTGGATGTGTGTGGAGGGGTTCGTTTGTGAGGGGTGGATTGAGAGATTGAAAGATTGACAAGGGCGTGAGGATATTTTTGGGAATCAAGACAGATTTGTTTGTTGAGGTTTGTGACAGGGTGGGAGGACCAGGTTGGTCGTAGCGTGCCGTAGCAGGGTAGGGTAGAGAGGGAGAAAGGCAAGACAGGTAGACGTGACGGTAGATGGAGACAGAGAACGATAGAAGGCGGGATCGTTTGAATTGGATTCATGGCTAGCGGAGCGAATACTGTCAAGGAAAGCCGGGATTCAGATCAGGAAGTTTTCAGTACACCGAAAGGGGAGAACAAAGAAAGGAGGGCAAGGGGAAAGTATCGAAAAACAGTAGAAAAGGATAGATTGAGGGCGAAAAGCGTGGGATCAATTGAGGCATTCATTAAAAGGAAGAGAGAGGAGCGGGGAAGCAGTGAAGACAAGGAAGATATAGGGGCAAGCTTAAAAAATCCAAAAATGGATGAGAAAATTAAGGAGACAGAAAGAGACAGAGATGAGGATAAAGATCAGATAGAAAAGGAAAGATTGAAAGAAACGCGTAAAATGATGATAGAAGTAATGGGGATGTATGAAGAAAAGCAGTAGAAAAGGGTGGAGGAAATAAGAAGAGAAATTAGACAGGAAATGGCCGAACTTAGGAAAGAAATGAGGAAATGGGAAGAAGTCAGGGAAAAGTTAGAGAAAAGGATGCAGATGTTGGAGCAAAGACTAGAAAAGAAGGGAGAGCCTAATAAAAAGGTAGAGGAGTTGGAAGGTAGAATAACAAAAATTGAAAGCTCAAACCGTGAGTTTGGAGGTAGGGAGAGTGGGAAAAAGGAGAGGGAAAGACTGAGAAAAATAGAGCAAAGAATAGAAAAAAAAGAGAGAGAAGAAAGAAAAAGAAACATCGTGATAAAGGGTCTAAGATTAGAGGGGAAGGAGCTGAGGGAAGGAGTGGAAGAAGTACTAAAAAGGATTGATGCTAAGGTAGAGATAGAGAAAGTGCGAAGTGTAGGAAGGGAAGAGCGAAGAGGGGAGAGAATGGCACTAGTGAAACTGAAGAAATGGGAACATAAGAGGGAAGTGATGACAAAGAAGAGGATGTTATATGGAAGCTTGGAGAGAATAGAGGATGATTTGACATGGGTAGAAAGGAACATGCAGTATAGGTTAAGGAAAATAGCGGAAGAGGAAAGAAAAAAAGGAAGAAGAACATGGGTTAAGTATGGGAGAATACAGATAGAAGGTGTATGGTGGAATTGGGATGAGGACAGGGAAGATTTAGTAAAAAATGAGGTATCGGGAAACTAGGAGAGAAAGGAACAGGAGGTAAGGAAATAAGAAATAGTGAGAAACCAAAAGAGACAAGAAACGAAAGAAGGGAAGAATGGAGGATATGCTACTGGAATAGGGCAACGTGGGAAGCGCTTATAAGCAATAAAGATGTAGAGGGCGCGTGGACTTTATTACGGGATATCATTGTTAAAACTGCGACCGAAGTATGTGGTACGGCGTTTGTAGGAAGAAAATCTGGTGATGCATGGTGGAATGAGGAAATTGCGGCAGCCCAAAAAGAAAAGAAAAAAGCGCACAATAGAACGCTGAACATGACAGGTCTTAGCGATGAGGAGAAAACTAGACTTAAAAATGATTACAGACACAAAAATAGGAAAGTTAAACGACTAGTCAAAGAGAGTAAAGAGAAAATCAGAACAGAAGAAGAGAACAAAATAAAAAACTGCTTTGAAGGAATTATGAAACTATTATATAAACAGTTGAAGGAAAGTAAAAGTACAGAGTTTGCTAGCATGAGAAACAGTAAAGGCGAAATGCTATATGATATAGACGGGATAGTAGACGTTTTAAAAGATTCTTTTAAAGAACTATTAGGAGGTGAAGATATAGGGCAACAAAACTGCGACATAGAACATAATGCACTAGAAAACCCAATTGAAAAAGTCTGTGTCACTGATGTCAGAGATATAATTAAGAACTTGAAAAACGGTAAGGCTGCGGGTATAGACAATATTAGCGCTGAAATGCTTAAATACGGTGGTGAGTACATACCTCACAGGTTGTGCGAATTAATAAATTTATGTATCGAAACGGGAGAAGTCCCAGACGATTGGAGAAAAGCGATTATCGTACCAATATACAAAAGAAAAGGAGATAAAAGCAACTGCAGTAATTACAGAGGTATCAGCCTACTAAGTACCGTAAGTAAAATATACTCAAAAATACTTATCCGTAGGGTAATGGAAATTACAGAAGAGAAGATATGGGAAGTCCAATGTGGATTTATGCCAGGAAGGTCATGTACAGATCAGATATTTAGCCTAAGACAGATCACAGAAAAAAGCTTGAGAGTAGGAAAGAAAGTTTTCTGTGCATTTATTGATCTAGAAAAAGCATTCGACAAGGTAAATAGAACTAAACTTTGGGAAATCCTTAAAGAGTATGGAGTAAATGGAGGGCTCCTACAAGCAATAAAAACAATTTATACAGGCAGTAAAGCGAGTGTAAGGGTAAATGGGAAACTGAGCGACTGGTTCGATATTATACAAGGGGTGAAGCAAGGATGCGTTATGTCCTCGTGGCTATTTATCATATTCATGGATAAATGTCTAAGAACTGCCCTCTTCGACGAAGAAGGTGTAAATCTCGAAACCGTCAAGGTACGTGGGTTAGCTTTCGCAGATGACAAGATTATTATGGCAGAATCAATCGAGGACTTGCAAAGAATGTTGAATAAACTAAATACAAGCATGGAGAACATGGGCCTCAAAATTAACGTGAATAAAACGAAAATCATGGTGTTTGAGGGAAAAAGCGAGAAAACAATGTGCAACATTGTCCTAAAT
>CAKNXH010061990.1:683458-694953 GCA_932178445.1 Andricus quercusramuli | reverse complement strand
GAGACGGGGCCATAGGTGTATTTTACCGTGGTTCTACTGGGGGCCATTGACATTTTTTTTAGATGGCAGTTGCTCTTAGTGGTACCCTGCGGTGGTTGTTTAACTTTTTTTTTTAATTACACACACACACACACACATATATATATATATATGGCGCCTATAATTATGTTCGATATGGATTTGACAACCGTTGGAGAGGATGAATATCTATGAAAAATTTCTTTAAAGAGTACATCCCAGATAGCAATATGCGCGCATAGTGCGACGCACATGCGTCGCACGCGTGCGGATTTTGTCGCACGGCATGCACGCAAGCAATGACGCAGATGCGTCCTCATATGCGTGACAGGTGCGTCGCACGTAGTGCGGATATCACGTCGTGCTGGTATAGTGCGAGTACACGTTGCAGGTTCTTGCGGACGGTATATATATATGTACAATATTTAAATATAGATTGTTGAATAAAAGGCAGGTAACAGGATAAACAAAAAACGTTTCGTGCGAAAACGTTCTGAAACAGAAATTTTGTGCGGGAGGAATGGGAAAAAACAAAATATTCTTTATCTACCTTATCTTGAATCTCTTCATAATTTCGAAAACTGCGCGTTCTCTACTATAATAATTGGGAGAATGTATGGTAGGGAAATTTTTCAGTATGTTCAATGTATATTTTCTACTTATTTTGATTTTTAAAAGTGCAATCTACGGCGGTGTTTTGTTTACCGCACCAGAAATTGAGGTTATGTGTCACTATTTAATCAATACTTTCAGAATTTCACGAAACTCTGACTGGATTTGTGTCAATTATGAAATAAAGTGTTCTCTTATTTGCTATGCACGTTTGGATAAACATATAGCAATGTTTAAAAATCATTTCTCTCTTTTCACTTAAAAAAAAAAATACATTGCGAGTCAAAATGATCCAAACAATACATTACAAAATATAAGTATTAAAATATCAAATGAAATATAAAATAAACTGAACACGAAAACCGTTTGCACTCCGAAATAAATTGTACGTACATATAAATTATGAAATATATCTAAGTGCCCACGAACAAGAAGACTGCAAATTGTCAACATTCAATAACGAATCGATAAACGACCTAGCCTAACCACCGCAACCGAAAGGAAAACCATGTTATATGGATTTTTCTTGCCACGTGATCAGGCGGTAACTTGGAACTGCTTTTATTTAAACCCTGATCCGTGAATATAGAATGAGCAGGGTAAAATAAATTAAAAATAATTTGTTTAAATAATGGAAATAACAAACACATAGTTGTCTAATATCGAACTTGCAAAAATTTGTTTCTTTTTAGTGATTCATAAATTGTTGGTCCAATAAAAATACAAATATGTTTCTAAAATTAAAATTTATATTCAACATCTTTTTAATATTAGGAAAATGTTTGAAATTCGTAGTAGTTTTACAGTATTAATAATTCATATTATTTTTGTTCAATAATTCACCTATCACGATATGCGACTCATATGCCTCGCACATATGTGCCTGCACGAAGTGCGAGCGGTAACGCTGCGTTTCGGCACGCATGGCGTGCCTCGCATGCAGTGCGAGTAACGTGCGTCGCACGCTTGCTTTCTGGGATTCTTTGGTAAATAAACATAGTGTCAAAAGGTTGTCACGCGTGAGTTGTTTTGTGAAGTTTAACATTTTTGTTACTTAAATGACTAGCGGCCGCTTTAAAACTAGTTAACAATTGTTAAAACTAAACGCATTTTGCTATTACTGAAGTTCAGTCTTGTCGTTGCCGGCAATTCGGTAAATAATGTACGTACGTTCATAGCGTCATAATTTATACGCGTTTTGACATTTGTCATAGATAAAATCGTATGCTTGAAATTTCAAAGAGAACATCATATAATTCAAATTCAAGATTTAAGTTGATACGTTAACTTTTTCTTGTTTTGAGCGTACGTTCGCAAGGGTGTTTCCTTAATGCTGCTTGCAGTTAAAGGCGCGTGCTCGGTGTCGTCGCGTGCAAAATAGGCCGGTTTAATGTTGTCGATTGATACCTGGCGAGGTTCGCCATTGACATCGATCTTGAAAACCCGGTCAGAAGTGTGTCTTAGTACTTTATGAGGCCCAGAATACGGCCGCTCGAGGGACTTTTCCGCGTGGCTTCTGATGAATACGTGAGCGCAGGTTCCTAGATCTTTGAATAAAAATGGCTTCTTCTTATGCTTGTGGGCGACCGGAATCGATTTAAGCTTCCTCATGTGTTCCCGAAATTCTTCCAGAAAATGATGGTTAGGTCGGAAGTCCTCCGGGAGCACGAACTCCCCAGGAACGCGAAGAGTAGTCCTGAAGACGAATTCCGCTGGAGAGGCCCTGATGTCCAGTACATTGGTCCTTAAACCCAGAAGAACCGTCGATAGAGAACGAGACCATTCGCGATCCGCATTGAACATGACGCCGCCTTTAACGAGCGATGCCAACGTTCCACCATGTCGTTTGAAGAAGGGTGGAAAGCGGTTGTTCGGATTCGATGACATCCGATTACTTTAACCCATTAGCGCCTAGCGATGCCATATGGCATCACTTTGACGTTGTTTGATTCACCACGGAATTTTCTACAACCAATGGTCATTTCATACTCAGGTTGACCTAAAGTGTTAGTCATATAAAAAAATGCAATTCTGAAACCCTAAATTAATTCAGGCGCTAATGGGTTAAGAAGAGCAGCGAATAACTGCGATTCAAATTGTAATCCTTGATCGGAACTTATGGTTTCTGGTGTGTCATATCTCGATACCCATTGATCGACGAAAGCTCTACATATAGTTAAGGCCTCAATATTCGAAAGAGGAACAGCTTCGGGCCATCTCGAGAACCGATCGATGATTGTCAAACAGTAGCGGAAACCATTGCTAAGAGGGTGGGGTCCGATTGAATCAATATGTATATGGCGAAAACGTGATTCTGGAGCGACAATGGATGCTGGGAGCAACTGATTGTAGCGCGTCACCTTAGATTGCTGGCTAGGAATGCATGTTTTGCACCATTGCATGATGTTCCGGTGCATTGCCGGCCAAACGTATCTTTGGCGGATAAGACGATCATTCGCTCTGGCTCCAGGATGCGCTGGTTCGTGGAAAATATCAAACACACGCCTACGCAAACTGAGTGGTATGAACGGACGTAGCGAAGAGCCTGTAAGGTCACAAATTACGGTGGTATGATCACTCCCTAATTGAATCTTCTTTCAATTCAGCGAGCAGCTGTTATTGGCCATGAGCGTGTTAAGTTCGGTGTCGGAGGCTTGAGCCTGAGCAAGTTCGAGAAGACTAAATTCTGTAGGGAGGCTAATTGAGTCGACCCGTGATAAAGAGTCAGCTACAACGTTCTCCGAGCCTGGCAGATACTCAATTTCGGTCAAGAATTGCGAAATTAATGCTATCTCTCGTTGTTGTCGTAGCGAAATTTTGTCCGAGCGTTGAGTGAACATGAAATTAAGCGGGTTATGATCTGTAATGGAAGTAGCGGATATCTTCGTAGATGGCCGTTAATTCGCGATCATATACGCTGCATGCCCGCTGTGTTGGCAAAAATTTGCGCGAAAAAAATTCGAGGGGCTCTCATGAAACGTTAAGCAGTTGCTCGAGCGAGGCATCCATCCCAAAATCGGAAGCGTGGGAAACGAGCCGAGTTTCGGCGTCGGCCGTTGGATGCACTGAAAGAACAGCGTTAGATAGATCGTTTTTGACCTTCTCGACGGCCGCTTCGGCTTGGGGATTCCAAGGAATCTCTCGCTTGTCATTTTTGCGCGAGTAGCAGAGGAAGTTATTCAACGGTGCCTGGTGCTTAGCGGCGTGAGGAATGCAACGGCGATAAAAATTAATCATACCGAGGAAACGACGTAAGTCGCAGATGGTTCTAGGCTTTTTGTATTCTAGAATTGCTTTGACCTTCTCTGGTGTTGGTAAACACCCTTTCTAGCTGACCATGTAGCCCAGAAACTCGAGGTGAGAGGCCCCAAACTCACACTTGCTGGGGTAAATTCTCAGTGAGAAATCCCTCAGGCGCTGGAAGACGCACCACAGATGCTGCTTATGCTCTTCGACGGAGGAAGAAGCAATGAGGATATCGTCTACGTACGCGAAAGCAAAATCGAAGTCACCCAGCGCGCGATTGATGAACCGCTGAAATGATTGAACCGCATTTCGAAGGCCAATGGTCATTACCGTATATTCGTAAAGCCCGAAGGGTGTGATTACTACGGTCTTAGCGATATCCTCCGGCGCTACCGGTATCTGATGATAGGCCATTCGTAGGTCGATTTTTAGAAAAGATGGACTTGCCGCTAAGTGACGACGCGAAATCATGTAAGTGAGGCACCGGAAACCTGTCTGATATTGTGACGCTATTTAATCTACGGAAATCCCCACATACGCGACATCCCGTTTTCTTTCTGACCATGTGGATGGGTGTAGCCCATGGGCTGCTAGATGGTCTGGCAATGCCGTCCTTTTGCATTTGTTGGACAATCGCCCTGGCCACAGCCATTTTGTCAGGCAGAAGGCGCCGCGCACGTTCGGACACGGAAGGTCCGTTAGTTAATTCCCGAAACAGTTGCGCTCTTAACAAAGCCTTGAATGCTAAGCCCGGTTACGGTAGCGTCGAGGCGCGACCTGTGAAGCACAGGGACGAGCTGAAAATGCGACAGCAGATCTGCCCCTATAATAGGGCGAGGGACCGCTGCGACAAGAAAATTCCAGGAGATCTGGCGACGAATGTTAAAATCCTATTGAAGGCGTCAGGTGCCAAAGGTTGCGAACTTAGATTTGATGGCCGGGAAAAGCGTTAAAGAGTCGGGCTTAGAATTGGCAATTTTCCGATTAGCTGGAAGTAATGAAACGTCGGAGCCTGTGTCGACTAGAAAGACCAAGCCGGATTTAATATCTCTAATGTGAAGACGCTTAGGGCTCGTGCATAAATTACGTAACACTTTTAGGGGGGGGGGGGGTCTAGCCTAATGTTATACAATGGTGAAAAACTACAGGGAAAAGTCGGAAAAAGTGTTACATAGGGGGGTGGGGGGTCAGAATTGTTGGAAAACTGCGTTACGTAATTTATGCACGACCCCTTAGATACAGAAAGACTACAGTGTGACGTCTCAACACGTGCAGACCGTTCTAGTTTTTTTGGTTTCGATCGACCCAAGAGCAATGTTTGTACCTACACTTATTTGCCTTAGCACCAAAACGTTGGTGGTAGAAACAACGTCCGTTGGCGCTTTTACTGCAAGATCTCTGCTAGGAATTTCCACGCCCGCTTCGATTACCGCCATTATTGTTGTGGTTAGAATTGAAACGAGGACGAGATCTATGAGAAGAATTACCCCCCATTTGAGAAGCGATTCCTGAGAATTGCTTAGTAAAAGTTGTTAATGCGGCTATTAAAGCATCTTGGGTAGCGTTGGAAACGGCACTACAAGAAACGTGCTGGTGCGTTGCGTTTGAGATAGCTGCTAGATTTATATATGAAGGGCGCCATGCCGAATAGACCCTGTCACCTTGCGTGGCCAACTCCGATAATTCATTGATGTTGGAAACGGCTAAAATAGCCCGGATCTGAGGTGGAAGCTGGTCCAAAAAGATACTTTTGATAATCGTGTCGCTACACTGACCGTCGTTCAAATCTCTCGAACGAGCCAAAAGGAAGGATGGCTTTCCGTCTAAACTGACCTCCCCCCTTAAGAGTTGACGCAGTCGCGCTTCGGGGGACACCGAAAAGGTGCTGATTAGGCGCTCTTTGACGAACGAGTAAAGCTGCCTCGGGGGCGGATCTATTGCGAGCAAGTCTTCAATGTGTAAAATAATGTCTGGATCTAAAGCCATGATATGACTATGAGTCTGCATGATTTGATCTGTGACTCGAGCCAGCTTAAAAGACGATTCTACTATGGTGAACCATAATGAAATGTTCTCCCGATAACAAGGCGGAATCCTAGGGATCCGGTAGGAATCGACGCGTTCGGAAGTCTGAGAGCCGTTGGGGGGTCCGGGGTCCCGAGGGGAAACCGACCCACTGCCGTTTTGTTCATTTAACATTGCAGCCGCACACACGCGCTCGAGAAACCAAAGATGACCAATGAAAATCAGAAAATACCGTTATCGTACACTGTCGTTGAATTTAAGATGCGTTGCGTCCCTCGAGAGGTCAATCCAGTGTGAAGTTGGAATTAGGCTGTGATGTTGAGCATAATTGTGATGTTACAGGCGAAAGGTTCCACGCAGCAACGGAACCAAGCACGCACCCAGATAGCCTGTGGAAAAGAGCGAAAAAGAGAAAAAAAAATTTTGAGTTAAATTCGAAGTAATAAAAAAAGATTTAATTTATTTTGACAGTTGAGGCTATGTTGAGTTTAAACTTGAATTAATATGCAGGGTGGTGCTCACCAATCCTAGGTTTCTAAAATCGAGGCAAGATGAATCTCTGAACCGATGATTGACGACTCTGGAGTATGTTATTTGTACAAGCATACGAGAATAATTCGGCTCAAAACAGACGACGCGTTACAAAGGTTGCGAATTTCAAATCTGCCAAAATCACTTGCGCAGACATTAAGGCCTATATGCGCGCGAAGACAAGCGATAAAATGGCCGACAAGTTTGAATGTAATTGCCGTTACAATTAAAAATTGTTAAAATTATTATTAATGATATTGTTATTTGATTGTTGCAATTGCTAATTGTAATTATTAAAGTTAATGCAAAATATTTTTAAAAATTGTTATGACAAATATGTATTCGTAAGAGGGCAAAAAATGGCTGACGATTTAAATTGAAACGCAATTTGCAATTTTCCGACAAGTTTTAATCATGTGCCAGTTTTTTAAAATGAAAAACGCCGCAAGAAACAAAATATATATGCCAGTTGAAAAGAGGCAGGTTAGAATTAACTCTTTATATCAAATGAATAGCTCAAATCACTACTTGGGCATATGCAACGTATTCGTCGCGTTGGAAGCGAAATTTGACGACTTCGAAAAAAGTACAAAAATTATATCTTTACATGGAAACTTTGACAAGCTTTTGAAAAAGCACTTACATGAGGTCGAAAAGGTTTCCGTTCTTGGTAGATTCTCAGCTCAGACGACGATGCGTGTCGATTTCGGTCCTGGCTCGGCACGGCGTCGTTAGACAAAGACGAATCCCGGTGAAAACAACTTGGCCAATCCGGGGTAAAAACTGCAACGATGAGGTCTGAGAATTCCAAAAAAGTCGGATCGTCTGTGCGATGGAAGTTTTATTGATCCATAGAGAAGGTGTTGGATCCTGGCAGCAAAGAAGCTAGCGAGAATCAGTGCGTTGGTAACCGCGTGGCAAACATGGCACCCACGCGACCGCGCCGGGGCTTCGGTGCAATACTTGCAGAAATCAGAGAGGTTGCGAGCTTGCCAACCAACTCGGGGTCACCACTGTGGGAGTTTTCACTGCCCACGATAATGATAATAATACTTTTATTTCCAGAGGTGGTTAGGAAATAAAACACTACTGTTTCACTCAATTATTACTTTATTGTAGACAAGGTCCCTTGCTCAAACCTTTCGAAGCGTTTACACCCGGCGCGGTCGGCTACCAACTGAGAGCGGGTAGTGGGGTGAACGATGTGAGGTAGAGAACATGGAACAGGTTGTTAGACATAGAGTGGAAACTCACAAGTCGTTTCGTTTACATGAGATCCCTACATTCTCAGTAATTGTGCTGCCATCCAAACTGTCGGTGGTAGGATTTGAAAGCTCTTACAGCACAGACAATTTAAAGGTAGAAAGCTAACTTTTCTCTCCTTTCATTTTATGGTTACGCGACGTTTTGTGTTTTGACAGCAGTTCGTTGCATTTTTTAGCTTCATGGAACTTCAGTTTCAAGTGCTTTATTGTTTCTTTGAAAATTGGAAGGAAGGTTGTTTTGATTGCTCATGACCTGTACTTGAACACACGCTATACAACTTTGATCACTTTCATTGTTGTAAGTGAACGACAAATCATTGTTTGGAAAAAGATGTGGTGATCCGAAACCGACCGCCAGAAGGTTGTCCGAAACCGACCCCTATATTTTTGCGCACCAAAGATTTTCTAGCGTGTTTTTGATGGTCAAAATTTGATTTAATGACTTCTAACGGTAATTACACATGTTTTGTTAAGAAATGGGACGATCTTTCAAATTTAAAACGCCAAAACGAGATCCTCGAATTCTGCGGCGCGTAGTTGCTGCGATGGCATTCTCATAAAAAAGGCCTCAAATGTTTTTAAATGAAATGAAAAACCATTTCCAAATCGTTTTTTTTTCTTTAACAAGTTGCAAAAGAAATTCCAATTCGGTCTTTTCCCTTGATTTTCACTACGATCTCGATATCTCACAACCAGGGGGGTGACTCGCCATACGAATACGCTGTGTCAGTTTTGTGAAGGACGGCAGAAAATGAAACACTGGCGCCACTAGCGCGACGCCCTACATTTGAATTAGAGCTGATTGGAATCATGGGAGATTTAGTATTTTTCGTCCTTTTTGTAATATTTTTGACGTTTGTGGATACTTTAAAAACTTCCAGCTTGAATAAAGCAGGAATTAACTGTTTCTTGAATTAAAAAATATCTAGGATTAAAAAATAGATCTTTCATAAACTGGAAATGTCGGTTTTTAATTTTCAAGTTCAGTAAAATGGTGACATATGAAGATTACGTCCTTAACGTTTAGAACAAATAAACTAAATGTTCAGAAATCACAATATAAAAAATAGAGACATGGCCGCTGCCACAAAACACGTTTTTTTTATTTGCGGTGAGCATGAAATTTTTGAAAACCCTTCGTTCAGGGACTGCGTATAGGAATATAATAATAAAATCTTGTCGGTTTTTTGATTTCAGATAATTCGTACCGGACTTATCATGCTCACCGTAAATAAAAATAAGCAAACGTGTTTTGCGGCAGCGGCTATTTCTCCCTCAGTTTTTCAAAATTTTTATTAGAAAAGTACACAAAAATATATAGTAATAGATCCTATGTAGTCTATTTTAATGAAATTTTATCAACATTGCCTAAAAAATGTCAAAATCCCTCAAAATAAGTGTATGTATAACCCGTTCATGACTTAAATGATCCTAATGTATCATTACATTATGACAAAAATATACAAGAAATTATAAAAATCATAATTTTGAATATTCAGTATATTGTATAGATCGTGAAACAGCTGAAAAGATTATCAGTATTGAAGCTATTATTTTTTCTGTACGTTAAGTCATTTATTTATTTAAAAATTAAATTAAAAGATGGAGATATAAATTAAATATGGAGTAAAGATAGTAGGAGGTTATGTGGGAGTAATAAATACCAGGTTAATTTATATAAATGAATATAATTATTTAATTATTAACTATTTATTAATTAAATAATAATTTATTACATAGTTACAATTGAGCAAAACTACGTTTCACAAAATTTCGCGACTTTATTTTTGGCAAAATTATCCTTTTTTTAATTTAGGTTTCTTGTACTGTTCTGACCGCAAGAAATTATAATTTACTTTAATACTTGAATTTACTAATAAATTAATGTAATTGTACATAAATGTCGAAAATCAGCGATAATTCACAACTGTCATTAATGTCGCTTTTACATTTTTTCTTAAAGATAGTAAGGGTCTTTAAATATTTTCAAAATAAAAAAACAACTATTTAAGCTATAATTTCACTCACTATCATAATAATCTAAAAGTTTGGCAACAGAAGAATATATTAAAATTTAAAAATCTATGTCATAATGAAACCGTCAGAGCTATTCGATTATTTTAGGTTAAAGGACATCGGTGTAAACAAATCGTAATTCTTACCGGTATAACCGTCCCATCCGGAGCTAAAAGTTCCTTTTTGAGTCATAACCTGAACGACAGTTAGGTGCTACAGTCGATGCCCCCCTTCATGGAAAATTCAATTTTCATAAACAAAAAATTGTCTTCAATCCTGGCTTATGGAAATACCCACCATTTTTGTTAAATATTAAAAAAATATATACGTTCAGATGAGGAAAACTCCATGTCAGTTTTACGTGGGCTGAACAATTTTTCTCATCAGAACATGATTTTTCATAAATTCGAATTTTGAAATTTTTTGCTGAAACAGTTTAAGTTACAAAATGAATGTCAAGACAAGAAATTTTTTGACTGAAAAGTTTTTATATTCAATATATTTAAATATATTTCACATTTATACAGGTATTTTTCAACAATGTATACAAACTTTATCTGTATCTCAGTTTAAAAAATAAATAAATAATACCTGGATTAATATTTAACAATAATGGTGGGTATTTCCGTAAGCCAGGATTGAAGACAATTTTTTGATTATGAAAATTGAATTTTTTCATTTTTCTCGGAAATGGTACAAGACATCATAAATGCGTAAAAACACTTTTTGTAGAACTTTTTTCAATGTGCAAACTATTTTCTTAACATTTTTTTGTATCTGTTGTTTTCAAGAAAAATGCGAAAATTCGATTTTATCAAAAAAAATTCTTCTGCCCACAAAAGTTATTTAGCCCACATTAAACTCACAAGGTATTTTCCTTATGATAGTACAAATTCACCAAAAAATTGGCAAAAAATATAAGTGTGGGTTTTTTGAGAAAATCTACTTTTAAATAAAAAACTCTACCAGAATCTGAAAAGAAATCGTAAATATCTCAATTAGGTCAAAAGTGATACGAGTTTAAGGGCATGTGATACTCCGGCCTGTGGTAAATCAGGTAAATCAGGTTCAGTTTGTATTAACAATACAAATAATATGAATTATTCCTTAACAAAGTGAAAGAAACAGGTGACGCGTTTGACAAATAAAAACTGTGACAACTTGAAACTTTAATTTGAAAAATTCGTACACATAGAATTTTAAGTGGAAATTAGCTAGCAGGGTAGAGGTAGCTCGGTGAATACTCTCAACCAACAGGAAAGTTGACTTTTATAAGGAACAACGTTCATGGAGAAAAATCCCCCCAACGTAAAAATCCGAAAATTTTCAAAGTCGATTTTCTCGAAATGACTTTTTTTGAATTGTCACACTATTGTCCTCAACGTGCGATATTATTGAGGAAGAAATACATTCGCGATTGCATCCATTAAGAAAATAAGAGTTGAAATCGTCATTTTTGAAATGTAGATCAAGGTACAGCTTACATGCTTTTATTAAATAAACTTTTTTTAGAAAGATTTCATCATGTTCTAAAAGTGGTTTTGATGGATTTGAAGTACATTGATTTATAATTAAAAATTTGCATTGTTTAGTCATTATTTATCGATTTCTAGCATGCAGGCGCTCCTGCAGCTGAAACCAATCGATGTATTTCGATGAAACTTAGCATAAATATAGTAAGTAAAGTTTACATATGCCGCTTGTTCCGGTGACAGTAGTTCATAAAATATATAATTAGGGATAGGAAGTTTATGCAAGGCGCATAAACGCATAATGTTGTCA
>CAKNXH010061990.1:650009-683058 GCA_932178445.1 Andricus quercusramuli | reverse complement strand
TTCTGTTAATTAACACTCATTACTTTCTTCATAAAAATTCAATAAACTGTTTTTGTTCCGAGTAAAAGTTGTTTTAACTCTTTCCTTCAGTAAAATTGTGAATGGT
Source organism: Andricus quercusramuli (assembly GCA_932178445.1). NCBI lineage: Eukaryota > Metazoa > Arthropoda > Insecta > Hymenoptera > Cynipidae > Andricus > Andricus quercusramuli. The sequence continues at coordinate 682,952 of CAKNXH010061990.1, read as the reverse complement.
TTATCATATAAGCCTGCAAACCATTTTTTTCATGGAAGGAAAAAAGCTTAATTGTTTACCTCTTATAGAAAACAACACATTTTTCAAAGATGTGGAGAAAATAAATTGATTTTTAAAACCGCATAATGGCGAATAATCTTGGTTTTTTAATGCATAATATGGGGAAATTTATGCGCATAATTAGGGGTACAATAAATGCATAAACTTCCTATCCCTATATATAATGATGGCGTACGTTAGATTTGAAATTATCAGAAAATTTACTAATTTAACAGGCGCAGACGCACCAGCCTTCAAAAATAATCGATCGATTTATTCTTTCATACCAAACCACCGTTAACTAAATAATATACCGTTTTATGAATACAAATTTTAAAGTTAGTGACTTAAACAAATTTTTCAATTCAAATAAATTATTACCAGAAAAAAACCTGATATTATTATCACAGTATGTGAATATTTGAAAAAATTAAAAAAATGTGAACAGGCACCCAGTTATTATATTTAATCGTCCAATAACAATTGATAATAGCTTCAACAGGTAAATTTAACCAACAAGTGCTTTATTTGGTTATTTTTGGAGTAAGAAACTTCATTCTCTCAAAGTTTAATCAAACCCAGGCGGAAATATTATATATCGTTTATATATCGTTTATCGGGACGCCCTCGAAATGTAAACACCTCGTTTATCGGGATTCGGAGGGGTCTCCCACTACTACCCCCAGCCTCGAGACGGGTTGCCATGACACCTTGCTGTGTTGTTATTTACGGGTTATGTCAGGTTTGATCGCAAATTATCAAAAAGAATTTTAAATTCCCGTTACTCCCACCATGCTCTCACCTTACCCCACTTCAAGTGCTAATGTATAAGGAGCGGTGGTTGGAAGGGGAACAAGATGTCCCGATAAACGAGGTTGCAAGATCCCGATAAGTGAAGTTCACGATAAATGAGTGTCCCCATAAACGAGGTTTGACTGTATATATAATGAAGCATTATCGTTCTCGTAGCGAGATCATGTGTTTTCTTTGTCTGTGTCTTTGTTTGCCCGTTATTACGATAATTAATTTCGTTCGATTTAATTTGCGAATGCTTGCATGACTTTCATACTTAAGACACAAGGTTCATTCATGTTTGGCATTACAGTAAATACCGCTCTGACACGGCGGCATCCCGATACAATTCGAGCGCGTATTTTATTTACCGGAATTTGTCGATTTCCATCCACAGAAATATAAGCTTGTGAGAGAAACTTACATTTAACGAATTCACGAATATTTCGTGCAAAAAATGCCGCAGAAATCAAATTTAAATTGCTACCTGTGTCTATTGTGTCTATTATAGCATCAACAGGGCAATATTCAATAATTACTCGATTTCTCGGAATGCTAATTTTTCTCAAAGAAAATTTTTATTGTGAGACTTTATTTCAATTTTAATCTCAGGGTGCCGAAAGTCGAGCCCCCTAGTTGGGCGCCAGATGAAGCATTATCGCTCTCGTAGCGAGATCGTGTGTTTTCTTTGTCTGTTCGTGAGGGAAAACATATTGAATCACGGAATCATTTCGTGTTATGATACTGGATTTTAAACCCAATTTCTAATGAGATATTAGTAATCATTAATTGTCATCATTATGGCCCGTGATACAATGGGTGATTCTGCTCAGCAGAATCACCTTTTCCCTACTTGAATTTACCTTTAAGAATGACACACAAATCTCCTAACGAGATACAATTGCTTATAAAATAAACTTGCTAAATTGAGATGGGTGATTTCCCACAAAAAAACTCAAGAAACAAAATTTGAAAGTTTATTCTCCTATAGAATACTGGATTTGGTCATTTATACCTATAGCCAAATTTGACAGTATTCGAGAATTTACTTTGAAAATAAAAAAATCTGTATCTCAATGAGGCATTCTCATTGAGAGACAGAAACAGAAAATGTTAAGCAATGCTCTTTTCATTCATGGGATTTAAATTCCTCTTTAGATTTAAATTTCGGCAGGCATTTCCTTACGGCGAATTCCCGACTATTTTTTCGGCAAATGACGCGAAATACCTGGAACATTAAAGGTCCGAGCTCTCACAGCTGGCGAACGCGTGGTACGAAAAGTTGACAAATATATATATATGTATCTTGTCGAGCGACCAGCTGACAAGATAACGCGGCTTGTATATAAACACCGACGTGTTTCCTCGTACAATTCTAATATATATAAAAGAATCTTTTCTTATTTGAGTAAGATTCTTATGGACTATACGTCCTTTCAATCTATACTGAAAAATTAATGTAGACAAACGCAACGCGCATCTATTTTGGAAACCTAATCGTTTCTCTAAGGGGTAACCGCAGTTAAGCCCTTAGAGGTGGAGCTCTTTCCGACGCATCGGGGGAAAGACAAGCTTTCTTGTCGGGAGCGGCTATTGAACAGCTCACCCCTCTCGTAGCCAGGTAAGTCCCCACTCCAGTGTCATCTGTGCTACCTGTGCGCTCCGCTGTTGATGGCGATTTGAAGAGGGTTTACCGCATATTATTTACTATATCGGTAAACTCTATGGCTTCCTTATCGATTTGCGATATGTTACGTTCCTTAAAGATGGAACTCCTCAATAAACTATATATAATATTTCCGCCTGGGAACTTAAATAACTAATTTTCAAACTTTGCTGAATGGCATTGATATTGAACAACAATTGTTATTATTTATCTTATTCATTTACAAACTAGAAGCTCTATATTTTATTGGTATCAATCAATCTTTCAAAATTCTGTTCTTTAAGGAGAGTAATGACGATGGTCTTAAATTATGTCTTCATGACACAATTTAAATAAAATTATGCCGGTAATAGTGGCGGAGTATCTTGTGGTGCAACTGGCACATATACGCCGAATTGATCAGCTACTTCATTCGAAATGGGTACTATCCTCCCGGTCTCTATAAATCTGATAATTATGTGGTTTTCTCGATTACATATTGGATAAACAATACCTTTGTTGTCCCATCCAATGATCATTATAGCCTTCGCTACTACATTGAAATGATTTTGAACTGGATGTACTCTACGATCTTGTGTCATGAAGAAAATACCAGGAACCTCTTCTGCTGAAGCACGAATTGTCCTGGGCCTAGAAAGGAATGCGGACCCCCATCGTAAATCTGGGCAAACTGAAACAACGTGGCAAAGTTTTTTTAATGTACTAATTTAATATATTATACAAGGGAGGGATATCCATAAGGGGATCTCTCGTTTGTCCCCATTGGACACGTCAAAATTCAAGTTAGTGCGAATTGCTTATAAATTGATTATAAATGTAATTAACGGCATTTTTGCTTTAAATTGTATATTGATGTTTTATTCGAAATTTTCGGGGAGAATTTGATGCAGATCTCGGAAAGGTTCGGAAAGAAATGAGAACGATCGGATAGTTTTGGAAAGAAATTTCTATCAGAAATGTGTGCCAGGGCATGTATTTGCATTTAAATTTTACTAACTCATCGTAATACTACATATAAAAATAATGTTCAAAATGATACGTAAATTAATATTATTTTGATATACATCCAAAAAAAGTGATACCGAAATCAAGACGATTCTGTTCGGCCTGAATGTATGCTCGATATTTGAGATCATAATGATTTGACTTGGCATCGTGTATGAATACAAACTAAGATGGCCGACGTTCTTAGAGTACTTTAGCTCATATGCGAGCTTATTATGATTTCTGATCATGCAGTGTACTTGAAAAGTTAAAAAAATAACGAACCCTGATAATAGAATAGTTCTCCTGTTAACTTTGTTAAGTGCGCAGTTGTAATTTGCGTGCGGTTATAGATAAAGTATTTAGGACAGATGTCCCTGAAAGCATAGCAGAATGATCTGAATAGACAGGTCATTATGATCTCGAGAGTCAAATGATCGTTCGAGAAAAATGCTTTGCACCAAAAATCATCTCTTTTTTTACTGTACACACACGCATCTTACACGGATAGATACTTAATGTAACCAAGCAAAAATATATCCACTTTACCAGTCATCTGAAGATTTCCGAAAGACCATTTAAGCGTTTTAGCTGAAATTATAACCGCGCATTTATAGCTTTTGAATTTATAAAATATTGACTTGTCAATCTTTTTATATGTATATGATAAAGTCCAAACGACAAAGTCCTGTCTCGACACATGCAAATGGAAAAGTTCTATATCCCAGGTGGTGAAGTAGGAAATCCTGAAAATCCAATTTAAATTGTATTATAACTATATTGGGCGCACAAGTGCCCATATATTGTTATTATTATTATACCATCAAGCCGTTTTTCTCTAGGGGTAAACGTAAATCACTCAGGGAGGATAAGAGTAATGTGGGGGAGGGGGTGCAGAGTTTTGGGATGATCTAGAATTCCTGTGTTATTCATTTGAATATCACGTTCGTTCCGTAACACTGCTCTGGCCCAGATTGCTGATCAATCACTCTAGCGATCACCTCAAGTGAAGAGCCTTACAAAGTCATCATGTGAGGCTACCCATTCGGGCACATTAGTATTCAAGGTCTTTGTTTCAGACTCATACCCAAACATGCCCGAACCATCTTAACCTATTTCCTTCACATATGTCAACTAGTGTCTCCTGTACATCACATTCTTTGAGGATTATCTCGTTACTCACTTTGTCCATCAGTGTTTTGCTGCATATTCTGTGCAAGAGGTTCATGTGAATTGCGTTAATTTCATTCTGATCTTTTTCTTGATAGGTCCACCTCTCGCTATCGTATAGCACATTCAGTATAAATATAGAATTAGGTATTGCCCTTCTAGCTTTCGGCAATATATTTTTTCTTCTAAAAATGGGCCCTGCTCTACCGATAACCTTCCTGCCCTCGTTTTTATGCCTATCTAATTCCCCATATATCTTTCCGCCACTTGTGAGTAAGCTACCAAGATATATGTACTTATCAAATTGTTCTATTCTCTCACCATTTAGGACAATGTTGCATATTGTTTTCTCATCTTTCCCTTCAAACGCTATCATTATTGTTTTATTTACGTTAATTTTGAGGCCCCTGTTCCTCATGCTTGTATTGAGTTGGATTAACATTTTTTGCAAGTCTTCGATTGATTCTGCCAAAAGAGCTTTATCATCTGTGAAGGCTAACTCACATATTCTTAAACACTTGTCCAAAAATATAATAAATAGCCATGAGGACATAATGCATCCTTGTCTAACATTTTGCATAATATCGAACCAGCCACTCAGTTTCCTGCTAACCCTTATACCCGCTTTGCTACCAGCATATATTGTTGTTATTGTTTGCAGGAGCCATCAATTGACTCCGTACTCTTTTAGGACTTCCTAAAGTTTTCTTCCATCTACCTTGGCCAAAGCTTTTTCTAGGTCAACTAATGCACAGAAAACTTTTTTCCTTACTCTCAAACTTTTTTCTGTGATCTGTTTTAAGCTAAATATTTGGTCCGTACATTATCTTCCTGGCATTAATTCACTTTGGACTTCCCATATCTTTCCTTCTGTTATTTTCATTACCCTGCGAATAAGTATTTTTGAATATATTTAACCTACGGTACTTTATAAGCTGATACCTCTGTAATTATTGCAGTTGCATTTATTTCTCTTCCCTCTATATATCGGTACGATAATCTCTTCTTTCCAGGTATCTGGGACTCCTTTCATCTCGATACATGAATTTACCATTTTTTAAGTTTTTTAATATATGCCGAACCTCAGTGATACATACTTTCTCAATTGAGTTTTATAACGCATCGGGTTCTATATCGCAGTTGTGGTGCCCTATAGCTTCGTCTCCCAATAATTCCTTGAAAGATTCTCTCAAAGCGTCCAGTATCCCGTCTGTATCAAACAGCATTTCACCCTTGTTATTTCTCATGCTGACAAACTCTGTATTTATATTTCCCTTCATCTGTTTTATTGACAGCTTTTTGCTTCCTTCGAAGTCGTTTTGCATTTTCTTTTCTTCTCCTGTTTTGATTTTATCTTTACTTTCTTTGACTAGTAGTTTCACTTTTCTCTTTTTGTATATGAATCATTTTCAAGTATGTTTCTCTTATCATCGCGAAGGCCTGTGATGTTCAACTTTCTTCGATACGCTTGTTTCTTTCCTTGAACGGCTGCGTCTTCACGCTGGACGCCGACCCATCCGTTCATGTCTCCTAGTATACTGATTCTTTCACAAGGATCGCAAGCACTTATAGTATCATTTAAACTGTCCCAGAATACGTCTTTTACTTCGCTCGAATCACCATCAATTGGGGCGTAGCACGCTATGATAAATAATCTTCTGATTCCTTCTTTCATCCTAAGATACAACAATCTGGGAGATACAAATCCATGTTTCTTGATATGCTGACTTGCTCTTTCATTCATAATCAAACCGGCCCCTTGATTGCCATGTGATTTAATATCTGCTCCTGACCATATTTGGAGTCCGCCTTTCAATACCTCATTTTCTATGTTTCTAGCATGGAGAATAGACATAAGGAGACCAAAGTAATGTAACCGAAATTAAGCAATTTTTTGTCGTATAAAAAGGTTTACAATACTGCCCGAGTTATGGCGCTGGTGTTGCACGTGGAAAAATGGCCGCCTTATATGTTGACATCTTACATTTATTTACCAATGTGATTTTCATAGAAATGTATGAATAGGGTCATCCACTAATTTTTTTTTATTTTTGCATATTAAAGAATATGCTCTAAAATCACTAATAATACCAGCATAGTGTGAAAAAAACTTTTTTTGGAATTTATATTTGAAAAAGAAAAATTTGTACATATTTAAAATTCCTATTTCTTTCGCGCCCATTCCGCCATCTTGTGTGACATAGCTAGCCGCCAAACACTTGTAAATAAGCCGGGCGATTCACGTTTCTTACATAAAAATGCAAAAAAATCAGCGCTGCCATTGGTGTTTTGTGCCTCAATGCAAGATAACGTCTGTCAAAAATCCAGGAAAATTATTTATATCTATACACAAAGGTGAGGAATGAAAAAAATGGTACAAAATTGTTCGTCGTGACATGTGCCCTACCGCATCTTTAACGCCAACAGTATATATATGTTGCGAAGAACATTTCAACGCTACAAGTAAATATTTTTATTTCGAATAGAAAAATATATTTAAAATATGCTTTTTTGATAACATGAAGTTCGTAATTGACTGATGTTCAACGGTGCTATATATATGGGGTGCCGGGATGTATGTCAGCCATAACCTCGCGAAATCAAATAGTTTATTCACGCAACAAGTATTATAAAATAAAATATTTATAAAAGTAATTATAAATCTTATAATTATGAATTTTATAACAATTTTAAACAAGTATTGGTGAAAGTATTTATAGAAGCAACTATAAAAAAGTGAGGTTAGGTTTTCTGAATTCAATATTGCATGTATAATTGTATGTTACGATTCGCCTGAAGCAATTATCATTATAAACTAATAAATTAAATGAATAAAAATAAGTATTTTCAAAAGTTATCGTCATTTATGCCATTTACGTCCTTTTTCGCTTTCACTCCTCGAGTGACAGCATTGAAACTGTAGCACTTCGCGATGAAATCGCTAGTCATAAGTGTACTCACTTTTGGCAAATTATCCAAAATGGCTTTAACGTATCTAGGCATATTGATACTTCATAAAAATAAACTCTTTTTGCCAAAAAACGTTGATAATTAATTATTTCGATTGTTTTTATCAAACTGACCATGTATTTTCTTCGGTTTTGGCGGCTGGTGGCGTCACACCACGTGCTTCAAGCAGTGAGGGCGCCACATGCTTTTTTTATAAATCGACATATACGGTGGATATTTTATCACTTTTTAATAAATTATTATAAATTATTAAACAAACGAAATTAAGTTTTAATTTCACATTTTAATTCTTTGGGAGTCAGAGTTTATAAAAAACTCAACTGTAAGGCAAACAAAATTTTTGTGGATGACCCTATTATTATTAAAACGCAGCACATTTATTTTACTTATTTCGGAATATCAGTGATTCTATGTAATTGAAGTGATCCTGCACTGGACGTGGTAGGCACTTCAGATTTATTGCACAAACGTAGAAAACAATAAGTATATAACTGATCAGTTTTCAATCTTGTACGCATACACATCACAGAACTGATATCGGACTTCCACTTGAATATAACAGTTTTTACATTTCAATATTCTTTCTCAATAAATTGTTTAAGCCATTTAGGAATTTTGTATTTTTGTTCAGGGTTATATCACAGGTTATATTTACACGGACCATGACGGCGGCCATCGTTACGCGTACCACACTAGCGCCGCGCTCGAGAAGATCTAGCATTTCGATGCGTTATTGTACATCCGACAGAAAAATGCTCGTTTTTGGTGAAGATAATGTACCGGACTTTGGGCTCCTTACACTATTCTCCATGATTTCTAATATCGCATGCCTTTTTCTTTGTTTCAGGTAGGCATGAAGTATCAAGCTTCCTTACGCGCATAGTTTGTCGTGATTCTCTTACCTTAAGGTCGTTCACTCCTCTAGCATTCCAAACACCTAGTCTCAATTCATCGTCTGAAACTCGACCTTTACATACCTTTACAATGTGCACGCCTTTTGTGAGTAAAAGTTGCAATCCATTCAGAGGCTATTTTATCGTTTCCATTATGGGAAGTTATATTATAGATCCTTGGTACACCTTCCCATAGCCATGAATTCCCTCTGGTACTTTGCAGGTAGGAAGGAAATACATTAGGTTGCTATTAATTCAATCCCTCTTTATTTCCTCAATTCACAGCTGATACACTAACAGACGCCATCACCGATGGCGGAGAGAGAGAAACAGGCAGCACACGAACGAACACTCACGTCGAACCTGTTAGACGGGTAGGTCGAGAATGCCGTGCGCCGTGCACGTATCACGGAGAGTGGTCGCGAGACTCCTCCCGCAAGCGCGGAGAACATGGAGTCGACCAGTAGCGTAGCGGCAACTGGTCGCTCCCCACACACTCCCCCCCTAGTATTTACGATATTTTTCGAACATATACATAATTTGAGGCATGTAATGTAGAAAAAAAAGGGTGTTTGCGGGGAGTTGCGTAGCTTACGTGTTGTTATTCTTATTTACGAATGATATATGTTGGTGAAATTCCGTTGATTATAATAGATTATAAAATATAATTTCGATGACGATTAGTAACGTGAAATATAAAAAATTCTTAGATATATAAAGTTTTATGCACACAGATCGTAGATGTACAAAATGTGGCTATATACAAAATGGTAATATAAAATATCATTGTGTTGCTTAGTATTAAAAGTCTTTAATTCGAGGTGACGGATATTGATAGTTAATAGTCGATTTCTTTTTTACACTTAGAGGCCATTTTGAGTTGTAAAAAAAATTTTGGTTTCGTATGGTTCAAATTCTTGTTAGATAACATTTCGATTGTAGTAAGAATTTAACTCGCCGTGTGGCTTTCAGATGGGGAGCGAAATATAAAAAAGAAATCGTTCGGTCTGAGTAATACTTAAACTTCTAGTGATGTGACATATAGTATAGTGGTCAGTCTTATAACAGATACTTTGCGTTGTGTTACAATGGAAGAAAATATGTGACGTGTTACCACTATCAGTCTTATAGTTTAAAGGTCACCCTTTTCTTCGCGGAGTTTCGTAGGATCAAGGGGATGTGTCGCTGAGGACGAGGGTGACCTGTCGGCGCCGGTACGTTGTGGACCACCTGAGATCTTTGATCGAGATCGGTTGTTTGATTGAGTAACGTGTTTTTGTCAATCGGGGTTTCGGTTTCGCTTTCTGGAATAGCATGGGTCGTCGATTTCTCTGTGTTCGGCACAGAGGTCGTTGGTTGTACATCCAGTGCTTCCGGGGCTATCGAATCGCGTAAGATGAAGGCTGGTTTGACATTTTCTAGTGACACCCGTCTGGCGGTACCGTCGACATCTATTTCTATAACGCGGTCTCCTATCCGTTTGATAACCCGATGTGGTCCGGAGTATGGGGGTTCGAGTGACTTCCTCGCGGCTCCGACACGCAGGAATACGTGCGAACAGGTGGCTAATTTTTTTGATATAAAGCATGCTCTGTTGTGTCGATGCTCGACCGGAATGGGTTTGACGTTTCTCATGTGGACGCGGAATTCGTCCAGGAAGGCCTGTGGGTCCGGCGTGCGTTCGTCGGGAATAATGAACTCGCCTGGAATACGGAGAGTTTTTCCGTAGAGAAATTCTGCTGGGGATGAGCCGCAGTCAAGAACGCTGGTTCTTAGTCCGAGCATGACGGTCGACAGTACGAGCGTCCAGTTGGGAATGGCGTGGCACATGATTGCCGCTTTTAGTGCTCGATGGAAACGTTCTATCATGCCGTTAGAAGCGGGATGATAGGGAGTGGTTCGAATTCGATGGCATCCGATGAGTTTAAAGAGCGATTTGGAAAGGCGAGACTCGAATTGTCGACCCTGGTCTGTTGACAGGGTTTCTGGGGAACCAAACGCCTTGTCGTAATGAGGTCGGAATGACTGGGCGCAAGACGTCTCCCGACAAATCGCAATACACTGATGTTTTGTTCGGACCCCACATTATCTTTCTGATGTTGAGGGAGGATTTTGAGGATGTGCAGTATTGCCGTAGCTCGGGTTCGGCTTCCTGGGCCTCTGCGAGCTCGGTAATTCGGATCTCCGTCGGTAGCAACATGTCTTTCTCGGTATGTGTGAGATCGTCGACTCGAGAGAGGGCGGCAGCAACGACGTTGTCAATACCAGGCAGATGTTCGATGACGGTTGTAAATTGTGAAATGAATGATAATTGTCGTTGCTGACGAGGGGAGGCTTTTTCAGAGCGTTGTGAGAAGGCATAGACGAGGGGTTAGTGGTCCGTCACTACCTTGAATTCGCGACCCTCCAAGAAGTGACGGAAGTATTTGATTGCCTGGAAAACAGCAGTCAGCTCTCTATCGTAGGCGCTGTAGTTGCGTTGGGCCGGGCTTAGTTTTCGCGAGAAAAATGCGAGGGGTTTCCACCCGCCGCTGAGGTGTTGTTCAAGCGATGCTCCTATGCCCGTGTCGGAGGCATCTGTAACGAGACGTGTTTCTGCCTCGAGTGAGGGGTGGGCGAGCAGAGCGATTTTCGAAATGTCGTGTTTGACCTTTTCGAACGCTGTTTCGGCCTCAGGATTCCACTCAATCGCGCGCTTATCATTTTTGCAAGAATTAACTACGAAGCGATTAAGGGGTTCCTGTACACGAGCTGCATGGCGCAAGTTGCAGCGGTAAAAATTTGCCATCCCGAGGAATCGCCGGAGGTCGACGACCGTTGTAGGTTTGGGGTATTCGCTAATGGCTTTGACTTTTTCATTAGTAGGTTTGAACCCATTGCTGTTTATGGCGTGACCCAGGAATTCTATTTCGGACACTCCAAACTGGCATTTATCCGCATTAATGCGCAAACCAAATTGCTTCAGTCTCTGGAAAACTAAGCGTATATGACGATCATGCTCCTCGATGTCGGAGGACGCAATGAGTATGTCGTCGATATACGCAAAGACGAATTCCAAATCCCCTAGGGCCTGAAAGATATACCTCTGAAAGGTCTGTCCAGCGTTGCGTAACCCGTATGTCATCACAACGTATTCGAAGAGTCCGAAGGGGGTGATGACTGCCGTTTTCGGAGTATCCTCGGGTGAGATGGGAATTTGTTGGTAGGCCGTTTGGAGATCGAGTTTCGAAAAAACCCGATTTGCCATGTAAGTTGGCTGAGAAATCGTGCAGGTGCGGTACTGGGTATCGATCTGGGACCGTCACGGCGTTGAGACGGCGATAGTCACCGAAGATCCTCCATTTCCCGTTGTGTTTGCGGGTCATGTGGATGGGAGAGGCCCAGGGACAGCTTGAGGGTCTGCAGATCCCGTGTTCGACATCGTGTCTGAATTGAGCTTTTGCTGCGGCAAGTTTCTCTGAGTTTAGTCAACGAGCACGTTCAGAGACGGGTGGACCACGGGTGAGTATGTGATGAGAAACGCCGTCGGGGAGTCGCGACGGCGCCTGAGCCAATCCGGTAACCTCTGGGAATTCAGTAAGGATCTTAGAGTAGGCTTAGGAGCGATCAATTGTGCTAATGCTGTGAAGAGCAGCATTTTTTATGAATCCCATGACACAGAGTCCGGTCATGGGATCGATAAGTCTGCGTTGGCGTACGTCAACGAGGAGACCGTAGTGTGCCAGTAGGTCGGCACCTATAATGGGATAGGGCACCGCTGCCACACAGAAGTTCCATCCGAAGTCTCCGCGAAGACCAAGACTGAGAGATAGGTATTTTTCTCCGTACGTGGAGATTCGCGAATTGTTTGCTGCGAAGAGCACCAAGGCCGTTGCTTTGGATTGAGGATCCGTTTTCGCGGGTAGGATAGATATGTCCGAACCTGTGTCGATGAGAAATATCATGCCCGTTTCTCGATCCCGGACATGGAGACGTTTTGTTTTGCCGTCGAAGCCCACAGTCTCCACGTGGGGAAGCTTTTCTAGTTTTCCGTCTTTTTGGCAAGGTTGTTGCTCCATGAGCATGGTTTGATGCATTTAAGGGCGTCGTGACCGTAATTGTTATGGTACCAACAAGGACTGGATGGGTCCCGATTTCGAAATTCTCTAGAGCGCGATCTAGATCGCGAGCGGTAACGGGGAGTAGGAGCAGTTCCTTTTTCCAGCTTGACTTTTAGCGCGGATACTTCTGCAATAAGAAGATCTATTTGGTTCTGCTGACTGACCTCGCGGGGTTGCAGGGAAGTGACCGCGACTTCTGCACTGCCGGTTGTGCCTAGATCCGATATCTTATCAGCGAGCTCCGCGAGTTCCTGCAAGTTATCTACCTTACTTGCGGATAGGATCATCCTCACGTTCTGCGGCAGCTGCTCCATTAATATTGACCGTATGAAATCGTCGCTACAACCGTGATTGTTGAGGGCCCGGAGACGCGCGAGGATTAGAGAGGGTTTCCCGGAGCTTAATACTTGGCCCTTCAGGAGCTGACGTAACCCACGGCATTGAAGGATGCTTCGATTTGCAAGAACCATAGGCTTGGGTCGGAAGCGAAAAATTTAGGAATCTTGGGAACGCGATACGAGTCGACGCGTGGGGCATTTTGACTTTGTAACTGCTGTAACGCGAGTTCATGTGAGGTTCGCATTTCCTCGATAACGTTCCGCAGTGCTGCTATGTCTTCAGTGGTCATGTTTAATTTTAATTTTCCTCTGATGGAGAAAAAAAATAAAAGGGAGGTGCTGCGTCCGCGAGAGCTATGGGACAGGAATGCCACGTTATGGTCGTCTAACTGCGTCCGATTCTGCGAGTGAAAATAAATTTATCCGCGAGGGTCGACAGATGAGAGAATGTTACTGAATGCGTGGAATTCCGCGAAAAAGTCACTCGAGTACCCGGGGAGAGTAACGGAAGAACATGGTGTTTGTAACTCTTTTTTTTACTATTTATCGAGAAGTAAATATTTATGACCTGATGTATATGTTATCGCCTATAGTGAGAGTTACTACACGAAGCGCATTGACACATAGGCAAATTATGACATATGTACAGGTTATGGCATACAGAATAGGTTATGATATATAGGACATATTATGACGCATAAAACACACTATGATAAATAGAACATATTATCGTTATGACATGTAGAGCACATTACGGTCCATATATATTATGGACTAAGATAGGGATGTTGGTACCGTGTTTCAGCAAAGTGATTTTGGTTTTATAAATGTTCTCTGAGCAGTTATACAATTAAGTTTGTGTGACTTTAAGAGTTGTGTTTTTGTAATTCGAGAGAAAAGGATTCATACGATAAATTTTTTGTATTTAATTAATAATGAATTGTCACACATTAACGTTTTGTAATATTTGAATGTCCTTCGATTCACTGTTGCGATTAAGCGGGGGAAAAAAACAACAAAAAATTTTTGTTTACGGTACCAACATGTAACGCATCCGTAAGGGATAAGAAAAAAAATAGAGAGGTTTTAACTGAAATAAAAAAAAAAGGAAAGTATTACGGACTTACAGAGACTTATGTTGGCTACGCTTGCGAGGATGTTCGGAAGTTGGTGTTGATCCGTGTTTCGTATGGCTGACTCTCTGCTAGGTGCTGCCTACCCTCTCAAGTGCGATTGTGGTGGAGAGAGGGAGTGAGAACTGCGCTGTTGTGACGTCATTGGAAGATGTTGGCTGTTTGCTCCAAAGTTTTCCCTCCAATGGAAAACAATATCCTGAATCTGGCACCAAGTCACTTGTTGAATTTTCAGATTGTTATTTTCTCCTCATTATGCGCGGGGGGGGGGGGGGGGGAAACAAATCACAAATTGTGCCTGAAGTTTACGAGGAATTTGATGGTTATGCCCGAGCGTCGTCCGTGTGGGTAAACAATGCGTGGTTCGACTCAGTGTATGGCATTTTTTTCAAAGAAAATGTGCATCTCTGCAGTGGGCACTGTTTCAATCAGAATTTTGTCTCACGTTTCTTGTATACCAGACATGCTGAAACTTCAGGATTCAGCGGTAGGGGTTGATTTCCGTGGTGGCATCCTTTATCACGTCGGGGTCACCAGTATGGGAAGTTATATTATAGATCCTTGGTACACCTTCCCATAGCCATGAATTCCCTCTGGTTCTTTGCAGGTAGGAAGGAAATACATTAGGTTGCTATTAATTCAATCACACTTTATTTCCTCAATTCACAGCTGATACACTAACAGACGCCATCACCGATGGCGGAGAGAGAGAAACAGGCAGCACACGAACGAACACTCACGTCGAACCTATTAGACGGGTAGGTCGAGAATGCCGTGCGCCGTGCACGTATCACGGAGAGTGGTCGCGAGACTCCTCGCGCAAGCGCGGAGAACATGGAGTCGACCAGTAGCGTAGCGGCAACTGGTCGCTCCCCACACCATTATTCATGGAGAGACTCATTGTTTAAAGTGTCCGCCCAACTACCACCTTTATGCGAGAAATTTATTTTGCGAATCGAAATCATGTCCAAAATTAAGTAGTTAGTCGCCGTTGGGTGGAGAATCTAGTTATAGAACTGGAACCAAGAGAGTTATAGATTGTTAGAGTTTTATGCTGAGAAGGTCACCAGCCTTCAGCAACGTTATATTAGATGGGAGTTCATAAGGTCTCATTTGCCTGTTCCTGGCAAATTGCTGAACTCTTGCGAAGAAATTTGTTGACAAGGAATAAAATATTATAGAATTCCATGAAACTTTAAGAAATTTGAAATGTTCTGAAATCTGGAATTGTAAAACCCTTAAAAGTAAACGCAGAAGAAGCTCAAGGGATTAAATGACGAAGTGTTTCATCGTAATTTCATTCATGGTATAAAAGAGTACACCCCCCTCCCCCGACAAGAAAAATGGTTTAATTTTCAATGATATCAATGTCACCTCAACCTTAAAAAAGTCTGAAGTTTCATTATTTACTATAAAATTTATTATTAATTGATAAAATTAACTCATCTTTGACGAAGTTGTTTAATTTATCCGGTTCCCAGGTAATACTCTGAGCTTCGCGATCTAAATAATAACTTTTCTAGAATTACATGCACTGAGATAGAATCTTGTCATTTGGACATGTCGATGTGATCTATGATATTCCCTTTTAAAACACAAACATCATAATACCACGTATTATTAATTTTTTATGTGGCGATAAAAATTAAAAGCTCAGTTGTCTCTCACCAGAGGCGTGTAACATTTTGTACGTTGAGATAAGGAGGGTTTTCAGTTTAACCCTTTCAGTCACAGAAAAAAAGGCATTTTTTATGTTTGTTTATTCACATATTCAATATTATAAAGAATTTTATTAATTAAACTATATTTTTATGTTCTTTCAATACTAAAATAACTAAAAATGCAAAAAATTTAAGGAATTTTAATGAAATATAAAAAAAATGACGAGAAAAATAAAAAAAATCAGGTAGCCTATACATAGGCTTCTGTGACTGAAAGGGTTAAACAATTTTGAATAGCAAATAAATATGCATTCAAGCTACACAGCAAAAATTTGACTGTCTTACAGAATTTTTGGTTCGAATTATGAAACCCGATTCGATGTGCAGGCATAATGTAACAAAAAAATCTTCTTGACAGCGAATTTTAAAACTTTGCATTCTGAAGATGTGCCAAATTGATGTTTTTTCCATGGCGAATAGACATAAGGAGCCCAAAGTCCTGAACATTGACTTCACAAAAAACGAGCATTTTTCTGTCGGATGTACAATAACGCATCGAAATGCTAGATCTTCTCGAGCGCGGCGCGAGTGTGGTACGCGTATCGATGGCCGCCGTCCTGTATTTTCCTTCAACTTGGTACTGAAGTTTGAAGAGAAACATTTGAACTTTTAACATTATCAAAAACCCGGATATGAATACAATGAAACTAAATTCTAAAGGAAACCTTTGGTGCATTTTGAACTGGTGAAAATTTCAATATTTGTTAAATACAATAATCCTGACTTTCACTGTTTGAGCGTTCATCAGGTACTCAATTGCTAGTGGAGTGTATTGGGTTCAAATAACCACAGGAAAATTTTACTTGCAAAGGAAAGAGTTTACTCTATGCCATAAGAAACTTCTACTCGATGAGTGGAGGAAAGAGCCGAGAATCAAATAGCGATCACGAAAGTAAGTCAGAAATTACAGATCTCATGAGAGAATGTATAAATATTGGGATGACAACTAGCCCGTCACACCTTAATCCACACAATGGCAAACAGACAGAATCCAAGACGAGACTCGTTCACACTCGCAAAATGGAACCTCTCACCACTAAGGCTTAACTTGAAATGAACTGAACCTTTGTCGAAATAATAATTATAAAGTGACAAAAAATTCCTTACTCAATTATATATAAGGTCGAGGGAAAAGGTTCCATTTTACCTGCTCGGCGCTGACCTGCGAACTACGCGCAGAGCTTACAGTTTTATTTCAGGTGCAGCCCCTTTTCCGAAAATGAATAAAGTAAAGAAAATCTTTATACCGCGAAGGTTATGTTAATTCATTAGCGCAATAATTCAAAAGTACCTACCTCGTCCATTGCAGGATTTCTACAGTTACATACACTTCAAAAAAGATGTTTCGCCGTGGATAAAATTATTTTAATTATTTCAATCTTTTTTACGTCAATACACGGAAAAAATTAGTTGTTGAAATTTTGAATGACTGAGTCAACCACTCTAGGATAGGGTTAAACGTATGTCATAAATTGGAAGAATCGTCTTACAAACCTTGATTGATAAATGTTTAAAAAGTAGAAAGAGTTGTCGAAAGTGCAAAATAATTTCAATGAAAATGTGAAGACCAGAGGAATAGAGTTCTTGAAACACTGATACACTAATGCTTCGAAGCCAGCCAATGAAACTTTCAATGACTCCTAACGAGTTTTTAGAAAACAGTATAGCCAAGTTAAAAAAATATATATTTCGCGGTTATATTTACTATATTGTTATTCACATAGACTCACGCTTAAGTTATATTTATTTTTACAGATACACATGAACCTATGAAAAATCGAAAGAAATTTTGCGGCAGGATTCGAACTACCTAACACCTATCGAACGCAACTTATCCCTAACCACTAGAACCCACGGCTAACTTAACACATTGAATATTTTGCACAAATGTCAGTGAAAAGTCAAATTTAAACCCGCGCTCATTTGTTCATTGCCGGTGACCGCGACTCCATTCAGACTGATACATATACCACTTCACCTGAGCATCCAATGTGACTGTACATTGTGAATATATAGATATCTAGAAGACAGTCAACGAATTCTTCGACAACTTATAAATCATTTATTCGTTTCAGTGCTAGAGTTATTGTATTCCAAATCGTTTGGAATCTGGAGGACTTTTTATGAACAATGGAATGTTTGCCTTGAACTTTGTCAAAATCTGCTGCATAAAAATTCGAAAACTGATGTTCCTAGATTGTTTTCCAATAATTCGATGACTTTTTTCACTTTTTCGATGAAGTTTGCGGTTCCTTAATCAAAATTATACGAGATTCTAAAAAAAAGTGGCCTATCCTAGAATGGTTGACTAGTCAAGTGAAGTTTCGACAACTTATTTTTTCCGTGTAACACCTTATCTCTATAAATCACATATCACAATTGTAAATAATTCGAAATGTGTCAATGTCAACAAAGGCAGCTATCATTCAATACGCGTGCCAAACTAGTGCCAGACACGGGAACGGGAAGTATTGTAAGCATTTTCATACGATTAAAAATGTACATTTTTAGTCGTATATCGGCCTGTTTACTTCTACGCCGCAACACGAAGGTGACTCTTATGTCAAACTATAGTTGTACAGTTTCTTCATCAGGACGGCAGTATTCTTCATGACTACTAAGCTGGCTTCGAAAATTTATTTATTGCGATTGTCTTAAGTTTGACACCAATCGTTTCTCAATTTATAGGAACTAAATTTTCATGAATTTAAGAAAACGGAATATCCATGGCATATGTGTGAAGCTGTCTCGAACTACTTAAAATTATATATCGTAATATATTGTAATATTATATATTTACCAATATAATCAACAAGAACCGCTGTAGAGAAGACTAGAGTAGCTAAGACCCTCATTTTTGCCGGCTATAGAGTAATCTGATGTACAGAGTAATTCGCGATTGTAGTGTAGCAATGAATAGTCTACGAGCTATTTTAACGGATATGCGAATTTTTGGGGAAAAATTTATACCGTATTAATATGTGTTTTCTCTTCGAAGGCAATAAAAATGCTATAGCTTTACGAAATATCTGCAATTTAGAGGTTCTGAAATGAGTTTCATGTTATGTTACGTTATCAATCATATTCGCTTCACGTGATATAAATTACCATGCAACTTTGTAAAAATACGTCATAGAAAATTCCGTTTATCTTCAAAACCCAAATTAATGATCATACGTCAATTTGCACAGCAGTAATTTTTACTACGTTAACAAAAACCATTCAGTTCCCATTGGGATTGGATATATCTGTATTTCACTGCGCTGTGAGAAAAAATTCTTAAATCAAAGTGAATTTACTTGATTCAAAGAAATGATCGTAACTGGATACGTCCTGAGAAAGATTTCTTTGATACAAAGAAATGGTTCTATTCAAACCAAAAGTCTGAATTATTATTATATAAAATGAGAGATTAATGATTGAAAATTAGGTAGTTGACATAGTCAAATGCGATTTAAAATTCAGGGAATTTTTTCTTCAAACAAATGAAAGTCCATCGGCTGAAGTGAATTAGGTTCTTCTTAATTAGAACATGTGATTCTTCGGTTCAAATAAGAGAACCCTAAATTTTACGAAATTTTTTGTGCATACAAAGAAATGGGGTTTTATTATCTTGTTCAGAAGAAACATGTAAAAATGTTGACAAAATATTATCTGATTATAAAAAAACAAGTTCTTGATTTGAAGAAAAGAGATCATTATTTTCAAAAAGCACGTCATTCAACAACAAAGCACGACCATTGTTTAAAAATTTGAATAGTTGAAATACAAATATAATCACAAAAAATACTCAAGTATCAAATTGAGCTGGGAAATCGCATCAGAATGTTGAACAATGGTTAGTTTTAATTTGTTATACAATATAGTTGTCAAACGTTTGCAACATTTTGATACCTAGAGTTTTTGTGTGATAATAATAATAGGCTGAGACTTCACGCTACAGGTCCGGGGTACGATCCCTGAGCCGGTAACTCTAAACAATTTTCTTTATACTTTTACCGAGGTTGTGGTGGTTCAGATTCCCTCTCTAAGCTGTAGGTCTCCTCATCATGCACTTGGCTGTAAGCCAGTCCGTGGATCTTGGGGTAAAAACCAGGCTTTTCCCTATATGCGGAATTAGGCATATTGGGCTGTAACCATCCTAAGCCTGAGAGAAAAATTAGCCTCCTCATTGTTTTACAAGGTATATTATTTCAATAGTACAATGAACTCTTGCTTATTCAAAGGCCCAGAGTCGTGGGGTGATTTTGTCAAGCGATGTCCATTGGCTATTCCGGCTTTGTATCGAGCGTGCGCAGTAAGCATGTGTACGTCCTTGCATTTGCGTATTATGCATGGCAGTGTTTTTTAAGTGTTTTTGGTTATATACGAACTGGTCTAAAACATGGAGAACGGTGGAAAAGGTAATCAAGAATCGTGAAAAATATAACATTTCCTCGAAATAGTACAATTTGCCAACTAAAAATCAATGCAATAAAATCAAAGAACGACAAATATTTCTCGAAATATTGACTATTTTAGCATGACGTCACTATCGTGATAAGATGGGTGGACATGTCAGGAAGATTAGCACAGTTTTTACATCTTCACATGGGAATGCATACGACATTTTGGAAAAAAATATTCTAAACGTAAAATTAAGTTATAGATGTATGAAAAGTAATCTTTTTCAAGTGTAAAATGCATTTACGCAATTATATTTAATCCTTTTGTCGGTTGAGGATCTTTTAGTCTCACAAAATAAAATAAAATATCCAAAATTTAAGGTTAGTTTACTAGATCGATGAGATTGAGTTGCTCAGAATCGGGCACACTAGCCTAAAATTTTGTATATTTTATTTTATTTGGTGAAACTAAAAGGTCGTCAATCGACAAAAGAATGAATATGGCTGAGAAAATACATTCTACACTTTGAAAATATTACTATTCATCAATTTATGACTTACTTTAACGTTTCGAATAGTTTCTCAAAAAAGTCGTATGCATTCCCATGTAAAGATGTACTAACTATGCTAACCTTCCTGAAATTTCCATCTATCCTATCATGACCATGACGACATGCTAAAATACTCAATTCAAACCAACAAGGGCTCCCTTTCTTCGGGCCTCATCTTAATTGGCCAGCCACTGATGCGGGCGAGATCGTACAAGGACGATGGGGGGGGGGGGGGGGGACGGAGCTTTGCCATTTCGAATATGCAAGCGGCCGTGATGGACATGGAATAAGTAAGCCTTGGAATGAGGGCGCCTTTGAATAAGCAGGAGTTTACTGTAATATTTATTTTTTTTATTTACACGGGATGAAGTAAATTCTAAAAATATTAGAAGCTCAGTCATGGCATGTTTTTATGATGATTATAAGGTGAAAATTTGTGGCTTTTTATTTAGAATGATCAATTTCTTTTTCATGCACTAATTAACGTTTCTTTCAACGGATTTCATGTACATTTCATTCATACGAATGTTGTTTATTTTTAGTCAATTCATTAAAGATTGTCTATTTGCTATTATAAAATGCTAAAAATAAGTGAGTTTTATCATTAAATGTGTTACTTTTAACACATTTTTGTAACAATATATTCGAACTATAACCAAGTTTCACGATCACTGGGACCGTCACGAGTAATGGGATATTTACCTTAAATATTATTTGTTCAATTCGATGAATAATTATTTATCTAGAAAAAAATATCGTTTTTATTCAAAGAATAATTTAAATATTTATCACTTCCAAGCTCCAAATAAATCATTTCATTGGTTTGATAATTTTCATTTTCATTGAAAAGAAATATTTGTTTGTTTTAAAGAAATATCACCGAAGAAATTATTTCTTTGAGACGAGACATGACTTTTTTTGAAAAAATATTACTTTGTATTTCGAATGTTGACAATTTTACTTTACCCATGCCAGTCGTTTATTGATTCATTAAAAAATTTTATTGCAGAGGTTCTTATGGAGGCCGAGTACTTTTCAATTGACCCTTACATGAGACCTTATGTTCATAATGTTCCTCTTGGTAGCGTGATGCTCGGTTGTCAAATCGCCAAGATTATAGAATCTAAAAATCCCAAATTTTCTGTGGGTGAAAGAATAAGAGGTTATTATGGATGGAGAACGCATACAATTATTAATCCAGACGAATGGAAACCATCCAGATTTTTGAATGAAATGCCAAGAGTTTTGCCTGATTTTGGAGATTTATCTCCTTCACTTGGTTTGGGTGTCCTAGGAATGACAGGGTAAGATTAAAATATAATAAAAAAATCATTTAATT
This sequence comes from Andricus quercusramuli, assembly GCA_932178445.1. Lineage (NCBI taxonomy): Eukaryota > Metazoa > Arthropoda > Insecta > Hymenoptera > Cynipidae > Andricus > Andricus quercusramuli. The sequence goes on along the minus strand of CAKNXH010061990.1, from coordinate 660,871 downwards.
TTCCTCACAGGATGACTAGAAAATTTCATTATCTAAAGTTTATTATGGATATTCTCAATTTCGCACGTTTTAATAAAAAATTCTTTAATGTTTAAAGTTAAAAATTTGAATTTAAAAATGATGAACAAATAATGTTTTCATATATTTTTTGACACTTAAAAATTATACTTTTTTATTTTTTTATTCTTTAATTTGAAAATTTGATGACTTGGAAGAATATTTAAAAATCGGGATTTTTTCTGAGATTTGAGCGCATGCTCAGTTTTTCAGTATGGTGTCAGGTCTGGAAGAGCTGTATACACCAGTAAAAAGGCAGGGAATTTTGTCGGACAGGGAAAGGCAGAGAAAAGTCAGCGATTTTACAGATAAAAGCAAAAGTCAGAGAATTTCAAAACCTTATTGAAATAAATTTCATTAATTTGAAGGGATTTCAAAATATTTGAACGGCTTTAGAATGTTTTTGAAAATTCCAAGGAATTTTCAGCAGATTTAACAACTTCGAAAGAATTTCCAAAGATTTCAAAGTATTTAAAATATTTCAGAGTATTTCAAAAGATTTCAATGAATTTCAATAGATTTCAATGACTTGAAGGTATTCCAAAGGACTTGAATACAGTCCAAACTCCGAGCATTGCCGCCCCGAGCATTGCCGCTTGTCCGGTTTCTCGCTCGAGCGCTACCCCCACTTTATAGCGTCTCTCGCGACCGATCGATGAATTTCACAGCTAACGCCCCGAGGATTGCCGGGAGCGAAACGGCCGAATCTGAAGGTTTTTTTTCGACCAAATTCGTGAAGTTTTTCAGTCAAACAAATTTTTCATTTTGTTATACATAGAAGAAATCAATATAAATCACTTTTTTACACATGTATGTAGACTACGTACATAAAACGATTTTCAAAATAGATTTTTAACCTAACCGACGCGCAGCAATGCTCGGAGTTTCTCAGCTGCATTCTTCTCCTCCACGCATTCGACCGTGACGCGCGTCGAGTGGGGGTTTATGGCTTCTTGGAATTATACTCCCCTGCAGCCCCGAAAACGGCAATGCTCGGAGTTTGGACTGTATTTTAGGATATTTTTAAAAGTTCGAAGAAATTTTAAAGAGCTTCACAAAGTTTCAAAGATTTTGAAAGATTTCTAAGAATTTAAAATATTTGAGGGTATTTTAAAAGATTTCAGGGCATTTTAATGTTTTATGTGTTTCTTTTGTGTTTTTTAAAATGTTTTTAAGAGATTTGAAAGCTCTCAAGGTATTTTAACCCATTTCCGGCCAATGGTCCGTCTACGCACCATCAGCTTTGCCATTTTTTTTCGATGACTAAGCTTAAAGAAGCCCGGTCGTCTTTTTGGTTCGAAAATTCATCTTGCTTGTTGAATTTGTCTTTCATGGTAAAATTCATTTTTCGCGGTTAAAAATGAACTTTTTAACTTTTTAACGAACCATTGGCTGAAAATGGGTTAATAAATTTTCCATGATTCCAGGATATCATCAGATTTTATGTAATTCCACGGGATTTTATAATATTTGCATGGATTTCGAAGCATTTATTCACGGGAATTTAGGAATACGTAGGATTTCAAAGCTTTGAAGAGAATTTCAAATATTTTTTTGGAATTCTTGTTAATTTAGCATAAATCCTTTGAAATTTGTTTTCAATTATTTATCATTTTCTTGCATTTTTTATATTCACGCGATTCTGCTAAATTCAATGAATTTTTTTTAGTCTCGTTAAACTCATCTTGAACTCTTGAACTCACCTTGAATTTCTCAGGCATTTCATCAAATCTTTTGAATTCCCTAGAATTTTTTCAAACTCATTGCAAACTTACTAAATTTCAATGAATTGTTCATATTTTTTAATTCTTTTTAATTCACTTGAAAGTCACCTTGAATTATTATGCATTTCATCGAATTTTACTCAATTTCCTTACAATTCTCTAATTTGACTCCAATTTGACTGAAATCAAAGGAATTTTTTGGATTGTTTTATTTTTTACAATTCTTTTGAATTTAACTCTAATTGGTTTGAAGTCTTATGAGTCGAATTATGTACTTTAAATTATTTACAATCAAAAAAATATTAGTCATATTGTCAATGCACATTAGTTATGTTTAGTTACTTTTTGGTTTAGAATGGGTCACTTTTTCACTTTTTCGAAGTAAATTAGGCTGTGGCAGCCCTGGGATTAAGAAATTAAAATTTGTAATTGTTTTATTCGATTCATGAAGGTTTCTTTATTAAAAATGTTCAGATATTACAATTTTGATCCTTAAATATCAATGGTCAGGAACGATCAAATATTAGTCAAGGAAAATTCAGGACATTTTAAAAAGGAAGTTTTTCGGTTACTCTGTTGTTGAAAAGTTCTCTTTAAATATATTAATGTTTTCTTATGTTTTATTTCTATAGGTACATTGTATTATTTTAAATTAATTTACAGAGATACATCTTACTTTGGACTTTTGGAAATTTGCCAACCAAAAGCCGGTGAGACTTTAGTCATTAGTGGTGCTGCTGGAGCAGTTGGTTCTCATGTTGGACAAATTGGAAAAATTAAAGGTCTCAAGGTCATCGGAATCGCTGGATCCGACGAAAAATGCAATTGGCTTGTTAAGGAACTTGGTTTTGATCACGCGATCAATTATAAGACTGAGAACGTAGACGCTGCTTTAAAGGAAGCTGCTCCGAAGGGTGTCGATTGTTATTTTGATAATGTAAGTATTCTTTTTATGCTACTAAATTCTTTCCTTGTATATATGATACTATTATTTGGTTTTGTGACCTTGGGGTCTATAAACGATGAAAAAGATTTAGATTTTCTTCAGACGTTTCCGCTCCATATATGGGCACTCTGCAGTGATTTATTCCAGAAAGTTATATATTTTGTATAAGTTTTTGGTACATTTCAGTGCGCTTTTTACCCTAAGACTATTTTTGGTGCGTCGATTTTTTTATAATAATTATTGTACTATATAACTGAAATATAATAAGTTAATAACGCAATCTTTTAACATTTTTCCAATGCGTGTTTAACTATAATCAGTGTCTTAATAACGTAAACTTGGAACAAAGTTTGTATTTCAACATCAACCAAAAACATTATTGCTCTACACTTATTCACTCAAAATAATGATTGTCATTCATAGTTTATTTTGCAATGAGCATAATAACCAGTAAAAGAGCGAAATTACCATATACATATCTTAACGTATGGTACGGAAAAGCAGATAAATTAAAAACGGCAATCTGTTTTCTAATTTTTACTAAACTTTTGAGTATGTTTTTAATCTCTGCCCCCCCCCCCCTTGAACATAAGACACAATAAAAAGCGAAAATTACAAAGTTATAAATTTCGAAACCTGAGAGACGGAAAGGCAGACAATTAAAAAATGGCAATCTGTTTTTGAATGTTTATCGAATTTTTTAGTGCTTTTATGTTCTCTGCCTCCCCTTTGAGCATATGACATAATAATGATCGGAAATAAAAAGTTATGAATTCAGAAACCATAGAGTTGGAAAGGGAAAATTATTAAAATTACCAAAAATGCTCTTCATGCTCTTTCTATTGACACTTATTTTTATGAAAAAAGAAATATTTCAGATGTATATTGAGAATTTGATTGTTAATATTGCACAATAATTTGTAATAGATATCCTCCCAAATCGATAAAAGTTTCAAATGCAAATACTGAAAATGTCAGTTTTATGATTAGTAATTTTAGGTTAAATATTTGTAATTGTTTTTTTTTCAATTTCACTAGGATTTAAATATTCTAGATTGTTTGGTTTTAATTTTAAACGGCTGAACAATTCGCTTTCAAACGTCCCAAATTGTCTGGTTTTTTGCATTCTTCGAAATCGTAGAATATCAAATTTGATAAACTTGGAAGTTGCACAATTTTCAGTTTAAAGTATTTGTAATTAAAAAATGTAGGCTTAAGTGGCTCCAGAATAAATTCAAACAAATGAAAAATTAGGAAAATAATTCATCAAATTCAGACCGTAAAAATAAGAAGATTTTAGAACTAGGCATTGAAAATGAAATTACTTTTAATTGGGAAATGTTATCAAATATGGAAAATTTCAAACTCAACTTGAAAAAAAAAAACATTTCGACTTGAAACACGTCAACTGCGCAATTACGAAAATTGCAATCATAGCTTTTTTTTGTATTATATTTTTTAATATAATTGAAATTTTGAAGAGTTTGAGTATAACAAAGTTCTAATATGACAGTTCTTGGTACAGTATTAAATGAAGTTCGGATTCGTTTCATTTTCAAAGTTCCGTAATAGATTTTTTTTTATTTTTAATATTCCCCATGCTAAAGTATTTAATTCTCAACTTCTCTTATAATAATTCAATTCTAATAATCGCTTCGAATAAAACATTATTCAAATTCAAAGGTTTTCAATTTTGAAATCTTTCAATTAGAAATAATATAAGTTCAATATTTTCAATTTCTTTGATTTTTAAATGATTCCGTTTTTCAAACTCTAATCTGAAATTATTCGAAGTTGAACATTTTGAAATTGTCCAATTTTCGCGATTTCAATTTAAATTCATTCTATTTTGAGATTCTTCAATGGAAAAAAAATTGTTTTTTTTTCAATTCTTCAATTTTGAGAGCTTCTGATTCCAAAATTTTCAATTTCCAATCATACAATTTTTTAACACTTTTATTTAGAAGTAATATAAGCTCGATTCTGTTTCACTCACTTCGAAATATTGGTCTTTTTAAAAATTATCCCTATTCTAAAATTGCTTGATGTGAAACATTTTTCATCCACAGGGTGTCTACTGTGCGGAAATTTAAGGAAATCTGGGGATTGTCCGGAAATTGAAAAAAAAAAATTCGGAAAAATCCGGGAATTGTTCTTGATTTCATTTTTTATGCGGAAGTGCATTTCATTTCCTCATAATTTATCTTTTTTGTCCCTTTGAGCTACCTGTACTATTTGTTTCCTACTTAAAACTGAAATTATTGAAAAATGAACAAAATTTTTTTTTAATAAATTGTAATATTGCAATCGAGCAAATTACGCAAGTGGCAATCCACTATGCATTGTATGTACTCATGCTGCTATCGTGAGAGGGGCCTTATAATTATGTATAAGCAGGAAAAGGCGGCAATTGTCCGGGAATTTCGCGAACAAAATTTATTAGACACCCTGATTCAAAATCGTGCAATATATTTATAACATACATTTCTTTAATTTCAAGCACTTTCAGTTTAAAATGATTAAGTTTTGTTTCAAAAATTTGAAAAATTGCTTTAAAATTGATTTAATAATGGATTTGTAAATTGTTCATATTTTTAAGGTTAGGAAATAACAATCTCGGAACGGAAACGCCCGCATGCATTTACTGCTAGTTAAATAATAATATAAGTATGTTTTTTTCTACACAGGTTGGAGGCGATATTTCTGGAACTGTTATTTATCGAATGAATGACTTTGGTCGCATTTCTGTCTGTGGTAGCATTTCGTCTTATAATTCAGATCGAAAAGGTCTTCCTAAAACTAAAATCATCCAGCCTGCAATGGCATTTAAGCAATTAAAAATGGAAGGCTTTATTGTTACACGTTGGGCTGATCGATGTGATGAAAGTTTTGCTCAAAATATGAAGTGGATACAGGAGGGAAGACTCAAATATCGAGAGACTGTTACTCTAGGTTTCGAAAATATGTTCAAGGCATTTGTTGGAATGTTAAATGGAGAAAATACTGGAAAGGCGATAGTTAAAGCAACAAAAGCAAAATTGTAACAAGATTACAAATCTTTAAATCCGTACATGTAATATTCTTCTTGGTATAACAAAAATATGGGAAATAATTATTTCATAGTTATAAGTTATATATGTCGGTTTCACAGAATTTAGGATTTAATGTCTGTAACAGATAACATAGATTGTAAGTCTGAATACTAAGCCTGGAGAGATAATAATTTGACATCAGTTCTCATACGAGCGGACTCTCTTGAGCAATTCCATGTCAAATTATCTGAAGAATTTCATCAATTGTTAGTAATTTTGATGAAAATTCTACACTCAGAGAAAAGATTGAGTTGATTCAACAAAACACTTTGTTCAACCTATTGTGTTCTTTGAAACTAAAAAATGTAGTCAGCGCAAATAAACCTTTGGTTATTTTTAAAAAACACAAAGAAATAATTTGGTAAATTCAAAGTAATTATTTATCTGAGCATATTTAGTTGATTCAACCAAATAAAAAAAATGGACACTAACAGCAAAGTAATATATTTCTTTGAACCTCAAAATCCATTAGTGATGAAAGAACATCACACAAATGTACGGATCAACCAAAATATTGGGTTGGATCAAAGATGTTGGATGAACCAACAAATTTTTTTTGGATCCACTAAAATATTTAGTTGGATCAACCGAAATATTTATTATAATCAACCAAAATTTATTAACAAGAAATTTGGTTGAAACAACCAAAAATTTGATTGACCCTATAGCAATGTATTTATTTGATTTAACCAAATTTTTGTTGCATCAACTAAACTTTTTTATGGGTGTCATATCTTTTGTCTTAGGTGTTAAAAGAAAGACCATTTCAAGGGCGAATAAGCACTCGGACGGGTTCGTGGTATGCACTGAATTTTGCGTATAAAAAAATGAAATCAAAATTGGTTTGAAGAATTATTATTCAAATTCATGGACTTTAGAGAGAAATTCAAGAAATGATTAATTACACAACCACACAAAAAAAATCTATTTCAGGTCTGGAGGTCAGACCATGTTTATTATATGTTTTTGGGATCGCTGAATCCGAATCGGAGGTCCAAAAAGCCCTATCTTGTCAGGATTCTGACGCAACCTCAAAAAACCTCATGAAACATATTTTTCGGGTCTGGAGGTCAGACCATGCTTACTATATGTTTTTGGGTTCGCTGAATCCGAATCCGAGGTCCAAAAAGCCCAGCACGTCTGGGTTCTCACATAACCTCAAAAAACCTTATAAAAAATATTTTTTCAGGCCTGGAGGTGAGACCATGTTAATTATATGTGTTTGGGGTTGCTGACTCCGAATCATCTGGATCAAACTCTGCATCGTAAAACGCTTGCGTGCACCTGCCATGACGGCATGAAAGCTGTAATCCAGGGAATTAGTCGAATCACAGGCTTACTCCGTTGCCCGCCGGCGCCGCGAGGAGGTGCCGTGGATGCAGACACACGTGAGTCGGATGAATAAATTTCACGAGTTCCTTTGAAAATCAAAACCCTGACGTGCTGGAGTTTTTTAGACTATGGATTCGGCTTCAGTGGCCCCAAAAACATATAGTAAACATGGTCTGACCTCCAGACCCGAAAAAAATGTTAATGCGGTTTTTTGAGATTATGTCAAAACCCTGACGGGCTGGGGTTTTTCCAACCTCGGATTCAGAATTAACGACCCCAAAAACATGTAGTGAACATGGTCTGACCTCAAGACCCAAAAAAGGATTTTTCATGAGGTTTTTTGAGGTTGTGTCAGAACCCTGACGGACTGGGGCTTTTTGGACCTCAGGTTCGGATTCAGCGACCCCAAAAAAATATAGTAAACATGGTCTGCCCTCTAGACCCAAATAAATATTTTTTATGAGGTTTTTTGAGGTTGTGTCTGACGTGCTTTTTGGATTCAGTTTCGGATTCAGCGACCCCAAAAATATACAGTAAACATGGTGTGACCACCAGATGCGAAAAAAGATTTTTATGAGAGTTTTTGATGTTATGTCATAATCCTGACGTGCTGGGATTTTTTAGACCTCGGATTCGGATTCAGCGACCCCAAAAACATATAGCCCCGAGAAAAGGTTTTTTTGTATGGCTGTGTTATGTTTTAACAATTATTTAATTAATCGATGGTGCTAATTTGTTAAAGAATATCTTATCATTTGTCAAAGCTTTCTAATATAAACATATTAATTGAATCCCTACAAACTATAAAACATGATTTACAATAAACGCAAGAAATTGTATACATTTTCCGAGTCGATTGTTTGAAATAAATGCGAAATATTTTAATGTCTCCGTACTATAAAAAATTATACCTGGAAAAACCCTGGAAGTGAATTTAAGTTCTAGATAATATATGTTTACACTAATTTATATCTAAATTATTATTTTACTTAATGTACATTATTATAAAGGTTTAGGACTAATTTGGACAGTTGAAAATTTGGGAAATTAAATAAAAGGACCATGTAGGACCATACAAACGTTCCTTAGTAGTTTTTTTTGAATTTCCCATTTTTTCAACTCGATATCTCAATTCGTGTAAACGTAACTAGCGAAAAAAATATCGGTAAAATAGGAACAAGGTAGATATTACATGGCCTTCAAGTTAAAAAATATGAAATTTCTTTAGATTAGCAGCAGATATTGGAAAAGCAAAAGGTAGAGAATACAATGGAATGATGGATTGTCTAGTGAAAACTTTCAAATCCGTTAGACCAATTTGTCTGTATCGAGGATTTGTCGTGAGTGTTCAAGGGATAATTATATACCGAGCATCGTATTCTGGATTTTACGACACGTCAAGATCACTTTTACCAAATCCTAAAGAGACACCACTTATCATAAATTTCCTTATCGCTGAGGTATTAAAAATTATATAAAATTCTAGATATAATACAGGGTGACCTCAAAGGTCACTTTACAAAAATAGACAATCTCCAATTGGAAAACATTTGAAAAATGTAAAGTTTCAAAATATAAGTTATAAAATCGAATAAATTTAATGTTGATGCCTTCAAAGATAAAAAATATTCCGTAAAAACTTAGAGAGTTTTCAATGTTTTCTCATTTAAATCGTGTCAAATTGAAAAGCTTATGCGGTTACTTGATCAAGTTTTTTCTGAATTGAATGATTAATTAGAACTTGTAAATTATTAATCTGCATAATCCAAACAGTGACGAAAGTCGCGGGGATTATTTCTTATCCATTCGAAACAGTTAGGAGACGAATGATGATGCAATCAAATAGAGCTAAGGGACACATGATGTACAAAAATACCCTGGATTGTTGGATGAAAACCTTAAAACAAGAAGGTCCTTCAGCATTTTTTAAAGGCGCTTTTTCGAACATTTTACGAGGAACTGGAGGTGCTTCGGTGATAATTTTTTACGATGTGGCCAAGGAATTAATTGAAAAGGGTATATCCGAATAATGTTAATTTTTTTAATTTAGTAGCAGAAATGAAGTTTTACTCGCAATGCCTTTCGTTCTTTGAATGTGACTTGAATAATAATTGACTTGAATTTAATCAGCATAAGCATTTTCGAAGGAAAAAATAAAGAGCGATACGTTATAGGCATCTTAATTTATTTTCAAATAGAATTAGATTAAAAAATATATATATATATATATTTATACATTTACGAACTAAATTAACGAACTTGATACTTGGAGTACACGTATGAATGAGAGACGTTAGAGGATCTTAAAACATTTGGTAACGAAATGTATTTGCTTTTTCTCTAAGCATTCTCTGGGAGATCAATTCAGCATTGTATGTCGATCATAAATGTTACGTCGTTGCTCTCTAACTTGTCGCTTCCACTTGTCTTGCTGATGTCCAACACGATTTAGAACGTTGCCTCTGACGCCCATTGGATGAGACATTCCAGGTGCCGCGGTGTCGTCCTGTTGAAATTTGTTCCAATTTAGATTATGCTCTTCAGGGTTTTTTCATTAATTTAAAATAGGAAAAAGGTAGCTTTTTCAGGGTGGCCACAATTTTCTTAATTTTCGTGTCCCGGCTTTCTCTCGCTAAATATTCGTGATTTCTTCCTGTTTCGAAAAAATATACTCTCTTTGCCAAACCCACAGTTTTTTCACGTATGTATGATCAATTGACGAAGTCAATAACCATCTGCAAACTTTTTTGCAAGAAATCTATTGACTTCGAATCATATAATAAGTAGCAAAAGGACATTTTTGTGTATAATAAAGGAAAATACAGATACGTGTTTTATTACACACTAGCATTAAATGGACACATGCGAATCGCGCGTTCACGTATCTGAATTTTTATTTCCTGACATAAAAAATATAAACGATTTAAAAATCCATTACTAAACCAATTTTTAAATATTACGTTTTAAACACATATATATGAATAATTTAAAAAAATAGTGAAACAACCACTGGAGGGTCCCACTAAGAGCAACCGCCATCTAAAAAATGTCAATAGCCCCCAGTAGAACCGCGTTAAATCACACCTATGGCCACGTCTCACAACCGTGATATATATATATATATATAATTAAAAAAAAAAAGTTAAACAACCACCGCAGGGTACCACTAAGAGCAACTGCCATCTGGAAAAAATGTCAATGGCCCCCAGTAGAACCGCGGTAAAATACACCTATGGCCACGTCTTACATCCGTGAGATGGGTGGTCACAGGGCACGACGAAATCACAACGACAGGCCGGCGAAACCCTCGTGTGTCTTGAGGACACGAAGCGACCCAAGGATGACAGCTTTCTGCATCCATCTCGCAAGAGCCTTGGCATATGTTTGGCACGCGGGTATGGCTTTAAGGTTACGAACCAGCGATAATTTCACACCTCCGAGAGCACCTATCACAACGACAATTACTCGTACCGAATATTTTGGGTACAGTCGACGCAGCTCTCTTTTAAGGTCTTGATATCTCTCCTCTTTTTCTTTCTCCTTTGCAGTGATGTTGTATTCGGATGGAGCCGAGAATTCGATCACGAATATAGTTCGTTTCTCGAAGTCTTGGAGAACAATGTCAGGCCTCGAGTGCGCAACGGAGACTGCTGCCCGAAAATCGTAGTTCCAGAAAATCTGGCACTTCTCGTTTCGGACAATTGACTCTAT
>CAKNXH010061990.1:630016-645009 GCA_932178445.1 Andricus quercusramuli | reverse complement strand
ATTCGGTTATGAAGACACTGGAGATTCAGAAGTCCGCGTCCGCCTTGCTGGCGTGAAATGTATAATCGCGGAACTGACGAATTGATATGCAAGCTTTTATGCATATGCATGATCTTACGCGTGGTGACATCAAGGGCCTTAAGCTCGTTCTTCGTCCATTGAACCACCCCAAACGAGTAGAGTAGAACCGAGACGGCAAGCATGTTAGTCGCAGATACCTTGTTCAACGCCGACAGATTGGAAGACCAAATCTGTCGAAGAAGATGCTTGTATCTGCTTCGGAGAGACTCCTTCACTGATGTTACGTCCTGAATGCGGCTTTGAGGCACGCCCAGGTATGTATAGGTCTCTCCAGTGTTAAGATGTCTAATAACACTTATATCCACAAGCTCAGGGTCCTTGGGAACGCCAGTAATCTTTCCTTTCTTCAAATGAATTTTGGCACACTTGTCCAAACCAAAGTCCATCCCAATCTCTCCTGTGTAGTTCTTGACGATATTTAAAGCAGTTTGAAGTTTGCTTTTACCAGCGGCATAGATCTTCAGGTCATCCATATAGAATACATGAGTGACCTTATGCTCACGCTGATTAGTGTCGCCACAGAGGTATCCAGGAGAATTTCGTAGTGCAAGAGATAGAGGCAAAAGTGTGATGCAAAAAAGCAAAGGGCTCATACTATCCCCTTGAAAGACGCCCCTCTGGAAGGTGACGTTGTTAGTCGTCAGACGATAATTCCTAGATGAGATGGTAAATCTAGTTTTCCAAAGAGGCATCAATCTCTCTATGCATCTCACTATGTGTGGATGTACCTTCAAGCTTTCCAACAGACAGATGATAAGTCTATGAGAGGTTGAATCAAAAGCTTTCCGGTAGTCAATCCAGGCCATTGACAGGACGCGCTGATGGACTGTAGCGTCTTTACAGACACACCTGTCAATCAGCAGGTTCTCTCGACAGCCTGCTACACCTTTTTTCGAGCCACGTTGTTCGTACATCTCTCGCCATACAGGCTCAATTCGTCGAACAATCCTGTTGTTTAGGACAGCTGTAAAGATCTTATACAGTGTGTTCAAACAAGTTATTGGCCTGTAATTCTCTGGTTTGGACAAGTCGCCTTTTTTCGGTAGGAGTATAGTGCGTCCTAACACTAGCCACTGCGGAATGGGCATCTCCGACTTTAAATATGAGGTGAATATGCGGGCCAAATGTTGGTGTGTAGAAGTAAACTTCTTCCACCAAAAGTTCTTGATACAATCTGGTCCAGCACCGGAAAAGTTCTTCGTGCCTCTAAGTGCTTTTTTCACCTCTTCGGCAGTGACTGATGGGCACTCCTCCTCAGATTTTATGAGGCTGTCGCAAAACTCCTTGAAGCGGATGATATTGTCAGTATCTTCCTTCAACTCTAGTGTTTTCGGGATCTTGTACACCTCTCTGCAAAAAGTCTCTACCTCCTTGGGCTTGGGTGGATTTTTTACAAAAACAGGGGGATCACTGAAGAGGCGCGATGGGTCAGCGAGAAACTGTTGATTCTCCCTGATTCATCTCTCCCTCTTCTGTATCCTCCTCCTTGCGTCAGATAACAGCCTTATTTTGTCAACAATATGCTGCTTGATTGTCAGCAGCTTTGACTTGTTTAGTGTGTGATTCAAGGTCCTTAGTTCTTGGGCGAACTTTCGAACCCTTTCCGTGAACGGACTACCAGATGTTATGTAGTCAATCACACATTGAACACGGGACGCATTCTGTCTTGCCCATCCAATTTTCTTGTTCAGTTGATGCAAGCGTCTTCTTGTCTTTTGATCCATCGTCGGTTTGAGCCTTCGATTTGAATCAGCCAAAGCTCTCGCAGCACCATAAACTGAGAAATTGATAGTCCAGAGGTCGGACTCTTGCGAGATATCTCCACGAAGGGAGGCATCCATTTCAGCCAGATCTTGGGGCTTAAGAGGAACTTGCATGTTGATGTTCCTCCTTGTACTGAAATTGCCATCATCTTCAAGTAGGTGCCTGCTTTCTGCGGTTGGTCTTAATGTCGTTTCATCTTCGTCTGCAGCTTGTTCAAGCAGCGGTTGAGGAAGCGCTCCGCGTACATATCCATTTTTGCGGAGGTAGTCGGCTTGATTTCGCAAAGACTGATGCGAAACGTGTTGAAGCTCTGGGTGTTTCTGGCACCACAGAGTATGCATACGCGCCATAAAGCCTCCACGAACAGGGATAATACTGGCATCGTAGCAGTCTAGCACATCATTCTTAAGTTGATCCGTCCACTCAATGTGGGCGCTTCGCCGGTTCGTCGTTGTGTTTTCATCTAAATTATTTTCAGCACCCCGAACTCTAGGATGATCGGCATTGTTTGCCGATCCATTGTCGGGTGCTCTGCGCGTTCGATCGTTTTGAACCGCATCTACAACATTTTGGTGGTTTGTTGGTTTCATTGTTGTTCCCACGAGCAGCTAGGGAAAGGGTTCGTCCATCCTTGTAGAGCCCCGCGTGCAAGGATAAGGCTATTACTCTGAGACATCGCCCGATATCCCAGAGTCACCGTTAAAGACACCTCACCCAGGTGCCATGCAGCTTTCGGCACGGTTCTCACACCTTCGCTTAGGGGTTATTCCTTCGGGACCATCCCTGGACAATTGTCCGCGACTGCTTATTAATTATTGTATCCATATTCAGCAGAAACCCTTGGTACGGGGACCCTCTATCCGCAACCCGAGGACGCGTTCGGTGGCTTTGTCATAAGCCCTTCGTTTCTATTCCAAGTGAATCGAAACCGAAACCGAATGGTTTCCGAATGGTTATATATATATATATATATATATATATATCACGGAAGATGAAATCTCAACTTCAAATGTAACAGTTGGTAATTTAATGATACCCGGCCATTTTTTCAAGTAAGACGCGAAATAAATTGTATTTTCTAGACGTTAAAAAAGTTTTTAAATCAATTATGACAGTAAAATAACTTGTTCAAATAATTTCACAATTATTTAAATAATATCGGTTTGTTCCAGTATATAGTTTATCTATAAAAGGCAAGAGAAACATTTTATTCGAACAAATTTTTAATATTTTTCAACAGATTTTAATATTTTTGAGTAGTAATTCGTTTTATTTGTTTTAAATGCTTAAACAAATTAGAATTGTTTATACAACTTATTTTCTTCACCATTTTTAATTTATTTTATGTGTCGTTTTTCATTGCAAAGCATTCGATGCACTAGAAATACGTCGTGAAAATAATGTTATGGAAACAAATTGATTAAATAATTGAAATTTGTTCGACGATTTAATAGATTCTGACATAATAAATTATTACTTAAAAATATTAAAATCTGTCGAAAATGTTGTCAAATAACATGTTTCTCTTGCTTTTTCTAGGCAAACAATTTACTGCTACAAAAATTTATGATTTAAATAATTGTTAAATTATTTACACACATTATTTTACTGTCATCATTGATAAAAAAACTGATAACGACTAGAAAATACATTCATTTTGCGACATACCTGGAAAAATTAAATGTTTAAACTTGTGTGTTAATTAAAAATTAAGTGTTCAAATTTGATCACTTATGGGGTATTCTTTGAGGACCCATAAGAGTTCCTTAAAATCATTCACCTAAAAGTTATGATTGATTCTTATTCTTCGAATTATTATTCTGAAAAAGGTAGTGAAACACGGAATTATTTGTAAAATACCATCGAATTTAAACCACAGATTAATAAAAAAAACCTGCTATTTTTCCATCTCAAATAAATGGGAAACTTCATGGTCTTTCAGAGACTGGTTAATATTAATCGATTTGGATCTTATTTGGTGGAGATAACTTTATGGAGTATTCGAACAAAACTGAGGAGGAAAGAGCAAACCAAATTTTTAAAAAAGTTCATCAAGTATAAATAAGAACCACCCTAATGCTCTTATTTCTAGTAATAAAAATATAGTTTAAATTGATACAGGCCTCACAGTCCCTATGAGATATAGGGACCAAAGGGTACCTTTTGTCACGCTGATAGGATACTTTTTTAGGTTCAATTAAATAAAAACTTTTGAAAATTGAAAAAAAGAATAGATTGAATTAAATAGAATTGAGTGAATTTAGAAGAATTCTTGCAAATTAAAAAAAAATCAAGAGATTTCCAAAAAATTGAAAAAAATGAAAGGTAAATTTAAAAAAATTGAAAACTCTTCAAATCTATGAAACCATACTAATTTCTAACCAAAGAAGTGACTAATGACTAAAAAAATAATTCAAAAACATTTTTAAAATAAAAAAATTCTTTTGATTTCCGTAAAACTTGAGGGACTTAAAAGGAATTTAAGGGAACCGAGAAGAATTCGATGAAATTTATGAAAAATCAAACTGAATTAAAAAAACAATCAAGTTAATTAAAAACAATTCAAAACTATAAGAAATCCATTGAATTGAGCATAATTGAGTGCATTTAGAAAGATTCAAAAGAATTATTAATAATTCAGGATAAATTAATAAGAATTCAGGGCAAATTCCAAATGAATTGCAAAAAATATTTGAAAATCTCGTGAAATTTTCAAAACCCTACTTAATCCCTTACTTCTTGTGAATAAATTCTTTGAAATTCATTAAAATATTATAACATCCCGTAAAGTTCTATAAAATTTGATATTTCTAAAAATCCTGAAAAATGTATTAAAATACCTTCGGAGCTTTTAAAATCCCTTAAAATCATTGAAATCCTCAAAAATATTATAAAACCCTGTGAAAATCTTTTAACATATCTTAAAATCTTATAAGACCTGTAAAATCGTTCCATATCTTCTGAAATTAAAAAAAAGTCTTTATCCTAAAATATTTAAAAGGCGTTGAATCTCTTAAAATTCCCTGAAAAATATTTCAGATTGATACCTCTTGAAAATTGCTTAGAATTTTAAAAAATACTCTAAAATCTGAAGAATCTCTTCAAAATATTGAAATTTATAAAAAATTTCTTGGAATCCTTGAAAATACCCTGAAATACTTCCAACAATTTTCAGGAAAATTCAGAAATAGGTATAGACCTGAATTGAATGGTGATTAACCCGTTAGTTAATTGATCAAAAAAAGTTATATGATGGGCTGCAAATAGAGTACCATAAGGACCAAATCTTGAAAATAGCGTACAATAGGGGGTATAGGGACCGGTCTGTGAGGCCAGTAATAGGATTGTTTCATTTGAAAGCTTTGAAACAAGCGGACAAAATAATTTATGCCAGATTAATGTACATACGGGTACCTCCTCGTTGTTGTGCTCAAGATAACCAGCTCCAGCTTTGTGTAATCTTTTGTTAAGTAGTGGATCCAAGCAAATCAAGAACAGCATATAAATTACCAGTAATGATATCACCCATATCACGATGATGACGACGATCTAAAAAAGAAATAAGCTCTTTAAGATTCTTCTTATTATGATATTACTAGAAAACAAACACGAAGTAGTTGTATTTTCAGCCAAAACAGATTAATTCTCATCAAAAAATGTAATAGTTGATACTTCAACCAAAATCCTCAACAAAATCAGATTAATCTTTAACCAATTACATTTTTAACAAAAAAGAATTAAAATTCTAGAAACATTAATTTTCTGCCAAAAAAACGAATTTTCAACCAAATAGTTACATTTTCAACTAATAAAGATAAAATTTCAACCAAAGATTGCATAGTTGAATCTTCAGTCCAGAAATTGAATTTCTACTAAAAAATAAGCATTTTTAATTAATTAAAGAGGCGAACCTCCAATACAAATATCAATTATTAATCAAATAATTGATTTTCAACAAAATACATTAATTTTCAGCCAAATCGTGGAATTTTCAACTAAAAAAGATCCATTTTTAACAAAAAATCGTATGATTAAATTGTCAGTCAAAAAATTAATTTTCAACCAAAAAACAAACCAATTTTCAACAAAATAGTTAAAGTTTCAACTTTAATTGAAAAAATGAATTTTTGAGAACGTAGTTTCCTCTTTTAACTAAGTGAGATAATCATTAATTCAAGTTAACAAACCTAATAGTTTACACAATTTATTATTAAGTAAAATAACACTTTCTTTAATAATTTTAGAAAGTTGCAGTTTTTTCGGAAATTTTCAACTTTTTGTCCACTTTTCACTTAGATTGAGGTAATAATTATTGTAGTTTAACAAACCTGATGTTCAAACAAATTATTATTCTTTATAACTATCTTCTCCTACATTAATGCTAGATAGGTACGGTTTTTTTCTGAAAATTTAAACTTTTTGTCCACTTTTCACTCAGATAGGTTACAATTATTGAAAATGAACAAAAATTATTGTTTAAACAGTTGACTATTGTTTATAATTATCTTCTCTTTGATAATTGCTAGAAAGATGCGGTTTTTTCTGGAATTTTTTACTGTGTTTTGGCTATTTAGTTATGAACAAGTAGTAAATAAACATCAGATAGTATCATTTTGTAAACAACTTATTTCTTTTTTGTGAATATATTTTTCTGTAATAAAACAGATATTTGAAATATTCTGAAAATTTTCTATGTGGATCATATTAAATGTAAAATTTCCTTCAATTAGTTGCTGAGAGCTTTTTTGTTTAAATTAATGTTTATTATTTGTTCCTAACTAAAAAATTAAAGAAAATTTCACAACAATCCGCCACTCTCTAGCATTACTCTAAAATAAGATAGTTATAAACAATAATACCCAGTGTGCACAAACGTTAAAGAACATCATTAGAACGGCTCGAAAACGTCCTAAGTCAGTCCAAATCGAGGTGTTCACAACTCAACCGATGGGGTGCACACTGACTTCAAGTGATTTCAGAGACTTCATGTGAATTCAAGTGAATTCACGCCGGTGACTTCAGGGAAGGTGTACACCTGACTTCATGAGTTGTTAACCCCCCGGTACAAATAACATTCCTTAAACATACAAAATTCCAGGGACGTTTTTAGGACGTATTTGGATAATGTAACGTTTTCAGAACATTATCTGGTGTGACTTAGGGCAGTTTTTAAAACGTTCAAATAACGTCTCTTTGACTTGTACGTCCAAGAAACGCTTTTAGGACGTTCCAAATACGTTCATAAATTTCACGCCAGCTAAGTACATTGTTTAAACAATTAGATTTGTTAACTTGAATTAATTATTATTCCACTAAGTAAAAAAATGTCAAAAATTTGAAAATCTCAGAAAAAAACTCAACTTTTTCACATTGAAAGATAATATTATTATAAATAATGATAATTTGTTGAAACAATTATTTTTGGTAAATTTCACTAATTATTACCTCACACTAAATAAAAAGTGGACAAACAATTGAAAATTGAGAATAAACCGCAACTTTCCACAATATTCACAGAAATTATTATTATAAGTGATAATAAATGGTTTAAAGAATTATTTTGTTAAATTTAATTGATTATTGTCTAGCTCTAACTGAAAAGTTGAAAACAAGTTGAAAAATTGGGGAAAACCCGCGACAAAATTGGCAAAAACAATAAAAAATTGCTCCAAATATTTATGTAAACATTTAATCATCAATGGAAAGTAGTATTTTATGTATTAGAAACAATTTGCATTTTTTAAAAACCACACGAAAATCATAATTAGCACCAAAAACTCGCGAAACCCAATTTTTCACTTGTTTTTTTTTTGGGTTCCCACCAAACAAGCTTATGAGGGTGATGTTTAAAAAGTAATTATACATTTATATTCTATAGCTAATTGTGAAGAGAAATCTTGAGTTTCAACTCGATTTATCTAATATTGACGATTCTGAATAAAATACACAAAAACGTTTTTTTCTTATGGTAAACACATGTTAAACGTCATGGGGCTTTCGAAGCCTCTAAATATGATTTTTTCCCACAAAACATGCTTTTATTTTGTTTGGATTTGAAAAAAATTCGGGGCGATGTGCATGAAAATACGAGAAAAATTTGGTCCCCCCAAATACGCAATCTTGCAATCTAGTATACCCCAAACATCCGAGTGATTATATACCCCTTGTTTGGAAATTAAATTAACATTTCAAACTACGAAACTTGAAATAATCCAGTTACTTTACGATTTCAGCCAAATTTCCCTTCACATTCAACATTTTTAAACATAGAAAGTACATAACTATTCGAAAAACTTGGGAAAATGTAAAGCAAAGAAATGAAAAAAGGTTACTTGCCTTTATAATCGTAGTGTTTCTATTCTCATATTTACAATCACACCTAGGACAAAATATTTGTGCCTTATCTTTTACTTCTTTGCCGAGATGAGGCAAAACAGCTCCTTCGCAAGTGCTGAAGAAAGAATAAAGAAAAATTTACACCACTTTCATCGTTCGTTTACAGTTCTTTTCACAAGGAAAAGGAAGAATTCTTGAATATTTACGATATTTACCATTGCAAAGGTGGAACATTTGAAATAAAATTCAGACGATCTTTCGAGGACTGTGTCGTGTTAATAACAGATGAGAGACTTGGACATATGCATTTGCATCTTTTATCGTCGTAGGACTGGGCCTAGAAGTAATAAAATCGCAAGACAAAGACGAGATTTCGATATTAATACCCGATTATCCAACAATTGTTAATCTGGAAAAGTTCCACCCGTTCAACCTACCTTGCATTGTGTAATAAATATGAGGGCCACTGGTGCCAAAATAAGCAAATTCTTCCACATTTTTTTCTGAACACGCAAAACTTTATAAAGTCTTTTCACATGCCACAAACTGGCAACAACTTTCCTGTCGTATCACTTGTTAAATTGATTTAAAAACACACGAATGAAATATTCCACACTACGAGCGGCCATATTTAACACATGTTTTTGACAACTGTCTCACGACAGAGGGCAGCAGAGTAGCAGACCAGTAGCGTACATGCTAAATATGACGTAGGGGGCGCGAGGGGGGGGGGGGCAAAAGTGAGACTAAATAAAAAACCCTTGGCCCCCTACTCGTTCACAACCCTACTTTTGGCATATACACCCCCCCCCCCCCCAGCAAAAGTAACAGCCCAAAATTCTATCAAAACATAGGAATAAAAATGACGAATTTTCATGAAACTAGGGTAATAATGGAGGAATAAATTCTTCTCCAAATAAAATTGATGTAAATGCTATTATTAGTATTATATTATACTGCGAATTCAATATATGAAACACTATATCCGAATTCCTAAGATTTCAAGTCGAAATATACATTGAATTTTCAACAAACTAGATTATTTTTCTAAACTAAAAGACGATTTATCAACAAAATACATGAATTTTCAAATTATAACGAATAAATTTCCAACCAAAAATGTAATAGTGAAATTTTCAGATAAAAATTAATTTTTATAAAAAAACAGCTAAGTAGTTAAATTTTTAACCAAATAATTAAATTTTCAACCAAAAAGATGAATTTTCCAGCAAAGAAGATTAACTTTCTACCAAAATACAACTAATTTTCAACTATATGGTTGAATATTAAAGCCAAAAGGACAAGTTATCTACAAGACAGTTGAATTTTCAACCCAAAAGTATGATTTTTTAACAAAAAATTAATTTTCCAACCAAAATGTTGAATTTGCATCAAAGTAGTTTTATTTTTGATCAAATAGTTAAATTTAATCCGAATAGTTTAATTTTCTACCAAAGTTCGCGAACCAAGAAAATTTGTCAGGTCTAATAAAAATACACTTAAAAGAAAACATCAATAATTATCTTTAATCTTGTACAATTTCTTGAGAAAGCAAATATTTTCTCAGATCAAGAAAATATTGTATCGTCCATATTCGTAACGGTGATATTTTCTCGATTCGATATTAATTCCTTTTCAGTGTACATTGTTAGTTAAAAAAAAATAAATTGAAAAAAAAATTTCAACAAAATGGTTACATTAGAAGAAAAAAAACATTTCAACTAAAATCATGAATTAAAAAAAGAAATTAATTTTCAAGAAAAGAGTTCAACCCAAAAGATGATTTTTTACCTAGAAGATTAATGTTCTAAAAATGGTATAGTTAAATTTTCAACCAAAGAGTTTGTTGAATCTTAAAACAAATATGAATTATCAACAAACTAGTTCAACTTTCAGTCAAGTAGTTGAATGTTCAACTAAAAAAAGATTAATTTTGAACCAAATAGTTACATTTTTAACCAAAAAGATGAATTTTCCAGCAAGAAGATTAATGTTCAACCAAAAAACAAGAGTTTTCAACCAAAAAAATGCATACATTTCCAAAAGAAATTGCTGAATTTTAAGGCAAAAAGAAGGGAATTATCTACAAAAGAGATGAATTTTCAACTCAAAATTATGATTTTTTGACAAAAAAAGTTAATTTTTTCCAGAAAGTTAAATTATTAGCAACAGAATTTGATTTTTAACCGAATAGTTTAATTCGTAACGTCACTTCCAGTCCCCCCCCCCCCCTCCGCCTGTTACCGACCCTGGTTTTTACCTCAAATTGGTTGCGTATAGTTTATGGACGGTTAACTACTTAAAATGTCGGATGGGACCCGGTTAGGAACCGATTAGAGGTGGGTTCTAAACGGCCCAAACCGCGCCGTATCCGATTTTTGTCTCCGGGTTATAACCGACACCTAACCGGGCTCTATCCTACAACATGTAATATTCTTAACCGATTCCTATATGGTTATGAACTGGATCCACAAAATACTTCTAACCGTTTCTTATCCTCTCCTAACTGGCCCGTTCTACAGAACTTTTTCTATGCGAATTAAATATAATTCAGGAAGAATTCTTAAACTACATCACTGCTCCGTCGTTTCTAACACAAAAAAATTCCGATTTATAGATTGGCTTCTATTCCTGGAGAAAGTATCGGATAGGAATTCCTTCCGAACCAATCCGAAATCATCCGAATCATTCCGGAATCTGTAACCGAACCAATCCGAGTTAATTCGAACCGATCCGATTTGTTTTTTACATTTCTTTCGATCCAAATCGGTCAGAAATTAATCCGACTCAATGCGGTTCAATCCGAACTTTCAATCCGAATGAATCCGAACCAAATTTCCAATCCGAATAAATCCGAACTGCACTCTAAGAAAAAGTCTATTAACAGTAAAATTACGTTCCTTTCAAAATGCGTCCTTTGAAATTAAGCAGATTTCTTTTGTCCATCAATAGAATTGTTTCACTGTTCAAAGACTTATCCGTTAAATGCAAAACGGAAGTAGTTTTACTGATGAACGATTTCTTTTGACTTTGAAAAGAATTCCTTTAACTATTAGAGGATTTCATTTGTTGGCTAGCGGAGAAACTGCGCCTACGCACGAGTGAATTTTTCACTGCACGATTTATTCATTAATTGATAAAGTGAGTAAGAAAACGTGCGAAATGATGTGGAAGATGGATTTATTTAAAAAATTAGGAATCTCAGATTTTTACGCGAAACCTTTGGAAGGTACGTATACTGAAAGAACAATTTTCGATCCGCATAACCTCACTTTTCATTGATTTGTACGCTTTTCACAATTGAAGTATACATTTTTTTGATGCTTTTGACAATCGAAAGTTCGTAAGACGTTCTTTGTGAAATGCGGTGTTTCAGAGCTTCGATTTTATATTTACATCCACCAAAGTTCGGTTTTTGTACATTTCTTGCACGTAATACCAGGCAACAAGTTTTCACTTAACGTTCAAATTATTCTTTCTTCTGTCCGAAAACAGATTTTACATCAAGATCAAAGGAAATCCTCTCATAGGTAAAGGATATCATTTGAAACGACAATCCTTTAACTATGAAAGGATTTCCTCTTATGCCAATTTTGAATGGAAAATCCTTTAATAGTGAATGGAATCGTTTGACAGTCAATAGTCTGTTTTTAGAGTGTGGGATTGACCTAAAACGATTTTCAATCCAAATGAATCCGATTCAATCCGAACTCGGATTCATTTGGATTGAAAATTCAGTGTATATAAATCCGACTTCCGATTCGTTCGGATTGCAACTTTGGTTCGGATTGGTTCTTTTTGGAGTTCGGATTCAACCGGATTGAGTCAGATTAATTTTTAAACGACTTGAGTCAAACGAAATGTAGAACTTTTTTCGAATTGGTTCGAACTGACTTGGATTGGTTCGGATACAGATTCCGGAATAATTCGGATTGGTTCGGAAGGAATTCCTATCCGATACTTTCACCAGGGATATTAAGCCTACTTTGTTTATCAGAAAGAATGTCTGTATAGCCTAACCCAAAATTTATATATAATGCACGCAACGCACTTCCCTCACGCAGAATATCGCACGCTGAGGGTATCAGTCAAAATGGTCCTTATATACTAATCAAGAAAATTCTAACCGCTTGTGAGAAACGACAAGTGACGGACCGAATATTTAATTTCAGGTTCCAAACGAGAATCCAAATTGCCGGATAGAAACCGGTCCCTCACAACAAAATGATATCCTTGGCATATCCCTAGGATATCTCGGCAGGATATGTGATATCCTGAAAAATGTCCCATAAATCTCCTGGGATATCCGTGGCATATTCCAGGGATATCGAGATTTCCGCTCCTGAGGATATCGTGACAGGATATCCTGACGATATCCCGTACGAAATGTCCACAGGATATCCCAATACCATAGTAAAATGTCCCACGAATATCCCGATATTATAATAAAAAATTCTGCTGATATTCTAATTAATTACTAGGGGATTAAAAATTCAAGAAATAAAAAGGATTATACATATAACAACAATTTTATTGCTTGTAATATATTTTTGATGTATATTTTACATGTATTAGGTATATGGAGGCTCGCTGGAGGTTTTAGATATATCTGCCCAGATAACAATACGTGCCGGCACGCGATCGACCCGACGGGCTGGAGACCAGCGTGCCTGCTAAATGCACGCGACAGGACGGCAGTCGAAATGCGACCGAAAGGCGGACAACGGCAGGCAACGGTCCGGCACATTAGATGCCCGTCGGGCTTGCAATCGGCGAGGAACGACGGGCCTGCGATTTACACGACCGCTGCAGGCTGATAGTGCGAGTAGTTTGGGATCAAAAACGCGCATGCGCGTTTTGGATCAGCTGTTCTTGTCGTGTTTCATCTCGTGTGGCGTTCACACCCGTGAATTTTCGCTCGGATGTGTGCGATTTGCAAACAAATATTGTTATTCGTTCCAGATGAAATAGAAGAATAAGTATTCCACTTGTAAATGGAGCAATCCACTTGGAAAATGGAGTAATCCACTTGTATAACGGAGTTATACCTTTCATCGTTTGCGGTTTTTGGTATTGTTTTGGCTGTGTGTGAAACAAAAATTTTGTTAGCAATTTTTTGCTGTCGGTGTCCTTCAAATCAACAAAATTAGCAAATAGCACGAAAGGTAATGAAATTTTGCGTATAATAATATAAAGTTCAAGCTGAAAGAAAAATGTCAATATTATAAAAAGATATTTTTATAATATTGACATTTTTCTTTCAACTTGGACTTATTATACGCAGAATCTCGTCATTACCTTTCGTGATATTTGGAAATTTTTATTTTATTCACATAAGAAAAGTTTTTTTAATTTTAATCTGCTCGCACACTCAGCCTGCATTTTACCGGACCGTCGGGCATGCAGTTCGCCGGACAGCGTCGTTCCCGCCTGTCGGGCGGGCATATAGACATCAATGGTGTGCACATTAAGGTGCATATCTGCCGCCAAGTCGGTCTGATCGATCGGACCGCGGGCCGGCAGATCGCTTGCAATCGGCGGGCATTTTGCTATCTGGGTGCGTGGCAATGGATAAAACTCATTAAGAATTTGATGTTTTAACTAATTACTTTTATTTTTCATTTTACTGAATAACAATTTTTGTTCATTACTTTTGTGACTAATGATTTGATTTCCATTTAAACTAATTAAATGCATTAAAGTATATACATTTATACATTTTGTGCACTTTTGAGGTTAAGTTAACTGTAATGAAAAAAAGGCGGTCGGCTTTTCGAAACTAATGATCTTTTTAAACCTGCAGCTTGCACGGCTTGCATGCATGATTCATTGAATTTGATATACCTACTAATGTCAAATTTGTTTACCTTTTTTTATGATTTTGCCAAATTTTGGTTATGCAGTCAACAACATGTCATAAGTGTTGAAAAAGACTAGACTGAAAAGTTATGAAGACGGCTCTACATACTATCTTCGATTCTTATTTTTCGTAGCTTCGGGGAAATATATATATATTTTTTAAATAATGCTGAGTTTGTTTATTCAAAGCACAGTGAGTATAAATTATTTGCAAAGGGTACATATATGAATTTTTTTATAATATTATAAAAAATTATATTATTAGGATATCTTGGGACATCTTGGGGACATCCTTGGCATATCGTGCATTTTAAATACGGGACATCGTAAGAACATCCTGGGATATCCCGAATTATGCAATTTTCGATATCCCGGACTTTAAAAATTGGGACATTAATGGGATATCCTCAGCATATTCTGAGATATCTTTGGGACATTCCAAGGATATCGAGATTTCCGCCCCGTAGGATGTCATTCGTGATGTCCCTGGAATCTCCTGGGATATGCCTGAGATATCGTGGGAGATAAATGTGATATTCCACCGATATCCCTTGCTGTGAGGGGTTGGAATGTTTGCTGTATCGAGTGCCGTGTAGGAATCGGTTGGGAACCGGTTATAAACGAATTTTAGTGTGCCAATATTTAATGTCATGTTCTAATTTGTCAGATAGAAACCGGTTAGGACCAGTTAGAAAGTTTCCAGTGTCGAGTGCCATCTAGGAATCGGTTAGGAACCAGTTAGGAACGAACTTTCGTCAGCCAATTTTCAATTTCTGGTTCCATTTGTCGGATGGAAACCGGTTAGGATCGGTTAGAATGTTTCCTGTGTCGACTGCCGTGTAGGAATCGGTTAGGAATCATCCCAGATAGCAAAATGCCCGCCGATTGCAAGCGATCTGCCGGCCCGCGGTCCGATCGATCGGACCGACTTGCCGGCAGATATGCACCTTAAT
>CAKNXH010061990.1:612307-630006 GCA_932178445.1 Andricus quercusramuli | reverse complement strand
AAATATATTTATTACTCTTGCAAAGTGGAAATTTCTAAAACAATTTTGTTTACTTTTTTCGCAATTTTGATCAAGTTCAAATGGGGCACTGACGAATTAAAGTTCCTAGTGCCCGTAGGCTTTTGCTTCTATGACGTCCTATTTTTGGGACGATATACTATAAGAAACTGAAAGAAAAATGCTTCTGGCAACGTAAGACTCATAACTTTCATCTTCTTTGAAGTTTTTCTATCCTCTAAATAATCTCTACATCACAATGTTTTAATCAAAACGATAAACAAAATTAATCGCGGATGGCATTCATTTTTAAAGTATATTTATAAATAAAAAATGCAAATTATTTACAAACATAGAACAATTAAAAAATTGTATACTGATTAAAATTGACTAGCATTTTACAAATAATGAAAAAATATACAAATGCTCAGAGGGATCACATTTTTCTATCCACAAATCCTCAATATGACTTCTGACCCAGATTATAAATTATGGAATATGTATGAATACGAAGAATTAGTATGCAAAATGTATGCATTTTATAGCTCTATATAATGTATGCCGATTGTTAATATGTTTAAATTCTAATAATACGATTAAAAGCCCCACGCAAATTAAATCCAATAATTCTGGATATTATAAATTATATTTTGATGAAGGTATTTTTTTAGAAAAATTATAGGAAATTTGCAACGACTGGCAAAAGGGGTTGCAAGGCACGTGTCGTGGAAAGCATGCTAGGAGTCCGTAACTATTTTCGAAGGCCAATCGACGTGCCGGAAAACCCTGAGGTAATTACAATTACAATTGATTAACTTTGTAGCAAGAGGACTAAAAAATTATCTAATTATAAAATTAGAAAGCAGAACTTATGAAAGATGAAGAACTTTCAACTGCATTTACATAATTTAAACCTCCGGCAGCAACGCATGCTAAACTTATAAACATTAATTTCAAGTTTTATAATCTGATGTAGTTGAAATAGAAAGATCTTGGAAAAAACTGTAGTTTCTCTCAAATATTTCTATATTCAAATGTAATTCTGCCTTTAAAAAATAGATCCGCTGCCATGTGTAGACACTGAGATTCTTGTTAAAGTGATCCTATTCAATACAGAATTTTTAAATTAAAAATTAATTTTTTTCTTATATTCTACAGACTTTAGGGATTCTCATGACCAATTATTGTTTTTCAAAATTTCCCACAAATTTACAGGAATAATTGACAAAATTAAAATACTTGAAGATCCCATGTGAAATTCTAGGGTTAATATAGCATGTATTATATTATTTTAGATTTACCTTTTTCGAAACTTTAATAAAAAAATATTTTTGTACAGGCAAAGGGATTTAAAGTCACAAATGCATCTCGAACGAGGAAAGTTGGAATTGCTTGTCGCAGTTTGGAGGAGCTTAAGGAAAAGGCTTCTGCCAAATTAAAAGTAAGACTGATTTTAATCATTTTCTCTTAACTGCTTAATTCGTTTATAAATTACAGAAGATTCGAGATAACCCTATTTTATTCTAATTTGCAACAATAAATCAATATGCAAAGAATGTTTCCAAATAACATATTAACTTTAGAAATGATAAATTAGCAGATCTGCCACAGAATATTTTGCTTGAAAGAAGTGAAAAAGGGACCGATTTAAACCGAAAAATGACTAATGTTCTTTTGAATTCCAAAGGGTTCGATGAAATTTAACCCTTAACGATCACACGGGGTGTCTCACATCCCACTGGCTTTACAATTAATTCCGATTGTCTACGTTTTTTTTCAAGTATTTTTTGTTTAATAGTTAAATTATCACTGAGGCTTTGGAGATCTTTTTTTCGTATTTTGTATTGTTTTAACATCACTCATAATTTTTTTTCAGCCAAAAGTATCTGAAGGTGTATTTGGAGGTGTTAACCATTAAGGGTTAACAGAAAACCTGGTTAATTTGAAAGAATTCAGGATACATTTTTTTTAATCTATAAATTAAATAAAATTCGACTGAATTTAGAGAACTTTTAGAGGGAATTAGAAGAATTCGATGACATTTATAAGAAGTCAAAGTGAATTAAAAAAATTTAAGAAACTGAAAAAAATCCAAAATCATCCAGTGATTGCTGTAAAATTTGAGTGAAGTTAGATAAGGCTATTCAATGTGAGTTTGAAGGGGTTCAGGGCGAATTAGAAAAAATACAAAACAAAATATTTAAGATCAGGATAAATTAATAAGAATTCAGGGTGAATTACAAACTAATTCAAATGAGTTGGAAAAATTCAAAATATTTTATTAATTTCAGTAAAATTGGAGTGGATGTACAAGAATTAAAGGGAATTCACGAGAATTTGATCAAAATCATGCGAAATCAAGTTAAATTAAAGAAATTCAAGTGAATAGTACAAAATGGTTCAAAATCCAAAAGATATTCATTGAATTCAGATAAACGAATGTGAGTGAATAAGAGTCGAATCAAATCCATAAGATTTTAAGGTGAATTCGAGTTTTCACGGGAATTAAAAAAAAAATTGAAAATCCAAAAAAGATCTATTGAATTCAGTGGAATTCAAGGGGATTTCAAAGAATGCAATGTAAGTCAAAGAAAATTTTTGAAATGCAAGAAAATTCAGAAATCTTTGTGTTCCTGCATTAATTTGTTGGAAGAATAAGTGACTAAAGTGATCTTTTTATTTTAAAATGTAACATTATCCTTAAAAACGACTCTAAAAGTTATTTGAAAAAAAAATTACTAAAAGTGCCTTAAGTGACTATGTGGCAGCCCTGCAAATAAGGACAAATATTCTTTAGCTCATTTTAATAATAATTTCGAGAAACAATTCGAAATAAATACCAAAATTCATCTGACAACTTTCATCACATCGAAAAAAACTTACACAATCTGAGCATAATGAAAGGGAACGCCCCTGGCGGACCGGCCGAACGCAAACATTACGCTACAGCGTAACGGTAAAGTAATGGTAAAGTAATGCTAAAGTAATATGGCATTATAATTAATAAAGGAAACAAAATTAATATGTAAATTGTTGCAATTATAATAAAACGTTAAAATTTACATTAAATGGTCATGCCATAATTGCAACAAGTTGCTTTCTCAGCGTTAAAAAATAAAAAAACAAAGTGGCTGTCATGCAAGTCGGGTCCCTGCAGACTGGCAACCCACTTAAAGCCACGTTAGCGGGTTGCCAATATGCAGGGGCCTGACTGTAATGACGGTCACTATGTTTTTTTATTTTTTAATGCTGCAAAAGCAACTTGTTGCAAATACGGCATGGCCATTTAACGTAAATTTCAACGTTTTATTATAATTGCAACAATTTACATAATAATTTTGTTTCCTTTATTAATTATAATGCCATATTACTTTAGCATTACTTTACCGTTACGCTGTAGCGTAATGTTTGCGTTCGGCCGGTCCGCCAGGGGCCTTTTCGTAATTTTACCCATTTTTACAAATTTATAAGTCTTATAATTTTCCATTTAAGCTGATTATACTATAATATTAGATCTTTTTTTTCTTCATAATATATAGAATATCAGCTTTTGCATTCTATTAAATTATTATACTAATTGCACTTCTGCTGAGAAATGTATTAGCGCCAAAATAAAATTAAGCTTATGGAATGGAGCATCCGGTTGAACGGGTTATAATGTTGCACCTTGCATCCGAGCTTTGATTGTGACCTTGAGGCAGATCATTTTAGCCCTCATCTAGGCGCTAGGTGCTTTATCGAACGGCGTTGGACGGGTTGCCTCGTGCGAGGCCAGGGACACCGTCTAGGCAACCCGGCATGCATCCACTTTCAATGTCAAGGTCACGAGGTCCTGACTGTGAGGTCAAAGTCGTATTTCAATATCACGCTTCTTTTAGTATTTTGTCCTTTTCCGATTCGATAGTCAACAATAGCATTGACTTTTTCCAATATCAGAGTTCACAGAATCGATGCGATCTCACAATGTCCACACAAACTTGATTTTCAAATATTTAAGTAAAAAGCTGTTAAAAAAAATCCCCGAATTAAAATATTTGCTTATTAAATAATTTGGTATACTTCCAAAAAGTGCTTCCGTGAACAATGATTTAATCATAATTGAGACAAAAAAAGTCCCAAATAAACACATTGTTACATTCTCATTCTAATGAGAAGGTATTGGTTTTATGTAAAATTTGACTTGGTCGGTTTTCATCAAATCTCCACGTTTTGAGACCCCCTGAGCTAGCTAGTCTGTCTGTCTGTCTGTCAGTCTGTCTGTCTGTAGGCACGATAAGTTTCGAAAAAATAATCAGATTGGGTTGTGCTTTGGCACACTTTTTTAGGGCCTAAAAAGAAAGAACAAGTTCGTTAACCAACTATTTTGGATAAAAATTCAAAAAGTGAGCACATTTTGAAAATTTTTGAGACCATTTTTTTTCAAAATTCAAAAATTCTATGTACGGCTATTCATAGTACTCTAAAGCTCGAATAATTTATCCTAATGATTTTTTTGGATAAAAAGAAAATTACCGGAGTTATAGCATTTTCAAAATTACAAAAAACAAACGTAAATGAACATTTTATGCCGAAAAACGCACGATATGGAAAAAAGTCAAGAGGAGGAAAATGTTTCTTTTTGAACACCCTACAATATTTTCTCAACAACTTTTTGAATTTTTTGAAAAATCGAAAATCCAAATTTCGATCACACAAAGAAATAATTAAAAATCAATCATTTCATTTTGCTGTCAAACTATGCAAGATACGACCAAAGATACGAGAAAAATTACAGAGACAAAATTTGTTCATCCAAAGAAGAGGTACAAATTTGTTATAAATCGTGTTCTAATAGGATGCGTAGTTTTCGTTTTATTCGTGACTTTTTCATTTCTATCATACGGTGCACAGAACCGAGCGTGGAACGCAAGGTTCATATGATTTCTGAATCACATATCGAGCGCGAAGCGCGAGTGTCTGGATGAGAATGTGTTCCTTCAGGTCGATAGAACCTTGAGTAAATAAAGTTCCATTTCATTCTAAAATGAAAACAAATTTAACAATCACTTCACATGTAGAGGTTTTGATAATTTTATAATATTTGCAAATAAACTTTTTCTTTCCATCAAAGTCGAACACGAAGTTCAAAAATCTAGAGAAACCGAGCGTAAAGCGCGAGATCTAACGGCGCGCTCAAACTTGCGAGCTTCGCGCGAAGCGCGTGACGAGAATGTGCCCGCGAAGCGGGCAGATTTTTTTTATTTACATTGTTTCTCTAAAATTAATATTTTTTGAGAAAATCTAAAAGTTTCAAAAGTTCCGATACTATGTATCCGAAAACATTTTTATCTCAGATCCATATTTGCTGAGATTTAAAAAAGAAATAGATTTTGAAAGAAGTAACAAATGTTAATAACTTAATTTTTATTAATTTGTGCCAAAAATCCTCGTGGCATATTTAATTGGGTAATGTAACTTATTTCATTCGCAAACTTTAGAATTCAATGCCAAATTTCTACAATCTCAAGAGACTTTTCGAGATATTTTCTAAATCTAAAAAAGCAATTTCTAACGATAACATTTCTAACTTTAACTTAATTGTTTAATAAGCCTATTATCGATGAATATGACTTTTCACGTAAGATATTTTTTCTCACCATGATGATAAAGATAACTTTAATGAATTTCAGAGAAGAAACTTACCTGAAACAGAAAAAAATGATCATTAAAAAAAATGCATACAAAGACCATAATTAATCAAAGATGAATGAATTAATCTAATTACACTTCGTATAGAATTATATGAGTTGTGACAGTTTTTCAATTAAAAATTCTCATACTTTCTGTTCCAAATCATTATATTCCAGTCATTCAATAATCTCTTCAAACTACAGTTTTACCCTATTCATTGAGCAAAACTTACAAATATTAAATATCACAACAGACTTTGCAAAAACCTTTTGCATTCTCTGTATTGCTTTTGAAGTATTTCGTACAAAAATGTGAAAATGTTTGCATGATTGAAATTGAATTATTTTCAGATTTCGGGGAAGCTGGAAAATATCAGTGTGTTTTTGCTTGACGGATCCGAGATAGATGACGAATATTTCCTGACTCTAAAGGCGCAAACCACACTAATTGTGCAGAAACCAGGAGAAAGAGTTAAAACTGGTCAGTAAAAAAAACGTAGTATTTAATACAAAAATAATATAGCAAATTTATTCTAGCATTTATTATAAGTTACAATTTTTTAAATATATGAACACACAATACAACATTTTATAGAAATAATAATAATTAATTAGATTCACTTTGTTTTATAAAAAATAAATTTTTCAGATGCAGATTTGCTGTACGAAACATTGCGAAGAGTGAATATCGAATTTCTCACGACAGGCGATCAGATAACAAAGTTCCTCTCTGATAATCTTAAAACAAAGATTGCAGTTTTAAATGGTGTTTTAAATAGGGACGATTCCAAGACTTATTTTAGTTCCCGGACTGATCATCCAGAATGGTTCCGAGGATTGGGTCCTAGTTTTACCTCTAAAGTATGTATTTTAAAATCTTAAGATCTTGAATAACTTGAAATCGGAGAAGATCAAAAGACAAACTTTTAACTTTACTATCAAAACTTACAACAACAGAATGTATTGAAATTTTATAATATTTTTCTTTAATTTATCTCTGTATTCAAACTGGTTATCACAATTCAGCATTATTTCAAAGACTTAGATTCTGTATTGAGATATTCTTCGTTCAAAATCCACCATAAAGTTGGAAAAAGTATAAAATTAGCAAAACAACGTTCAGTCTTTAATTTTCATTTTGCCCATTATTTTAACTTTTACGATTTGTTGAATTTTTGCAATATTTTAGAGAATAGTACTAATAACAGGGTAGCCGTAATACTTCATAAAAAAATTTCATGACTTCCATGAATAAAAAGATTTTAGATTAGGATTGTAAAATATCATATGGATTTATTTTTTTCAACTGAAAAAGGTGAATTTTCTACCATAAATATGAATTTTCTACCATAAAATATGGATTTTTAATCAGAAAGGACGAATTTTCAACAGAACAGTTGAATTTTCGTCCTAAAAAGGCGACTTGAACAAAATAGTTAAATTTTCAATAAAATAATTAAACCTTCAACAAAATAGTTGATTTTTAAACCCAACTGTTGAATTTTCTAGCTACAAATATGAATTTTCAACCAAATGGTCTAATTTGCAAACAAAAAAGATTAAACTTCAACCAAAAAAAACGGTTGCATTTTCAAGACAAAAATACAAATCTTTTAGAAGCCAGATGAATTTTCAACACAAAAATATAAATTTCCAATTCAAAAGGACGAAAATTTTGTCCAATTAGACGAATGTTTGACAAAACATTTGATACTTCCATTTTCAACACCGTAGTTGAATTTTTAACCAAATTTTCGAATTTAAAAAAGGAAAAAAGCTTTTACCAAACAGTTCCATTGATAACCAAATAGTTGAACTTTAAAGCAAAAGAGACGAATTCTGAACAAAATAGTAGAACTTTTGACCATAAAGTTGAATTTTCAATCTAGAAAGACGAATTTTCAACCGAACGGTCGATTTTTTAATTACACCAGAACCCCGACTTAGTAAAAGTGTCGGGAGTTGTCTGCAAATGGCCTTGTTACTAAATCGCGGGAATCGAAAGGTAAACAGTCAGGGCCACCTGAACCGTTTCCATAATATTGCGCAATATATTCGACTGAGTACCCGTCCATAGCGCCTTTTCATTACGCTGCTGATGTTTTTAAAGCAAGATTCGCAACCGTCTCTCGCCCTTCCTTTGAGAAACTGCGTGGGCCAGCAGTTCTAGAAATTACAAAATCGCGGGTCACGAAATCGGGGTTCTTTTGTAAAAAAGATTAAACTTCAAGCAAAAACAGTTGCACTTGACGTCATATAGTTTAATTTTCAGGCCAAAAAGACAACATTTTTAAAAGACAATTAAATTTTCAACCCGAAAAATTGAATTTTCAACCAAAAGATGTATTCTTAACCAAAAATGTAATAGTTGATATTTCAACAAAAAGGCATTTCAAACAAAATGCATAGCTGAATTTTCAACCTGCAAAGATTAATTCACAAACAAATGTAATAGTTGATATTTCAAAGAAAAAAGACGAATTTTCACAAAATACATGAATTCTCAAACAAAAAATTGAATAATAAACTAAAAAAGATAAATATTCAACCAAAAATGGAAAAGTTAAATTTTCAGAAAAAATTAATTGTCCACAAAAAAAACGATCTTTCATCAAATTAGTCAAATGTTCAACCTGAGAATATGAATTTGCAAAAAAATTATTTTGAATAAATAAAAAAGCGAATTTTCAACGGAATAGTTCAATTTTCAACCAGAGAGATGAAACTTAAGAAAACATAATTTTTTAACAATGTAGTTCAACTTTTACCCAAATAGTAGAATTTTAAATTAAAAAATATAAATTTCCAATGAAAACTTTTAACCGAATGGATTAATTATAAACCAAGAAAAAAAACGGATTTTTGAACTGAAGAGATGAATTTTGAAGAAAAATGTTGAATCTTCAAGAAAAAAAATGATTTTTTAACAAAGTGGTTCAATCTTCAACCAAGTAGTTCAATTTTAATCCCAAAAAAACGAATATTCCACAATGGTTGTATCCACAAACAAGAAAGATTTCTGTTGCATTTTCAACCGAAAAGGATGACTTTTCAAGTAAAATTTGTTGAATTTTCAATCAAATAATAAAATTTGTAACTAAAAATATAATCAAGTGGAATATACTGAAAAAGGAATAGAAATAGAAGGCAAATAAATTACTAACAAGAATATTATATCAAGGTGGCCGCAAAATTTCATTTTCAAAATCTTGTAACATTTTAACAGAGAATCTTTTATAAGCGGAATAAAACAATTTTAAATTAAAATTCTCAAATTTATCATCCTTGACAGTTTTTTAAAATGCCGCTTATAGAAATTCCTTGACTTTTGCAAGATTTTGGTAAAAATCCCTGACTTTTTCCTTATTTCCAGGTTTTCCTTGACCTACGGCCACCCTGTAATAGTGTTCCTTTTAATTATTCCATAGAACATATTTCAAGCTTAATTTCGTTATGCTGCCTCGTTTGAAAGAACTATTCGAAAATTCTGTTCTTTGGAATAAAAATTCTTTCGGCCACAAGAATAGTATTGAAATTCATGCGACGTTTTATTGATATAAAGTAATACACTTTTTTTTAAACTCAAATCTTAAACTTCAATACAGAATTCAAATTCGTTGCACCCAAAATTAATGACTTTTATTCGCATTAACCGTGTTATGAGCCTATAACGCTCCCTGAAAAGCGAGCGCTAAAAAGCCTGCTGTAATATTATTAGTTCTGAACGCCGCCACACTGTAATATTCAGAGTAATCTAATTTTACTCTAGACATTTATATATAAATACTCGAGCTCGGACCGAACATGGCCTTGGTCTTACAACTCGTCCTGCAAACAGTCTTTGTGATGTAATATGCTATAACACTACAATTTTAAATTGGACAGGAAGCGTACATGCATCGAAGATGTCAGGACAGAATGCGAGGCTATCTTTTCAAGGCAGAGGAACAAATTAAATCTTCGGAAATTTTTACTACCAATCGAGGAGCCAGGCAGAATTTATTGCGAGCTATCGCCTTTTTCAGGTTACAACTCAAAGAAGACCATTACAATGGGCATTACTTTGACAGAAGCAAAGTTCATAAAATTGAAATTGGAAATGAAAATACAAATGAAGATGAAAATGAGACGGATGAGGTTGACAAAGCCTCTAATTCCTGTTACGACCACTGTCCCTGCAAATTAAACACTACTGATTACCTCAGTTTCTTTGAAATAGAATCTGATCAAGTAGATGCTAAAAGGATAAAACAGGTCGATGAGGAAGATCTTCAGTGGTACTATAAAATCACTCCAAGCAAGGAAAGAAAATTGATAACTCTTTGTGATCAAAAAGGCGAATTTAAATGCGATGGAGTTTGGAATAAGGATCAGTGCATGTATGAAGGAAAACACAGGATTAATCCTTATCGATCTAAAGAGGAAGTAATACTTTTTTCTACTTGGAATCTTGACCACAGGTTTGAAATAATACTTGACCTAATTACTTTTTTTGCCCATGAGAATCTTTTAATTATTTTTGTTATTATTCTAGAATTGAACGATCCAGAACTTTGGTACCACAGCTGTTGGAATTATCACAAGAAGAAACTTTGAGTGAAAAAGATGTTGTCGACATTTATGAAAACCTCTTCACAGTTAAAAATTTAAGGCTCGTGCATATTGTGTGTCACGATAAAGGTGCGCACAAATAATTATATCGGACGATACGTAAATTTTACTTGAAACGAGAGAACTGAAAATATGGTATAAGTAATAAATAATCAAAAACTATAAATTAATTTGGCAGGAATAGATCTCAGTCGTAGTTTTTGTAGAATTTGATAGAAGTGTGTGGCTCTTACTCCCAGAATGATGTATACATATATTAGGGTAGTCAAAATTATTACGCTTTTTTCGAATATTCATGCATATCGCCCCCAAAATTTGTTCAAGTCCGCAAAAACATAATATGTTTTTCTTTTTTCTTCTTTGAAAAAAAAAATAATATTTGGAGAATTTTGAAAGGAAATTTGAAAAACCGTAAACTTAAAAATGTTAAATTATGTAACAAAATTGCACAAGAAGGTTCAAAAAGAAGTTCGGTTCTTGGTAAACCCTGAGATATTTAGAGGTTCCGCAAGCCCCATGCAGTTTAACACGTATTTTCCATAAGAAAAAAATATGTTTTTGTAAATTTTATTTAAAATCGTCAATATTAGGTGAGTCGAGTTAAAACTCAACATTATTATTGAGTTTTATCAAGTATTATTTAGTATTGATAATTATATGTTTAAGTAAATTGTTTGAACAATTTATTATTGTTTAAAGCAATTTTCCCTTAGAATAGAATTAAAAAGTCGTGGTTTCTTCCGAATTTTTCGACTTTTTTCCAACAATAACAGAAATAATTGCTTAAGCTATTTGTTGTTATTTATAACAAAATTCTCTCAGAATAATGCTAGAAAAGTGCAGTTATTTAAATAAAATTTTTCACTTTTCATCCACTTTTCGATTAAAGTGAGGTAAGAATCAATCCAAGTTAAAAAAAAGTAATTGTTTAAATAATGTAATATTACTTTTAATAATATTCTCTTTGAATAATGCACTTATGTTTTTTTTGTGGGACTCTATAAAAGAGACTTATGGGGTGATATTTAAGGAGTAATTATTCATTTGTATTCTATAGCTAATTTTGAACAGAAAAGTTTCAAATCGATTCACCTAATATTGACGATTCTGAACAAAATTGACAGAAAGGACTTTTCTCTTATGATACGTGTTAAACTTCATGGGGCTTGTGGAACCTATAAATATCATTTTTTTAAGTTATTAATTTTTTGTAGGTTAGAACAAATTTGTATCGATATGCATGGAAATTAAAAAAAATATCCAATGCATTTTTGGACAGCCCTGATGTGTATGGGATCGTGCATAAATTACGTAGCACTTTTTAGGGGAGGGGGGGGGGGTCTAGCTAAGTGTTATATAATGGTGAAAATCTACAGGGAAAAGTCGGAAAAAGCGTTACTTCGGGGGGGGGGGGGTCAAAATTGACGGAAAATTGCGTTACGTAATTTATGCACGACCCCTATGCAGTTACACATAGAGTACATACAAAATACGTAAAGTATGTCCAAAAATGATTAGGATAACTAAGAAAATCAAATAGTAGAAAAGCAAGTGAGAAGAGAAGTCGAATCAAATTAATTTAGTTTGAATTTGTATGGACAATGGTTTATGTATAAACCATTTGGTTTTAATTATCATCGAAGTAAAACCAAGGGCTATGCTCGACTCGACAGTTTCTTGTGGTTTTTTTCATATCAAAAATAAAGACGAAGATCGCATGTTATATTTTACAGTTTAATGTGTCAAGACAATATAATCAAATTCTTTTAACTTCCTCAAAAAAAGTGTGCTCACTAATTAATTTTATACGTCGTTAACAAACTGATTGAGTATCACACTGCCTCATGTTATAAATTTTAATAAACTATTAAACTTTTGAGCTTCTAATTTATAATATATTTCTTACTCCCTGTGATAGAACGCACTATACGTAAATTTAAAGAAAATCGTATCAGATCGTACATTCTAATTACAAATTGCAGTTTAAAAACTCCTATAAATATCTGATTTAACTGGAAAACTTTTATATCGACTGGGTGATGTTAAAAAAAATAAAAAATGGATTTGTCGAGTCGATTATAGCAACGAGAACATTTTACGGTGAATTTATTCATCAGTTTGTTAGTTCGAAGAAGCTTACTTCCATCGAAGATAAAATTCTACTTTAATGAGAATATATACTTATAGAAAAATATTTAGCGTAGAAGAATTAGAAATCGATTGCTTCAGGGGTATAAAAAAAGTAGCGAACTAAAGTTCTGATATGTAGGCGACGACCATTTACTTACAGACTGTTATATTTTGAAAAGGGTGCTTTTTGCTTGAAAGTAACAAGTGCAGGCAAGAGATCAAATGGACTTAAATTGCAAAAAGAGATAAGTCACAGGAAGGATTCGACTTAAGACTTTAATCTGATATAATTTATTAACCTAAAGTTCTCTGTCTATTCATTTGAAAATGGTGTTTATGTCGTAGGCATTTAGAAGTTTTAGGCAGTCGGCCGACTGCATAGGCATTCAGCTGACTGCCGGCGATCAGAAGAATCTGGTAGAAAATCTTTACCTGGCGTCTAAGTGCCTGGTTTATTTAGGCATTCAGAAGAATATTCAACAAATCTTCTAAATTTCTGACGCTTTTTAGGGAATGAGAAGAAATTAGCCATGGATTATTAAAACACACATTAAATAGATATCTAATACTTTATTGTTATTTTGATGTTCATCTAATAATTGAAATGAACTTTTACAAAATAATAGGAATAATGATTTTATGTCATATATTTAAAAAGGCTTTTAATTTAAGTTGATGTTTTTATAGGTTTCAAAAGTAAATATTTTATTTTTATTTTGCAATTCGGTTACGGAAAAAATTAAATGGCTAAATTCACCATTCAATATCCACAATTTGAACTCTGAGCCCATTTTTTGTGATATGTGGTAAATATGACAACGTGAAATAGCCACATTTACGATTTTTCTTGCACAAGTTACAATTTAAAGTAGCAAAATTGATAAAATTCTAGGAAAAAGGTGTGTTCAGAGTTCAAATGAAGCATTTTCAATGATAAATTTAGTCATGATTTTTTGATTTAATTACTACAGGACTCGGACTAGATTAAGAATTCATTTTTTTAGTTAAAAATTGCATTAGTTTGGCTAAAATTAAATTACTTGGTTAAAAAGTTATACTTGTTGATTGAAAATTCAACTATTTTGTTGAAAATTGGTCTTTCGACTTGAAAATTCAACAATTTCATGGAAATTTTCTTCTTTTTTGACTAAAAATTTTGTTGGGTTGAAAATTCACCTTCTTCTGTAGAAATTTCACCTTTTTTGGTTAATAATTCAACTGTCTGGATAAAAATTAATCCATTTCGGTTAAAATTAACTTTTTTGTTGAAAATTCATCTGTTTTGTAAACAGTTTTTATTTTCGGCTCGAAAATGCAACAATTTGGTAGTAAGTTAAACTATTCAGCTGAAAATTTAGGTCTTACGTAGAAAATTCAACTCTCTTAGTAGAAAATAAATTTTTTGGTTAATATTGCCAGTTTTTGATTGAAAATTAAATTTTTTTTTGCTGTGGACTGATGTTTTTTGTTGAAAGTTCGTTTTTGTTGATTAAATCCAAATGTTATTTATTTTATATTAAAATATTTGTTTGTTAAAATATCAACTATTACATTTTGTGTTGAAGATTCATCTTTTTAGGTTGAAAATTCCACTACTTGGTTGAAAGTTTAACTACTTTCTTAAAATTTAAGTTTTTTGGTTGAAGATTCATCATTTTAGTTGAAAATTCTTTTGTTTTTTAATTTAAGAGTTTCAGCCAAAAATTTAACTAGCTTGTTGGGCAATGCGTTGATTGGTGGAAAATTAACTTTTTTGTTAAATATTCATATTCTGGGGTAGAAAAATTGGGTTCGTATGGAAAATTAGCTATCTTAAATAAAAATTTAATTATGCCCTTTTCAATTAAAAATTGATCTTTTTAATTCAAAAATCCCGCTATTTAGTTTAAAAAATTTAGGAACTAGCATCACATCCATTGATCACACTATTTAGTTGAAAATCTATGTAATTTGCTGAAAATTCGTCTTTTTGGTAGAAAAGTAATCTTTTTGATTGAAAATTCAATTAGTTGTTTAAAAATTAATGTATTTCTTTGTGAATTTGTCTTTTCAAGTATTTGGTACAAAATTAAACCAGTTTGTACAAAATTCGTTTCATTAATATTGAACATTAATTCTAGTGAATGAAAATTTAAAATCACAATTTTTGGTTAATAATTGATCTTTTTTAGTTTCGAAATTCCACTATTTACCTAAAAACTTTTGTAATTTGTTGAAAATTCGACTTTTTGGTAGAGAAGTAATCACATTGGTTGAAATTTCAACTATTTGGTTAAAAATTTATGCATTTTGTTGGAAATTTGTCTTTTGGGAAGAAAATTATTCTTCTGTGTTGAAAATTCTTTTTTTGTTTGTTAAAACTTTATTTTTTCAACTGAAAATTTAAATATTTTCTTGAAGATTCAACTGATTGGTTGAAAATTAACTTTTTTGTTCAAAATTCGTAAGCTCGGGTTGAAAATTCGACTTTTTTGGTGGAAAATTCATCTTAATTGCATTAATATTAGAATCTTTAAATGTATGACATAAAATCATTATTCTTAATATTTTGTAAAAGTATATTCAGTTAGGAAGATGAAAATAATAATTAAATGTTATATAGCCATTTTGGTTTCTTCGGATTGTCTAAAGCGCATCAGGCAT
The DNA here is from genome assembly GCA_932178445.1 of Andricus quercusramuli. Taxonomy (NCBI): domain Eukaryota; kingdom Metazoa; phylum Arthropoda; class Insecta; order Hymenoptera; family Cynipidae; genus Andricus; species Andricus quercusramuli. The sequence goes on along the minus strand of CAKNXH010061990.1, from coordinate 614,956 downwards.
TTAGAAGATTGATTGAGTATTCTTCTGAATGCCTCATTAAACCAGACACTTGGACGCCCGGTAAAGATTTCTTCTCAAATTCTTTTTCTTTTCATTTTATTCTACTCAGTCGAATTTTAACTTTACATTAAAGTTAAATAAAGAAGAGAAAAAGGTAAAAGCAATGCCGGTGTTGAATATTGGAAGAAATTAAATATAACAATTAATTGGTTTCCACCAATATGTGCTGTCCGTCTAGACTGTCTTAAAAACAGGGTTGCATTACAAGTTAAGACAAAAACAATCAATAAACACGACCAATAAATATTTAGTTCTTCATGAACGATAAAAATAAAACCCAGTCAGTCTTTTTCCTTTTAAAATCACCAACCTTGTTTTTGAATTTAAATTTTTAAGAAAATTCGTCGTTTTTGAAATGTGTAAAAATAGCAATAGGTGTTGTTTGATTATTATAGTCAAATTATGTGCTAGAATATTTAAAAAATAGAAAACTCTGTACAATGCGACTACAATGAATGATTTGAATTTGGTTAAGACTGTTCTAAGTGAAAAATGTATTTTTAATTGTATTGTTAGTTTATAATTAATTTTGAGATGACTAATTTCACATTCAATGTGTCAGAATTATGTTTAAAAAATTGTGACATTTTTTAAGCATCTCGAATGTGATTCAATGAAAATTGTGTAAAGAGATGGCAATGTATTTATCTAGAGAAATTCTCAAGACTCCCCAATATTAAAGCCCCTTCCTTAATTGACACGAATTAAATGTGTAGCCTTTGTGCATATTCTTAACTTGCACTAGTGAATGAGATACGTATATGAATATGAATATGAACAACTTAATAGGCCACTTAACTTTAACCGGTCGGGCAATTACCGATTAGCGACGTTCCGTTTTGTCCTCAGAGCAGTTGTTGCTTGAGAATTTGCTACTCTATAGTTATTAAAGTTATCAAAGTTATTCAGTAGTCAAAGAAAGTTAATATGAAAGAAAACACGACAGTTCTACGTTTGCTATTGATTCAAAAGTATATTTGATTTAAAAGTTATGCAAAATGATTACCTTTTCTAATGATTGAAAAAGTAATTCAAGCTGAAAAAAAATCTAGCATGAAAAAATTATATCTAAGTAATTAACAATTGATGGGTGCATAACTTCTGGTGGTCCATAAACTACGATATCAATTTGAGGGGAAAGGTTGTCATGCTAAAAACTATGGATGCTAACAGGCGGGGGGGGGGGGGGGGCAATGAAAATAACTTCACGAACTTATATAACATTTAACACGTTTCCTGATGATTTTGAAAGAAATAATATTTTTTCTCTGTTCTTAAGAAACATACCCTTTCTTCTCTTTTTTCGTTTTTTCGCTTGGATGCGAATATAGTAAGTCAACAGAACCCAGCAAAAAAAAAAATCAACTACATACTTTTAATTGAAAAGTCTACTATTATATTTTTGGTTCGAAATTCATCTCTTTTGGTTAAAAAGTCTAGTATTTAGTAGAAAATTTTATTCTTTTTTTTGGTCAGAAGTTTAGGTACTTAGTTGAATGTTGAACTACTATGTTCAGAATTCATTCCTTTGGCTGTAGATTCATCTTCTTTAACTATTCCAGATTCAGAAAATTAATCTTCTGAGTTAAAAATTCATGTTCCGGGTTGAATTCTTTGGTTGGAAATTCATTTTTTAATATTCATCATTTTTGTCAAAAATGTAACTATTTTGTTAAAAATTCTTTTTTTTTTGGTCAAAAAATAATCTTTTTGGTTGAAAATCAATCCGTTCTGGTTAAAAATGCAACTGCTTGGTTCTGATATAATCTGGTTTGGTTGAAGATTCAACAATTTGGTACAAAATTAACTAGTCGATAAAAAATAAACTTTTTTGCTAAACATCGATATTTGTTGCTTAGCTTTAACTATTTAGTTAAAGATTAAATTATTTTTATAAACATTCAACTTTTTTTAAAACTACTTTGTTCAAAAATCTTAATTTTAGATTGTAAATTCAACCATTTTGCAGATAATTCGTCCTCTTGGCTTTAAAATTTAACAGTTTTGTTAAAAATGATTGCATTTTGTTGAAAAGTGGTGTTTTTTGGTAGAACAATAATCTTCTTGCTGGAATATTCATCTTTTTGGTTGAAAGTTGAACTAGTTGGTTAAAAATTCATGTTTGTTTAAAAGATTCACCTCCTTGGTTGAAAATTTAACTACTCAATTTACAAAAATTGATCTTCCGAGTTGAAAAATAATCTTTTGGGTTGAACTCTATTATTGAAATAATATTTTTTAAAAAAGATTTTTCGTTTTCGTTGTTCATCTCTTTAGTTGAAAATGTAACTATTTTGTTGAAAATTAGTTTTTTGTTTTTGATTAAGGATTTTTTTAAAAATAATAACGTGACTATTTTATTTTTTATTAGGAATTGATATTTTTTTATTGAAAATCGATCTTTTCTAGTTGAAGATTCATGTATTGTTTGCATTAGCTTGTTAAAAATTCATGTTTTTTAAAGGTTCACCTCTTTGGTTTAAAATTCAACTTTTTTGTTGAAAATTCGTTTCATTTTGATAAAAATTAATCTTTTTATCTCAAAATTTTACTATTCCATCGATATTGAATTGAGTATGGTATTTACGT
>CAKNXH010061990.1:578441-612297 GCA_932178445.1 Andricus quercusramuli | reverse complement strand
TGGGTCGGAGCAGTGTTGCGGAGTGAACGTGTCATTTATATAAATAACACGAGAACTCCAGATCAATCTAAAACATCTATACCTAACACCTATATACCCAACTACCCTGTACCCATATACCGATCTACCCCGTACCTATATACCTATTTCACTACTTCCCAACCGAGCAAGTCACGCCTACCCCGGAAGGGAAATGGCTTAATGGTATAATAATATTCTACCATTATTACCCTATTTTCATGGGAAATCATCTTCTTTCTGGGGATAGCCTAAAATTGGTATTATAGTTTACGGGCGACCCCTATAAGGTAATTGAAATTATTTGTAATCTGAGTCATTTAAAATTCAAGTTGATATTGTGCAAATGCTTAAAAGTTCAAAATGTTAAACGTATCCATTTTTTTTTTAAATTTCACGATTAAAAAAAAATCTTTAACTTCTGGCGCATTTAAATCTAATATTTTTATTACTGAATACATTAAATTTGAAATCGTTTTTCATGCTTCGAATTACATACAGTTTTCATAATTATAAATAATTCAATAATTAATACTTTCAAAGTTAGTTTGTTCAATTTTAAACGCTTTAATTTTAGGTCGTGGCTACGTGTACCGAAATTACGAAACTTCGGTACGAATAGCCGGTTTTTTTCGTACACATAGGTATAAATCTTTTGCAGTTTCACGAATTTATTTAAAATGTGGAATTGTTCAATTTCGACCTGTTTGAAGTTTAAACAAAATTTTTGATGAGCGTTGGAACCAGGACCCACCTGAAAATTTAATTGCATTTTTTTAGATAATTAGGGCCTATTCTCGTTTTGAATCAAATCTGTATTCGGAGTGAAAATTGGCTAATAATTTCAAAAGTTTTTGTGTAAAACGTTTTTTTTTTAAATTCTAACCCGAGCATAAAAAGACGTTTTACACAAAAACTATTGAAATTAGCCAATTTTTTACCTCGAATACAGATCTGATTCAAAACAGGAATAGGCCCTAATTACCTGAAAATTATGTAATTCTAGTATTTCTAGAGTAAAACGAGGTAGTTAGATTTTGAAGTTGGGTCCTGGTTTCAACACCCATAAGACAATTAATTTTAAATACACGAACAAATTTTATACTTATTTTATACTTTAATTTTGTACCAAATAGTTGAATTTTTTACTAAAGTATTGAATTTTGTAGTGAAAATACAAATTTTCTACAAACCAGTTGAATGTTCAACAAAATTTTTAAATTTTCGGCTGTGTCTAATCGTCTCGAAAAATCAGGGGGGTTGGAACCATATTATATATGTGGCCAGTCACAGGGGTGCTTTTCTGCCCCCACGAGACCTTGGAAAAGGGGTAGGTGTTTCACCAACATTATTTCTATGGCCTATCACAGGGGTGCCTTCCCGCCCCCACCCGAAAATTCGGGACGACTAGCCAAGCTTATGAAAAAAATTGCACTAGTCATCCCAAATTTCGAGACGACGAGACACTGCGTAAATTTTCGGTTAAAAGAATTAATTTTTAACTGTTTTTTACTGCTAAAAATAGCTTTTTAATTTTTGTTTTTATTAAATTCTCATTTAGTATATGGTTTAATTCTGAACGCTTTCATTACAAATCATCATTTTTTCAAAGTTTCAAATTGAAAATATTTATAAATAAATAAGATTTCATTATAAAAAGTTTTACAATTGAATTTTGAAATTGATGAATTTTACATATTAATTAAATGTTGAAAACTTAGATTGGGAAGATTTTAATTTCGAATACTAAAAATATGCAATTTCAAATAATTTAATCGACAACAATTATTCAATTCGTAACATTTATCAAGGGTGCACTCCCAAAAAATGCATACATCTGATTATTTTAAAACACTGTATACCTGTGTATTATGACGCGCTGATTAATAATATGACAGTGAAACTAGCCGAAAATTTGACTCTTACGGTGAAAACCATGTCAAACTCATTAAATTCATAGTTTTTCACATTTGTCACGGTAAATACACATAAGCTCATGAAAGTTTTTAGAGGAAAGTTGTAGATCTAATCAAAATATACATTTTTTAGCATAAAGACTTTTTCTCTAGGATTGATTGTTTCTGAAAAAGTCGCTATTGAAATTCAGTAAGTGCAACAGGCTTAAAACCAGCGTAAGTGTTGGGCCCCTCTGACTGTTCACAGAAATAATTTCGGTCAATCCCCTACCACTTTCCAACGTCTTGCGGGGGGGGGGGGGAAGCATCCCCGTGACTGACCAGAGAAATAATGTTGGTTAAACCCCACCCCTTTCCAGCGTCTCGCGGGGGGGGGGGGGGGGGGCACCACTACAACTGGTCACAGAAATAATGTTGGGCAAACCACTACTCCTTTTGAACGTTTTGTAGGAAGAGACACCCCCATGACTAGTTACAACAAAATTAAGGTCTCACCCCTAACCTTTTCTAATGTATTTTAATTTTTTACGTCAACTATCAAGATGCCCGATACTGCACTGAAATCTGTTATTTATCATCAAATTTATCACTAATTTTCTCGGAAAATATCACTCGTGGAAGAACATAAGTGCCACATATACAACTTTTTCGGCAACTAATTTGAAATTGCTAAATTTTCTAGTCACAAAATGGACCGTTGTTGAATTTCGAATATTCATCAAAGTATATAATTTTAAAAGTTTGAATTATTTTCAATTAATTGAATAGATGAAAAGGTTTTCAATATTTCATTATGAAACTTCTGCAGTCTTCATTTTCAAATTGATGAAATTTAACACTAGAAGACCGGGATTTTATGCCACCTTCGGTTACCAGGAGGGGTCAATTGACCCCTACCCGCGTTGGGTGTCAAATAATGATTTTAAACAGTTTATTCTACCGTCAAAATTTAATGATAGGAGTATGCTATATTCATATTACATTGCTAATATAAGTGGAGAAGAGTAGTGGTCCTGAAAAAGTACAACAAAATGCTCACCTACAACGTCGCTCCTGCTGCTACTGCAACAGCAAGCTAAATCGTTTGGTGGCGCTGTACTCACCGATCCGAGCAGACGCCGTGCATTTCAACTTACTACAAATGTGGTTATTCCATAATTACTATAATGTGGTAACCTGTCGGTTAAAGACTATAAAAACTCGATTTTTTTAAGTGCGCATCTAATATTTCCGAAAAAATTGTCAAATACTCCTATTTATAAATAATGAAAAGTCACAAAACGCACTCTCTCTGCAAGCAACCGCTGCGGAAAGTTACCACTTTAAAAATCAAAAGGGGTCAATTGACCCCGCCCGGTACATCTAGCGTTAAATATTAAAAGTTGAAAATGTTTTTATCGTTTGAAATTTTTACGCTAATTGTATTACAGCGACTAATTTGAAACCGCTAAATTTTCTCGTCACAAAATTGACAGTTGTTGAATTTCAAAAGGTTGAAATGTACAATTCTGCAATTATTTGCAATCACATGTAAGATTGTGCAACTGTTGCGATTATAAAAATTTGAAGTTGTGTATAAGCTGTTGAAACTACTGTTAAATTTTGAAATTATGTTGAAATAATGTTATATCACTAAACTTTGGTTGAGGTCTTTATCTACGAAACATATTTTTCAACCTCGTTAGCAATATATTGGATACGTGATTTGTACTGTAGGGCTCATGCTGCATGAGTGAAATATTTTCTATATACTACATCTCAAGTACTTGAGGTTCCATATTCGCGACAGAAAAGAATTTATTTGTATATATTTGTAAAACATCTTTTTCAAAATTGCGAAACTACATTCTAACACTAAGTGTAGAATTTTAGAATAAATGCAGAAGTAGGTAGGTAGATACATAAAATACATTTCCCAATGTGAAAAATCACTATTATATATATAAATGCGTTCGAAAATATATTTTAGCTACACTAGTGATGTTTCCACTTTTATTGTTATTTGTCCTAGAAAAATTCAGATCCCTCGTATAAATTTAAATGAAGATATGCCAGATATACTGGAAATTGGATAAACTGTTGAAGTTTAGGAGACTTTTTATGATCCCTTTTTTATGAAGGTAATATTCGGATGTCCATATCATTGCAGAATAATGTATACATATTTAAGCTTTTTCTGCCTTTTATTTTCTCATTTTAATATGAATCTTGAAAATGTTTACACTTTCCTCCTTACCCAGATAACAATACGTGCCGGCACGTGATCGGCCCGACGGGCTGGAGACCAGCGAGCCTGCTAAATGCACGCGACAGGCCGGCAGAGTCGGAATGCGACCGAAGGGCGAACAACGGCAGACAACGGTCCGGCACATTAGACGCCCGTCGGGCTTGCAAACGGCGAGGAACGACGGGCCTGCGACTTGCACGACTGCTGCAGGCTGATAGTGCGAGTAGGCTGAGATCGAAAACGCGCATGCGCGTTTGGGATCAGCTGTTCTTCTCGTGTTTCATCTCGTGTGGCGTTCACACCCGTGAATTTTCGCTCGGATGTGAGTGAAAGTGTGCGATTTGCAAACAATTATTCATGTTAGCTATAAGAAGATCATAGTTTAAAAAACAAATTGAAAAAAATTATAAGAATTTTTTTGAGTCAAATCAACACAATTAGCAAATAGCACTAAAGGTAATGAAATTCTGCGTATAATAATATGAAGTCCAAGTTGAAAGAAAAATGTCAATATTATGAAAAGATATATCTTTTTATAATATTGACATTTTTCTTTCAACTTGGACTTATTATACGAAGAATCTCGCCATTACCTTTCGTGCTAGTTGAAAATTTTTATTTTATTTACATAAGAAAATAATTTTTTAATATTAATCTACTCGCACACTTAGCCCGCATTTTACCGGGCCGTCGGTCATGCTTTTCGCCGGACCGCGTCGCCCCCGCCTGTCGGGCGGGCATATAGACATCAATGGTGTGCACATTAAGGTGCATATCTGCCGGCACGTCGGTCCGATCGATCGGACCGCGGGCCGGCAGATCGCTTGCAGTCGGTGGGCATTTTGCTATCTGGGTAGTCTTACTACTTAAATTATTTATCTTTCAAGTTACATTTTTTGTGAAAAATTTCAGAATGTTACATCGTTCCACTATTTAAAAAATAATGGCGAACACAATGTGATGAGAAATAAATTTACTTTACTTTTTATGTAATTTTGAATTCAAGCTATTCGCAGCTAGTGAAGAGGTGTTTCAGTTAAATTTTTATTGTGAAAATTGAATTTTTTGAAGTATATGTATTACGAAGAATCGTTAGAAAAAGAACAGCTGCGAGAATAAAAGGAAATTCACTACAGGAATTCGGCAATACCGACCTCGATTTATTGGCTGAGTTAAGTGATTTTCCATTTCACGTGCCACTGAACTTTATCCAAAGAATGCCCCACCTGGGAGCAAATTATCAGGCAATATGTTACCGATTGTATGGGGAAAGTAAAAAAATCGATACTTAGATTATTAGGCCTATACATATAGGTGAAAATCGACATTTACCCTATTGCTTATTATGTTCATGTGTATACCTCAGAAACATTTTTTAAAAGAAAATCTACGTAAAAAACTTTATAACAGAAAAATTATGTGATTGATAACTTCCTTAATTAATCGAATATGAATATTGAAACGAATGATACGTAAATGGAAACGAATAATTAATATTCTATTGATCAATTAAAGAGAATATAATGGAGAAGTGTAATCGACTATTGCCGCATTTTTATCAATCTATTATAAATATACATCGGAACGTATGCATTTGAATAATCCGGAAATTAAAACTGACTGCCTTGGAATTGACAAAATTACTACTATAAAAGCCATTGCAAGTTCCATATTTAAGTGTCAGAATATTAAATTTTAATTCCTTCGCATTTCAGGCTGTCAATTCTTCTGACAATCAATTTTCTATTTCCGAGACTTTCGCATATATTTATTCAATACGAGTTCTCTAGTAAAAAGTGTACAATGTAAAAGCTGGTATTTTATATGTTCAAATCTTAGAGACCTAGAATTTGAAAGGAAAATAAATTTAAAAACGTACCAGCTCCAAAACGTTTTCAATGTGAAAATTTTCAATATTGAAAAACATTAAATATACAGGTCCTTTGGAACATTTTTCATTTTATTTTGCATTCGCGTTTCAAAAATAGGTATTCTAAAGATTTTGAATCGAAGTTCTATTTCAATTCATTAATATATTTGAGTGTGAATTCCACGAGGTTGGAAAAAAGGTGATACAAAAAATTTTATAGTACATATATAAATAATTGGTATAGATTAATAAAAAAAACTCTTTGTGATATTGAGGATTTGTCCGCAACTGCTATAAATGTTCAATAAGGGTGCGGCGCATAATGTGGCGCACAAAAATATATCGCTCCATTTTAAAAATAATATAAGCTATTTTGTTGAAGAAAAATATGGAGCACGTAGTTCGATATCTTGGGTTCGCTCTATATATAGGCAAAATTATATTGGAATTAATTAAAAACGTTAAATTTAGGTTTTCCTAAAAAGTGCACCTGTGTCAAGCTACCTGCAATGTTGGAAAATAAATCACGTGCGACCTAAACTATGACCCAAGACAGATTTATGTGTAAACATCTTCGGTAAACGTTGACTGAAATTGAAATCTTACATAAAGCAAATGAGACGATTCTGAATCTGCTTATGATTAAATAATTTATAGATTTTTACGTTAAAAATTGTACTATTTCAATTTGAATGCCCTACGTAATTAATTAAATGTATGCATCCGATTGAAACTTCCAAATCTTTTTTTAATTTTCAAAAACATTTTAATTAATATATTCATAATTTTAAATTTTTCATTGTTTCATTTTTTTTATTTTTCATTTGTAAATTACATTTTTCATTTAAGATTTTCAAGAAACAACTTATAATCACTCAATTGTACTGTTTTTAAGTTAAAATTGTTCAAAAATGATATAATTTTCAACACTTAAAAAATTCATTGATTCATTCTTCAAACAATTTTATTTGGGACCGTACTTAAATTACGTAACAGCTTAAGGGGGAGGGAGGGGTCAAAAGATTTTGTTACGATTTGTTACTGAAGGCGGGGGGGGGGGGGGTCCTTCATTCATGTATGTAACTTTCGGAAATTCGCAAATTAAATAAGTATCTCGCAGAAATTGTACAGAAATTTAATATGAATTCAACTTTACGCAACAAAGAAAAATGGTGAGTGAAAAAAAGAACCTAGCCAACAACAATTTTTTTTAATTCAGGAAAAAGTCAGGGATTTGGAAAAAAATCTTACGAAAGTCCGAGATTTATATAACTTTAAATAATTGTCAAACCGAATAGATTTGAAAATTTTCAACTTTTATTTGAAATTATTATATTCCGCTTATAAAAGATTCTAGGTTCAAAATGTTACAAATGTAATATTCTGGTTTTTGAATATTAATGGTCAGGGAAAATGAAAAGGTGGTTAGGGAAAAATTAGAGAATTTTTAAAATTAAGTTTTGCGGTAATCCTGATATAACATTCTTCTGAGTAATTTATTTGCTTTGTATTTATATTTCTTTTTTTTGCAGATGCTTCTTCCTGAAAATGATCTTTTTAGTTGTAAATTTTATTATTTGTTTGAAAATGCAACAGTTTTGTTCAAAAATTAATCTTTTTGCTTGAAAATTCCACTATTTCGTAGAAAATTTACTTTTTGACAGAAATTCATATTTTGGTGTTGAAAAATAAATTTAGATGTTTTTGGATAAAAATCCAACTATGTTTTGGAAAATGTATATTTTTTATTTAAAAATTCATCTATCTGAGTAGAAAACTAATCTTTTTTTGATAAGAATGCAACTGTTTGGTTGAAAAATCAACTACTAATCAACTAATCTATTTCGTAGAAAATTTATCTTTTGAGAAAAATTCACATTTTGTGTAGAAAAATTAATTTAAATATTTTTTCGATGGAAATTCAACTATATTTTTTAATATTTGTCTTTCTGATTTAAAAAGTCATCTGTTTTAGTAGAAAATTGATCTTTCTTCGATGAAAATGCAACTGTTTGATTAAAAATTAAATAATTGTTTTAAAAAGGCATCCTTTTTGTATGAAAATTCAACTGTTATTATCGAAAATTCGTCTTTTTGGGTTGAAAATTCAAATACCTTCGTAGAAAATTTACTTCTTATATAAACTGGGGTTTTTTTCAAAAAAAATTTTTTTGAATCACTTTGTTAAAAAGTAATTTTTTCGTTGAAGATTCATATTTTAATTTGATAATTCATCTTTTTGGTTAAAGTTTGACTATTTAGTTGAGAACTGATTTTTTATAATTGAAAATTTAACTGCGTGGGTAAAAGTTGAACTATTCTGTTGAATTTGTTTTTAATGAAGCTTTACCAACGGCCATACCACACTGAAAAAACCAGTTCTCGTTAGATCACTGAAGTTAAGCAGTGTTGGACGCGGTTAGTACTTGGATGGGTAACCGTCAGGGAATACTACTAACTACGTGCTGTTGGCGTGTCGTGGGTGTGGTGAGCCCACACTTGTAGTTATTTACTACAAGAAAATATCCACCTAGAAACACTACCCGAATTGGGTAGTGTTACGCCTACCCCGAATAAAGGGAAAATGGCTTAATGGTTATGGTATACTACCTCTTTGGTTAAAAATTTAACTATTTTGTTGAAAATTAATTTTTTTGCTGAAAATTCCTATTTTACTGGTTGAAAATTCAATGTTTCTACAGAAAATTCGTCTTTTGGCTTTCAGGTGAACTTTTTTTTCTTTCATCACTGAGAAATCTTTTTATTTGTTGAAAATTCGTCTTTTTAATTTTGAAATTAATTTTTTTTTTTCAATTACATTTCATCCTTCTAGGTTGAACTATCAACTATTAAACTTTTTTGTTACGAATTTTCTTTTAAGGTTGAAAATTGAACTATTTCTTTGAAAATTCAATTGTTTTGTAGAGAATTTAATTATTTTGTAGAAAAATTCTCTTATCGTAGAAAAGTCACTTTTTTTGTTTAAAAGAAATAAATTTCAAAATTTTTGATTTGTATATGTATTTTAATGGGATTTGAATGTTAATGGTTAAAGAAAAAAAATTGGTCGAAGAAAAATCATAGAATTTTGAAAATGAAGTTTTCTCCCTGCACAGCACGCATTATCTTAAATACAACTAATTTCCACTAGTTTCAAGTCCCATATCTTATTATTTCTGGAAACCATAAATTACGTACAGCAATAGGGGGGTAGACACATTTTGTTACGGTTCGTTACATGGGGGGGGGGCAAGAGGTTCGATTATCCGTTACGTAATTTACGTACGGCCCCTTTCCTAAAACGCATTTTCTCCTTTGCCTGCTTAGTCAAGCTTTGTTTATAAAATACCGGTGCGGACCGATATGAGTTCTCTGAAAGAACATATTGTGTGGCATTTATATTACGCATCTACATTTAGAATTAGGCTAATTATATTTCCCGAAGAAGATTAATAAATTCTATCACTTATATCCAGAAAACAATAACAAGAGAGAGAGAGAGATGGGCAAAGAGAGAGACCGAAAGGCTCCTTTCTGTGGATGAAGAAAAGCGAGCCTCCGGTCTGTGCCATAAGACACGTGTGTGTGGTACAGGCCTGCGTTACACTATGCAGTCGTGGTTTCATTCGAAGCAGGCGCGACTCCCCATATCGAGGTCTATAAGATGCTTACACATCAACATTTATTTAAGTTTTAATTAATAGCATGTACTTTTGGAAGCTTTTCTTAAGACTTCTGTGAAAAAAGTTACGTACCTAACCAAGAAATAACGAAGAAAGAGTACGAACATGATCATGGCAGTGAAATAATATCACACTACCAAGAAATTTTTTTGCTAAGAATGTTTCGTTATTGGAAAAAAATGTAATATTTTTTAAGTTTGTATTTCTATAACTGTAACCAAATGTAAATAACGTGCGCGCCACACTAGGTGACCGTGCATAGTGTTTGAGTTTACACATTTTGAGCCAAAAATTAATTTTACTTAAGATTAAAGCACTCAAGCATTTACAAGACTTCAAAATATAGATTAGGTAAAAATGTATGAGCTTACTGCAAAATACTTTATTTTTCATTACTTCTGTCCCACTTTAGCCTTAAAGCATGGACGTGCGGTCTCGCAGACCGCACCATGGTTCTGATATTGCCCCTCCCCCCCACCTTCCTCGAGGCTGCCGTTATTACTAATTATATAATTATAGTTGAGCTTTCGCCAAGCTAGGTAGACAACGGGTGGTCCTACGTGTATTTCGTAAATAATATTAATTAAAAGCTAGCGTCACAACAGCGTCATAATGTTATATTTCTGTTCCAATTTGTTTTAAGGTATTTAAAAGGCAAGATATCATGCGCAAACAAACTTGAGCCAAACAAACCCAGAGTACGGAACGTTGCCGTCCCAGAAAAATGTCACGTCCCGATTATCCCTCATTTGAACAAAAAGTGAAAAATTAATATAAATGTATGGAAGTGCGGTCGCCCAGACCGCACCATGTTTCTGCGATATGTGGTTTCCTGCCCCACTGATGTAAAATATTATTAATAATAAAAGTGGATAAAATTGTTTAACTTCTTGATTATTCCAATATCCCTTTATATACTTTAATAAGTTCGATAACAAAAACTGCTTCACATATTTATTAATTAATTAATGATAGTTTGAGAATATATGTTCCTTCGACATTATTATCTATGAAATGTTAAGTTACATACAGGCATATGAAATGATTGAAAAAGCATTTGCCGGAAGAAGTAGAGTTACGCCCCACGTATGGAATAATTGGATTCGGCGGTTTGCATCGAGGGTCTGCTACAAGCACATACTTTATCCACTCCGGGAATTGATTATCGTTCGGGGGTGATTCGGGTCTTGCAATACGCCTCCATGAGATCTCGATCTCGATTCATAGATCTAACCCTCATCCGGAGAGAGAACCCTACCCCTCGAAATGACCGAAATTTATTTCGTATGGCGCTACTCGAGAGGGATTACAGCAGACGCACATGTTATGCCTATCTCATCGAAATACTACACTCATCCATATACGAAAAAAACAAATAGATTTCGTGAATAAAGGCAATTCTCAAAAAAAATACAGTTAATTATTGTTATCCATTAACAGTGGTTACTTAAATTAACAAAACTTAAACAATAAATTTTATTCGCGTTCCCCCCCCCCCCCCCCGCCCCGGGAACACATGAACACTGCTATTTTATGAATCTTGTAGAATTTAATGCCTTAAAAATCTTACAATGTGCAGAGAAAATATCAATTCCATCATTTTTAAACATGTTTATCACATTTTTTGGTCAAAGCATATGTTTTGAAAAGATTTTACAAATTTAAAAATGGAAGTTTTATCTCCATCTATACCTTACTCGTTATTATTCAAAAAAATATAGTTTAAAGAAATAAAATGTATAATATATACAAGTATTAGTTTTTTCTTCTTTTGTATTTTTAATTATGAAATGGGACCAAAGTACCAAAAAAATTCAAAATACGTCGGACTTATATTGAAGAGAAATTTTTACAAGTAGTTTCTGTTTCTGCATGACTCTTCTAGTTATATTTTAGCAGCATGTTTTGGGCCATAAATAGAATGAGCAATTGTAGAGATTTGGAAAAAAATAAATAAAATGGAACTTTTCTAGTTATTTAGTCCGAAGTAAACTTTTCATGGCAGATCTCCTTTTAAACTTTTTTGGAACATGTATTGGGTCTCGTAAAAGTTAACAAAAAAAAAGAAAAGTACTTGTCTCCTAATATGGTCTGGCTTAAACAGGGAATTTTAAAGTCTTTTAGTACTTGAGTAGTAATGAGTACTTGAGTACATCGGAGCAAGACATCTAGTCACCGGACATCCAGTCGTGGGACAAGTAGTCGCGGAAAATCTAGTCGCCGGGACATCTAGTCGCCAGGATACGTTCCTTCTTACATGTGTATACTCCTAACAAAAAATTACAAAATATTTTTTTTTTCTAAACGGTCAACATGAACCCGTTACCCCTGGGATTTTGAAATTAACATGGAGTTTTAAATGAGAGAAGCTAGGTTTTCGAAATATTGAGAAAATGGTGTACTTATAATTAAGATTATTTAAATTAAAGTTTTGTCACTCTATAAGGCATATTTGAGAAATAATTTTCACCCAATAACTCTTAATGTTGACACTTCTAACCCCCCAGTTTTATGTAAAATTCATGCTGAAGACGGCATTTTTTCTAAATTTGTTCGACATTAATTATTTTCATTCGATGCGTGACAAGTTTCTAAGTTTTTGATAACTAATTTTCAATTATATAAATAGTTCATATTTTATTATAGAATTCCTTTCAGTAAATTGTGCAGAGATACTATTTTTCGAGATAAATGATATAGTTGATAAAACTAAGAAATAATCGGCTTGAGGCCATGTCAGGGTACCGTGGTGAACTCTAGCGAGCTGCCCAGCCTGGGGAAAAAAGACTTTTTTGGTTCAAAATAACGTACAGCCCACAAATATTGACCGACTTGGAGAAAAAAATTTGAAAAATAGCTGATAAGATTTCTAAGAAAGTTTTCGAGCCTGCTTTTCAAATTAGGCTTTCAATTTTTGTATAAATAAATAAATACGACCAAAAAAATTGCAATTTTTTTATTTGACGTTCCCGGTGCTCGTCAATAACAGGAAAATTGTTGAAATCGACTAAGTGACATAGAGTAACATTAGTTAAAGATGTTTCAATACTACATAATGTACAAAAAAAGGTGCTATAAACAAATTATTTGTTGAAAGAATTTTTTTTCGATTTTTCATAATTTTACATTTTTTAAAGTTATATTGCAAGAAATTTGGATAAAATTAATATAAATTTGAAGAAATTTCTTCTTGAAATTATTATTGCTAATCTTGCAAACAAATTTAATAAACATTATTCAGACGTTTTTCGATAGAAAAATTAGTTTATTTCTGTGTAATTCCTTTACAATCAGGAAACTCATGATAATTTTAGCAAAATACATAATTTATTGAATAATTTCATGATTTTTTTAACACCTACCCATTAACGACGAAGAACTCCGATTTTTTATTCATTTTCAAGCCTCGTTATGAAAATTAAGGAGCGGGAATTTTTGAACGAAAACCCTGTTCCCTACTATTTTCGGGTATGCTCTTTCATAGTCTGAGCACAAAATTGAAATATCTCCTCCAGAAAATTAAATATGGCGGGTTTTATGTCAAAAAATCTTGAATTCCGAAAATCTGACACTAGATTCGGATTCAGCGACCCCAAAAACTTATGTGTAGACAATTTCATCCAGTTCCAAACATTTTTAAATTTTGTTCGCCATATTGAATCCACCATATTGAATTTCGAAAATCTGACGCTATATTTGTATTCAGCGACCCCACAAACCTAGGTAGGGACAATTTCATCCAGTTCCAAATATTTTTCAAAATTTTGGCCGCCATATTGGATCCGCCATGTTGAATTTCGAAAATTTGACACTAGATTCGGATTCAGCGACCCCAAAAACCTACGTACAGCCACTTTCTCTAATATTCGTTGGAATCTGACGTCCACATACCTATATTTTTTCAAAATTTTCAAGTGAAAAATCACGATTTTGAAAATGATAACGACTTTTATGATGAAAGCCAAAAGTATGCTGTCAAACTACATAATTTTTGTGCACCGATGGTAGAAGAAAGTGTGAAGTTTCCTCGCGATTTCAATGTGAAAAAAAAATTGAGAAAAAAAATTTTCTCACAATTTTCATATTTTTCATATAATTTTTCATCATAAAAGCCGCCATATTTAATTTTCTGGAGGAGATATTTCAATTTTGAGCTCAGATTCTTAAAGAGCATACTCGAAAATAGTAGGGAACAGGGTTTTCGTTCGAAAATTCCCATTTCTCAATTATAATAAGGAGGCTCGAAAATGAATAAAAAAATCGGAATTCTTCATCGTTAATGGGTTTAAGCAAATGCATTACTCGGGCATTTGTCGGCAGAAAATTTTGTTTTTTTCAATGCCTTTCAGTTGGGAACTTTATGAGATTTTCAGCAACATTCATAATTTGTTGATAAATTTTATGACTTTTCTCAAAAAAAATTTAATAAACAAATGCATTAATCAGGCATTTGTCGACAGAATTTTTTTTTCTATGTCAGTCTTTTTAATTGGGAACTTCATGATAATTTCAGCAACATTTATAATCGGTTCATAAATTTTAGACTTTTTTGAAAACAAATTTAATAAACAAATGCATTATTCGGTCATCTGTCGATGGACAAATTGTTTTTTTTTTAAGAAAGTCTTTTTTATTGAGTACTTGATGATAATTTCATTGATACTCATACTTAGTGGAGAAATGCTATGATGTTTTAAACAAATATAATAAACTTATGCATTATTTGGGTATTGGTGGACGAAAAAGTTTTTTTTTCTTCAATCTCAGTCCTTTCAGGTCAGTTTCTCATTACTCACATTCTTTTAATAAGTCTGCAGCTTCAGGATCAAGTAGAATGACCTTTTTCTTCCACTTTTGTCTATGATACACTCTGTTTTGGGACAGTGAAAATCAACATGTTGCTGCAATTATCATTAAGTTCCCAATTAAAAAGACTAACATCGAAAAAACGAATTTTTCCGTCCATAGATGCCCGAATAATGCATTTGTTTGTCAAATTTATTCAAAAAAATCATGAAACTTATCCACTCATCATCTGTATTTAGATGACTGTATTTAGATGATATAGAATATAAATATAATATGATATAAATTGAGTATAATACTATAAATAGACCTAAGATAAGACTATAAATATTGTACACAACCCTGTAATTGGTTTTTAAACTGTTGGGTAGTCTCAATAAAGAATCAAATCAAATCAAAATTAAATCATGAATGCTGCTGAATTTATTATGGAGATCCCAAATAAAAAGTCTGATGTCGTAGAAAAAAAGAATTTTTCCGTCGATGGATGCCCCAATAATGAATTTTTTTATTAAGTTCAAGATCAAAAAGTTATGAATTTTGCTGAAATTATAATGAAGTTCCCAATTTAGAAAGTTGACATCGAAAAAAACTAATTCTTCTGTCGACAAATGCCTGAAAAATGCATTTTTGTATTAAATTTGTTTTAAAAAGTCATTATATTAATCCACAAATGATGAATTTTGCTAAAATTATCATAAAGTTCCTAATTTTAAAAAAATAACATGAAAAAAAGGAATTTTTCTGTCGAAAAATGCCTGATTAATGCATTTGTTTATTAAATTTGTTTATATTAATAATAATAATATTTAAAAAATGTCTTTATCTTTATATTGTTTTATCCAAAGTTCTTTCAATATAACTTAAAAAAACGTAACATTATGGAAAAGCCTAGAAAACACTCTTTTAACAAATAATTTGTTTATAATTTTTTTTATTATTATGTCATATTGAAACACCTTCAACTAATGTTACTCTATGAAATTTAGGCGATTTCAACCATTTTCCTGTTATTGACGAGCACCAGGCATCCTAAATAGAAAAAATGGCCATTTTTTCGTCATATTTGTTTATTTAGAAAAAAATGAAAGCCTAATTTAAAAATCAGGCTTGACAACTATCTTTGAAATTTTATCAGCTTTTTTTTTTAAATTTTGTTTGTCCAAATCAATCGATATTTGTAGGTACGTTTAAATCAAGTCCCGTTTGAACCAACCGACACTAAGGTAAACGTCCCAGTAATTGTGACCTTAGTGTCAGTAACCGTGATGCCAATTTACATGCTTTTTATATGAATTGAATGAATGTGATTTCTATTTTCTATTATAAAATGCTGAATATAAGTGAGGCTTATCATTAAATGTTACTTTTAACACATTTTTGTAACAACATATTCAAACTATAACCAAGTTTCACGATTACTGGGACATTTACCTTACAACTTTGTATGTAATTCTGTATACAATTTTGGGATGATTTTATAGCGTATGCTACTGCGTAGATATCTCAGCACCTATCATACTGGAAAATGTCTTTAAAAATGCAGATCGCTTTTCAATATAGAAAAAATAAAGGAAAAATTTGAATCTTTTTAAAATGTATTCAGCAGTTATTGAAAATTTCGAAAATTCTGAAGATTTCGAAATATAGTTTTGAAGTTTTAAATTGAAGATAATTTAAAATTTCATTTCCAACTGTCGAAAATTTCATTGTCAATTTTCAGTGGTTGAAAATGGAAATAAAATGAAAAGTCAAGTTTCAATGCTCAGCTATTAAATATTGAAATAATTGAAAAAATCAATTTTGAACTGTATAAAATTGAAGACAGTTTAAAATATAATACATTTTCAAAACTGTTGAAAATTCAAGAATATTTCAAATTTATTTTCCGACTATTTAAAATCCAACTGTGGGAGTTTCAATTTTTAATTCGCATTAACTTCTAACAGTTACATCTTTAACTGTTGAAAATTGAAGAAAATTGAATTTCAAAAAGTTGAAAATTCAACTGCTAAAAATTGAAATAAATTGAAAATTTAATTTTTTTCACTTTTCCACAGTTAATTATTCAACTGTTGAAGATTCAGTTTACAATTTTCTTTAATTTACGACTATTGAATGTCCAACTGTTGAGTATTTCAACTGTTGAAAATAGGAACAGCCTTTTTACTTGTCATGGAAACATGTGTTTTTTCTGTTTTTCAATTAAAGAAATTTGTAACAATTTTTATACTTTCTTTCAAGAAAAAAATTGTTTGCAATAGACCATGTATCAAAGTAGCTTCTCAGATATTATAAATTGCAGAATACAGTGGAACCTCTGAATACGCCCTCTCCGAATAAGACCGCTTCTCCCAATCATCGTTCGAAAGTTGCCCCCACTACTTCGCGCATCATAGAATCGGGGGCGAACCTCCGAATAAGACCGCGCGTGGAAATTGCGTTTTGATCTTAATTTATGGTTTGAATGATAGTATAGTAATAAAATTTTAATTGATTGTGATCAATTTCATTAACCTATTGTTAATACTTATTAATATTAATACGTTTTTATAGAAATATATTAATAAGAACGTGTAATTATGTCAAAACAAGGTAACACAAAGTAACATGTATACAGCAGGTGTCGAGGGTACCCTTAATCAACAAAGATGCTGTAGAGGGACTCTCCGGTTCGTTCTTTTTCTCCTTCTTGCTTGTGGCTTCTTATAGCGCCGAACCGTAAACATCGCAACTCCGCTGACCTTACAAACGCCTCCCTCTCGATCCCTTGGACCGCCTTGTCTGTTATAGAAGGAACTGCTATAGAGGGACTCTAGTGTATGCAATTCATATAAGGATGCCACACTTTGCACGTGGAATTCATCGAGTGAAAGCGGTCCTATTCAGAGGTTGAGCCGAGAATTTTTCGTAGCGATTTCGGACCGCGAGTGGGGGTAACTTATTTCTCGGAATTATATCCCCCTGCAAGCCCGAGGACGGTCTTATTCCGAGTTTGCACTGTATTATTAAACTTAATCTTGATTAAGCTTCATCATTTTGCAATTAGTATAATTTTAAACGTTAGAGGAGCAAGGCATACGCTACACTAACGAATTAAAATGGAATCTACTGGGGAACACCACATAAAAAATTGCGGCTGCGACTCGACCTCCATCGTGGTGAGGAACTCAGTTTATTTGGCAATAGCATACACAGTAAGCCTTCGGTTGAACACGACATTGCCCCGCTGGGCAACGAGCTGGAGTTCGAGCACCTTACAATAGGTAGGGTCAGCTGAGCCGTCACGTATAGCACGGTACCCTGGCATAACCTTGAGCCAAATAATCATTTTTATTGAAAATATTTTGCAATTGTTTAAAACATCTCTTTTTTATAATTTTTCTCCTACTAAATCTTGAAAAGTTAGCCGTTTGTTATAGTAATGACACATTGAACAAATTTTAAGAGGACCGTCCGAGAGGAGGATTATAGCGTGAAAAAAGTTTGCATGGCTCACGCATGGCAATAAACTTGGAAATATCTGGCTAAAGCATGGGTCACGGCTGAATGGTAGCATGGCTAAAGCCTTGCTCGTGTCTGTGTCTCCCATACTTAGAACACGCTAAATACAAATGAATATTTTTGAGAACATGTAAGTGATAGAGAACATTAGCCAGCATTGAAAATTAAAATCTTAAGTTTGCCAATAGCCGACATATCTCTAAATGGTAAGTCAGTCCCGGGTGCACCGGAACGTGCACCAGGTAGTTCAGCAGCTTTCTACGAGAACTTTCTAAAAATTTGTATTGTGTCAACAGCCAAAATAACTAACAATGGTGAGTCGACGTTCAGGATGCTCCGGATCGTGCACCAGGTCATTCAAGACGTCATCTACGAGCACTTTTTTAAAGTTTTAATTGTGTCAATAGCTAAAGTAACTACCAATGGTGAGCGGACGATCACGATGCTCCGGATCATGCACCAGGTCGTTCAAGACGTCATCTACACGAACTTTTACAACATTCAAATTGTGGCAACAGCCAAAATAACTACCAATAGTGAGTCGACGATCAGGGTGCTCCGGATCGTGACCAGGTCGTTCAAGACGTCATCTACGAGAACTTTTTAAAAATTTAAATTGTGTCGATAGTCAAAATAACTATCAATGGTGAGTCGAAGATCAGGGTGCACGAGATCGTGCACCAGGTAGTTGAGCACGTATTCTGCGAGAACTTTTGAAAATTTTGAATTGTATCCATAGCCAAAGAACTGCAAATGGTAAGTCGACTACGCAGGTTCACCGGATCGTGCACCAGGTAGTTTAGCACGTATTCCACGAGAACTTTCTAAAAATTTGTATTGTTTCTACAGCCAAAATAACTACCACTGGTGAGACGACGATCCAGGTGCGCCAAATCGCGCACCAGGTCGTTCAGCTTGTATTCTACAAGAACTTTTTTCAAATATAAATTGTGCCAACATCTAAAATAACTACTAGCGGTGAGTCGACGATCCGGGTGCACCAGATCGCGCATTATGTACTTGAGCACGTATTCCGCAAGAACTTCTTAAAAATTTGAATTTCATCAACAGCCAAAACAACTGCAAATAGTGAGTCGACTACGCAGGTGCACCGGATCACGCATCAGGTAGTTGAGCACGTATTCTACGAGAACTTTTTTCAAATTTCAATTGTGTCTTGGGACCCAACGCGAACATTCTACTTTAGAGTGGGTTAAGAATGGGTCAAAATTGCGAAGGCTTTTCGGTCTTGTGAGTGAACGAGAACATTCTAATTTAGAATGGCATAAGAATGGGTCCAGATTGTGAAGGCTTCGCGATCTTGTGATCCAACGACAACATTCTAATTCAGAGTGTTGTATGTTTCAATAGTTGAAAAATGACATGTACATATATAGCTTGCGATTATTTATTTTACAGTTATGAGATGTAGATTGTAATTTATCATAGCCACAAATATCCCCTCGAACGATGACAATCTTGACAATGATGCTGCAATATACATTTTAATGACGCTTGTAATTATGAGAATTATGTTAGCTGTAAGAGCAACAATTGCAACATTGGTGACAATAATAACACATATTCGATCAGCGACAATGATTACAATATTAGAGATAGCGATGAAGACAAATATTTTATCAGCGATGGTCATCACATTTATTTAAATAAATAATATTTGTTGGAACAGTTAAAAATTATTTTGAAAATACTTGAAAGCTCTCTCCTTATCGATTAAAAATAATTGATGTTCAAAAATCCAAAAGATACCGTCTTTAGTATGAATTTGATAGAAAAACATTTCGAACTGCATGTTAATTTCAAAGGCCGGGGGGGGGGGCACGGCCTAACGTTGGAAAGGGGGGGAAGGTCGCGCTTGAAAAATTGAAAGCTGATTTTTCCAGGTATGAATTTGAACCACCCTAGTGTAAAGTATTAGAACATTTAGTTTCCTGAGATTCTAAATTTGATTTTGTGATTTTCGTTGATTTTGTGATTTTCCTTGATTTATTAATATCGAAGATTATAAAATTAATATTTAATGAAAATTCGTAGAGAAATAAGCTATGATTCAAGCTTTTAAAATTAAAAGTTTTTGAAATTTAAGATGAACTGAAGTCTCATAATTATCTTAAGAAAAATGATACTAGTTGGGTTTGGAGGTGAATCACATCTTCTGGTAAAATTTTGAACTGGTAGGCCTGACACATGGGTTTTTTCATTTTAAACAAATAATATAATAATATAATACTGAAGCAATATATCTTCTCTTATTTCAATAAAGTAAAAATGATGAAACTGTACTTTCTAAAGAGATTGTTTTATTATGAGGTGATTTGGATATCACTTGCGATCTTAGTGGCTTTTGTAAACCTGAAGTGCCCGGTTTTGTGAGACTGAGAAACGTCAGATTCAAAACATTTTTCAGAACTTCCGAGTTTTGAAGTGTACCTGTTTGGAACAAAAATTTAGAAAAGTGTCAGTTGATGATAAATTTCTAAAAAAAAAATTCATGTTAAATTTTACCCTCTGCAAGATTAGATTGTTTAACTGCCTCAGGTATTGACTTTGGTCTTGCCTTTATCGATGGTTGATTAATATCTAGGATGATTAAATGATTAGATAATAAAAAATATCAGAGAAGTAAGGTATGAATTCAATATTTTGCTGTATATCATCTGAGACATTAATTTTGGTATCATAATTTTTCATGATTGATCAAAATTTAGGATTATTAAATAATTAATAAAATATCGAAATTTTTGAAATTTAAAATAGGTCTAAGTGAACTAAGGAACGCGAGAAAATTGTTTTAATAAAAATTTTACCGTGTAAAGTATTAGAATGCTCAGTTTCCTGAGAAGCTAATTTTGATTACGTGATTACACTTGCGGTCTTAGCGGCTAATTCGGCAAAACCGAATTGCTCGGTTTTACGGGGATGAGTAGTGGCAGAACATTTCTATTCAAGTTTGATTGGCCCTCCTTTTGTGATTTTTTTACAACTGACAGTTTTTATCCTTTTTCTTAAAAGCTGTGAGATTTTTCTTACCCGGGATTTCCCTCCATGCAACATCGATGGCACGGAGGGAATTAAAAATTTGTTTATCCTCTGTCGGTAGAATATTGAAATTAGTTTGGAAATCAACAAAAATCATCAAAACAATTTAAAACATTAAACTAAAATGAAAAACATGAAATATCCAACGAATGAAGCACAAGTACAAAATGAAAAACATTAGCAATAAAGATTTTCTTATTACCGCTTCTCATTTCCAAAATAGCTTCGAAAATTTTGCCATTTTAATCCACATCCACCTCCTCATCCTCTTCAACTCCATGCATTGCTTCCGTTTCTTCCATAACGGTTACACTCCTTTGCTTCACAAATTGTAAGAGCACCCACTTCATTATTATTTTCTTCAAGATGGATTAAAACTTGTTACTCAGTCTCTCTGAATGTAGGGCATTTATGCGTGTCTATGACGTCTATGACTACAGAATTAAATAAAAAAAGAACGTTTCTATGGTATTGACTTCACTGTATTCACAACCACCTTCAAGCCTAACAATTTCAGTTTTTCATTCCACAAAAATAGGTCACGGTTACAGTAAATGCTAAAATGACTTCGACCGAAGGGGCGAATACTAAGGATTGTTCAATCCGTTCTATATCTGGGAATTTCTTACAACTATATTTTCTTTTATGAAAAACAATATCTTTGCTAGAGCCGTTTTTGAGTCAATTCTTAATTTTAAAAAAATCGAAATACCACGTTTATCTCGAAAAACAACCGAATATGAAAAAATTTGAAAGGGCGAAATAATTTCTTGGGCAAATTCCTATAAAAAACTTCCTTTATAATTTCTCAACTCACTTCGGTAACTTGAAAAATATTAAATTTTTTTAAAGAGAGAAAATTCGCTTTCCCGTGTTTTATACCAGATACAAAATTATAACAGATAAATATTATTATTCAAATTGTCTGAATATTTTTTTTTTATTTAAAGAATGTTATCGGCTTAGGATGAAAAGTGTCAAGTGTTAATCAAAGGTGGGGGTATAAGTACATTCCTAGCTTTTCTACTTGAAATAATTATATCGAGTAAAGGAAATAAGAAGAAAAGAAATTCATAGCGACATCGAAAAACAAAGTTTTTTCAAGTAAAAGAAATGGTATGGAAAATTATGGAGGGTTTTTTATAGAAATTTCACCGAACAATGATTGTGCTGTGTTATCTTTTTTTTATACCTCGCTTCGTTTCCGAGAAAAATGGGGTTATTCCATTTTTTGACATCAAAAATGTGTTTTTTTTTTTCAAAAACGGCTGAGGCGAAGATTTTGTTTGTGATTGAAAAATAGTTGTAAGACGTCCCAGACATAGAATCAAGAAAAACATTCTTGGTTTTTTCACCATTGGGTTGAAGTCACTTCAACGGAACCTCAGGTCAGAGCGTCAACTCACAATTGGTAGTTATTTTAGCTGTTGGCACAATTCGAATTATAAAAAGGTTTTAGTAGAATACGTGCTAACCTACCTGGTGCGCGATCCCGTGCACCCGGATCGTCGACTCACCGCTGGTAGTTATTTTGGATGTTGAACAATTAAATTTTTTTTTAATTCATGTGGAATACGTGCTAAACTACATGGCATGCAATCCGGTCCACCTGGAATGAAGACTCACCATTGGTAGTTATTTTGGCTGTTGCCACAATTGGAATTTTGAAAAAGTACTCGTAGATGACGTCTTGAACGATCTGGTGCACGATCTGGAGCATCCTGATCGTCGCCTCACCATTTGTAGTGATTTTGGCTGCTGCCACAATTTAAATTTTGAAAAAGATCTTGTCGATGACTTCTTGAACAACCTAGTGTACGATTGAAGATGGAAAGTAATGTAGATTACTGGTCAAATTTTTATTTTGATTTACGTCTGAGAGACTCTCAGATCGTAAACGTTATAAACGTTTCGACTGCTCGTCGACAGTCCTCATCAGTACAATTCTACTACCATAAATGTAACCTGTTGGTTTAATTGTAATTTTTCGAAGGTTTAATTTACTATTGTACTGACTCCGTCTGCTGGACGGACTTAAATATAGATTAAAATTATTGTTGACATATTAAAACACCTTCGTTTTCTTGCCGTCCAGCAGACGGCAAGTTTTTCTATAGATACGTCGACGACATTTTGTCTTGTCTACCTCGCAAGCAAATCGAAACTTTTAAAGATTTGCTTAATAAATACCACAACAGATTACAATTCACGATCGAATATGAGCAAGACAAAAGTATTTCCTTTTTAGATGTACAACTCTCCAATGTTAATGGTAAAATTTACACTAACTGGTTCCGTGAACCTACTTGGTCTGGCAGATATACCAATTTCTATTCCATTACTTATCCTCCTTATAAAACTAGTATTATTAACAATTTAGTTGACAGAGCCGTAAAACTTTCACATGTCTCTTTCCACCAGAAAAATTTAGAAATCGTTTCGCACACACTTAAAATCAATGGTTTTCCAGAAAAAATTGTTAATAAATTAATAGAAGAGAGGGTTAACAAAATTCGGACTCATCATCATAATATCAACGATGGATCAAACAACGAATTGAACTTAGATCGTTCGATTGTTTTACCTTACAATCCACAAATGTCCAGAATTCTTCAAAAAATGTACAAGAAACAAGATATCAGATTCATTTTCAAACCTGTTAGAGATGCCTTCAATTTGTTCAGAAACCAAAAAGATCCAATTCCGAAAAACAAAATTACGAATGTAGTTTATAAATGAACA
Organism: Andricus quercusramuli; assembly: GCA_932178445.1. NCBI lineage: Eukaryota > Metazoa > Arthropoda > Insecta > Hymenoptera > Cynipidae > Andricus > Andricus quercusramuli. The sequence goes on along the minus strand of CAKNXH010061990.1, from coordinate 588,471 downwards.
TGCTTGGATTGTAAGCAATGTTATATCGGTGAATCCAAACGTTACATTGATGTAAGAATGAAGGAACACGTGAGAGACTGTAACAACAACAGACTCAACACCGCTCTCTCGAAACACGCAACTTTAAACAGACACTCCTTTGATTTCGAAAACGTTACTATTCTAACTAAAGAAGCACACTATTTCAAACGCATGTTCATGGAAATGTTTTACATTATTAAGAATACTAATAATGTTAATTTCCGAACTGACATACATAATATGAGCATAACATATAATAGCCTCATCCATGCCTCACAATGATATATATTTTCTTCATTCTTAACTTTTAATTTTACAACCCAAAAATAACTGTTCCTTCATCTTACTTATCTCTCTCTTTTCCTTCTCTTTTACAACAATGTACCGTTCACGCTTCATAAGAGATACGTCATGCGCCATAGATATACTCAATGTACTACCATGTCAATGTGAATCAACCTATCAACTATATATCACCTGTGTTTCTGGCCGTTTTCATTCCGTCTGCTGGAAGGCAAGAAAACGAAGGTGTTTTAGTATGTCAACAATAATTTTAATCTATATTTAAGTCCGTCCAGCAGACGGAGTCAATACAATAGTAAATTAAACCTTCGAAAAATTACAATTAAACCAACAGGTTACATTTATGGTAGTAGAATTGTACTGATGAGGACTGTCGACGAGCAGTCGAAACGTTTATAACGTTTACGATCTGAGAGTCTCTCAGACGCAAATAAAAATAAAAATTTGACCAGTAATCTACATTACTTTCCATCTTCAATAGTATATTTTACACCCTGGTCAACACCATAACATCTTATATATAAACCTGGTGTACGACCCGGTGCATCCTGATCGTTGACTCACCATTAGTAGTTATTTTGGCTGTTGCCACAATTTGAATTTTGAAAAAGTTCTTGTAGATGACGTCTTGAATGACCTAGTGCATGAACCGGAGCATCTCCTGGCGGACCGGCCGAACGCAAACATTACGCTACAGCGTAACGGTAAAGTAATGGTAAAGTAATGATAAAGTAATATGGCATTATAATTAATAAAGGAAACAAAATTAATATGTAAATTGTTGCAATTATAATAAAACGTAAAATTTACATTAAATGGTCATGCCGTAATTGCAACAAGTTGCTTTCTCAGCGTTAAAAAATAAAAAAACAAAGTGGCTGTCATTCAAGTCGGGTCCCTGCAGACTGGCAACCCACTTAAAGCCACGTTAGAGGGTTGCCAATATGCAGGGGCCCGACTGCAATGACTGTCACTATGTTTTTTTATTTTTTCATGCTGCAAAAGCAACTTGTTGCAATTGCGGCATGACCGTTCAACGTAAAATTCAACGTTTTATTATAATTGCAACAGTTTACACATTAATTTTGTTTCCTTTATTAATTATAATGCCATATTACTTTACCATTACTTTACCATTACTTTACCGTTACGCTGTAGCGTAATGTTTGCGTTCGGCCGGTCCGCCAGGGTCGTGATCGCCCGCTTACCATTGGTAGTTATTTTGGCTATTCAAACAATTTAAATGCTAAAAAAGTTATCGTAGATGACGTCTTGAACGACCTGGTGCACAACCCAGAGCATCCGGATAGTCCGCTCACCATTGGTAGTTATTTTTTGCTAAGGACTCAATTTAAATTTTGAAAAAGTTCTCGTCGATGACGTCTTGAACGACCTGGTGCAAGAACCGGAGCACCCTGATCGTCGACTCACCAGTGGTTGCTATTTTGGCTGTTGCCACAATTTGAATTTTGAAAAAGTTCTCGTAGATGACGTCTTGAACAACTTGGTGTACGATCCGGAGCATCCTGATCGTCGACTCACCATTGTTAGTTATTTTGGCTGTTGCCACAATTTGAATTTTGAAAAAGTTCTTGCAGATGATGTCTTGAACGACCTGGTGTACGATCCGGAGCATCCGGATCGTCCGCTCACCATTGTATGTTATTTTGGCTATGGACACAATTTAAATTTTGAAAAAGTTCTCGTAGATGACGTCTTGAACAACTTGGTGTACGATTCGGAGCATCCTGATCGTCGACTCACCATTGGTAGTTATTTTGCTGTTGCCACCATTTGAATTTTGAAAAAGTTCTTGTAGATAACGTTTTGAACAACCTGGTGTACGATCCGGAGCACCCTGATCGTCGACTCACCATTGGTAGTTATTTTGACTGTTGCCACAATTTGAATGTTACAAAAGTTCGTGTAGATGACGTCATGAACGACCTGGTGCATGATCCGGAGCATCGTGATCGTCCGCTCACCATTGGTAGTTATTTTGGCTATTGACACAATTAAAACTTTCAAAAAGTGCTCGTAGATGACGTCATGAACGACCTGGTGCACGATCCGGAGCATCCTGATCGTCGACTCACCAGTGGTAGTTATTTTGGCCGTTGAAACAATACCAATTTTTAGAAAGTTCTCGTGGAATACGTGCCAAACTACCTGGTGCGCGATCCGGTGAACCTGCGTAGTAGACTTACCATTTGCAATTCTTTGGCTATGGATACAATTCAAATTTTTCAAAAGTTCTCGTAGAATACGTGCTCAACTACCTGGTGCACGATCTCATGCACCCTGATCTTCGACTCACCATTGGTAGTTATTTTGACTATCGACACAATTTAAATTTTGAAAAAGTTCTCGCAGATGACATCTTGAACGACCTGGTCATGATCCGGAGCATCGTGATCGTCCGCTCACCATTGGTAGTTATTTTAGCTATTGACACAATTAAAACTTTTAAAAAGTGCTCGTAGATGACGTCTTGAACGACCTGGTGCACGATCCGGAGCATCCTGAACGTCGACTCACCATTGGTAGTTATTTTGGTTGTTTACACAGTACAAATTAGAAAGTTCTCTTAGAAAGGTGCTTAACTACCTGGTGCACGTTCCGGTGCACCCGGGTAGTGGACTTACCATTTAGAGATGTGTCGGCTACTGGCAAACTTAAGATTTTAATTTTCAACGCTGGCTAATGTTCTCTATCACTTACACGTTTTTAAAAATATTCATTTGTATTTAGCGTGTCCTAAGTATGGGAGACGGACACGAGCAAGGCTTTAGCCATGCTACCATTCAGCCGAGACCCATGCTTTAGCCAAATATTTCCAAGTGTATTGCCATGCGTGAGCCATGCAAACTTTTTTCACGCGGGAAACGATTATTCATTATTGTCTTTTATTATTCTACTATTCCTCCCAAGGTTAAGTATAAACGCTTTTTTATAATAGAGACAATGTACAAATTTGAATTTAAAATTACCTCATTGCAATATTTGAAATATTTGTCATCCTATAGGTCGAGAAAGAACAACTTTTAGGCTCCAAAACCTGTAAACACCTGTAGATTCTTGTAATTGTAAATTCCTGTTGTTGTACTTTCTTGTACATTTTTGTAGGCAATTAAAACAACAATGAAATACAACAATATAGAATAAAATACAAAAGACAGTACCAAATTTGTTCCAATGATAGAAAAAAGTTGTACTTTCCTGAAATTTATTGTCTTTACTTGTAGGTGTCTGTAGGAATGCTTTTAGTTTCTTGTATTTTCTTTAAAATTTTCCACCAGGGCTGTGAGAGAAATTTCTTTAAAATATTTCTTCTGGTTCCTAGGTTATAAATTTTTCATCTTATATCTTACATACATTTGATGTTCGCAACCTAACACTTTCTTCATTATTCTAATTGATTAATTGCTCAATCTCCTAATTAAAACTAGAAGAGTATTTTTTCATCCAGAGAAACGAACTGTCCCGATGCAGCCGTCAAAAAATAAAAAAAATAAAACAAAATTATTAGAAACCCCTCTTACATGTCTTTATAATATAAACAATTTTATTATAAATTATATATATATATATATATATATATATATATCTTTGCCTCCCTTCGTGGACATATCTCGCAAGAGTCCGACCTCTGGACCATCACTTGCTCAGCTTATGGTGCTGCGAGAGCTTTGGCTGATTCAAATCGAAGGCTAAAAACGACGATGGATCAAAAGACCAGAAGACGCTTGCATCAACTGAACAAGAAAATTGGATGGGCAAGACAGAATGCGTCCCGTGTTCAATATGTGATTGACTACATAACATCTGGTAGACTGTTCACGGAAAAGGTTCGAAAGTTCGCCCAAGTACTAAGGATCTTGGATCACACACTAAACAAGTCAAAGCTGCTGACAACCAAGCAACATATTCTTGACAAAATGCGGCTATTATTTGACGCAAGGAGGAGAATAAAGAAGAGGGAGGCATGGATCAGGGAGAATCAACAGTTTCTCGCTGACCCATCACGCCTCTTCAGCGATCTCCCTGTTTTTGTAAAAAATCCACACAAGCTCAAGGAGGTAGAGACTTTTTGGAGAGAGGTGTACAAGGTCCCGAAAACATTATAGTTGGAAGAAGATACTGACAATATCATCCGCTTCAAGGAGTTTTGCGACAATCTCATAAAATCTGAGGAGGAATGTCCATCAGTCACTGCCGAAGAGGTGAAAAAAGCACTTAGAGGAACGAAGAACTTTTCCGCTGCTAGACCAGATTATATCAAGAACTTTTCGTGGGAGAAATTTACTTTTATACACCAACATTTGGCCCGCATATTCACCTCATACTTAAATTCGGAGACGCCCAATCCGCAGTGGCTGGTGTTAGGACGCACTATACTCCTACCGAAAAAAGACAACTTGTCCAGACCAGAGCATTACAGGCCAATAACTTGTTTGAACACACTGTATAATATCTTTACAGCTATCCTAAACAACAGGATTGTTCGGCAAATTGAGCCTATATGGCGAGAGATGTACAAACAACGTGACTCGAAAAAAAAGTAGCAGGCTGTCGAGAGAACCTGCTAATTGACAGGTGTGTCTGTAAAGACGCTGCAGCCCATCAGTGCGTCCTGCCAGTGGCCTGGATTGACTACCGGAAAGCTTTCGATTCAACCTCTCATAGACTTATTATCTGTCTGTTGAAAAGCTTGAAGGTACATCCACACATAGTGAGATGCATCGAGGGATTGATGCCTCTTTGGAAAACTAGATTTTCCATCTCATCTAGGAATTATAGTCTGACAACGAACAACGTCACCTTCCAGAGGGGCGTCTTTCAAGGTGATACCATGAGCCCTTTGCTTTTTTCGCATCACACTTCTGCCTCTATCTCTCGCACTACGAAATTCTCCTGGATACCTCTGTGGTGACACTAATCAGCGCGAGCACAAGGTCACTCATGTATTTTATATGGATGATCTGAAGATCTATGTCTCTGGTAAAAGCAAACTTCGAACTGCTATAAATATCGTCAAGAAGTACACAGGAGAGATGGGGATGGGCTTCGATTGGGACAAGTATGCCAAAATTCATCTGAAGAAAGGAAAGATTACTGGTGCTCCCAAGGACCCTGAGCTTGTTGATATAAGTCTTATTAGACATCTTAATACTGAAGATACCTGTACATACCTGGGCGTGCCTCAACGCCGCATTCAGGACGTAACATCAGTGAAGGAGTCTCTCGGAAGCAGATACAAGCATCTTCCGCGACAGATTTGGTCTTCCAATCTGTCAGCGTTGAACAAGGTATCTGCGACTAACATGCTTGCCGTCCCGGTTCTACTCTACTCGTTTGGGCTGGTTCAATGGACGAAGAACGAGCTCAAGGCCCTTGATGTTACCACACGTAAGATCATGCATATACACAAAAGCTTAAATATCAATTCGTCAGTTCTGCGTTTATACATTTCACGCTTTCAAGGCGGACGCGGACTTTTGAATATCCATTGTCTCCATAACCGAATTGTTCTACGTACAGCTTACATCGTTGCGAATGGCTGAGATCCTCTCCTAAAGATGGTCAGAAACCACGAGATGATTGGCGAAGGAGCGTTCCTTTACAAAGCCGCGGAGCAAGCGGCCGAGACCCTTGGCCTGAATTTTAACATCAGAAGTGAAGAAAGTGCATTACTCCATCTAGATGCTTCACGTCTAAAAGCCGCAGTAAAGAAAGCAGAGGTTGGAAGTTTTCACCAAGAGCTACTCGATAATTATATGCAAGGAAACATTCACAGAAATGTAGAAAAACAGTCCTTGTCGAAGGAGCAATCTTTTGCTTTCCTCAAATCGTCAGGACTCAATTCAGGTACAGAGGGTTTTATTTTCGCATGCGAGGACGGTGTCATTTCCACCGTGACCGCATATTATGTCAAGAAGTTTCCAGTTATAGGTGCAGAGCGTGTCATGCACACGCTGAGTACCTAGAACACATACTATCTGGGTGTCCGACCCACGCAGGAACGACGTACATCTATAGACATAATGCGACCCTACGAGTACTTTATTACCATCTTTGTCGCTCTTATGGTGTTGGTCGCGACCCTGCCCTGCCGAACGCTCCAAGGGATATAGAGTCAATTGTCCCAAACGAGAAGTGCCAAATTTTCTGGAACTACGATTTTCGGGCAGCTGTCTCCGTTGCTCACTCGAGACCTGACATTGTTCTCTAAGACTTCGAGAAACGACCTATATTCGTGATCGAATTCTCGTCTCCGTCCGAATACAACATCACTGCAAAGGAGAAAGAAAAAGAGGAGATGTATCAAGACCTTAAGAGAGAGCTGCAACGACTGTACCCAAAGTATTCGGTGCGAGTAATTGTCCTTGTGATTGGTGCTCTCAGAGGTTCGAAACTATCACTGGTTCGTAACCTTAAAGCCATACCCGCGTGCCGAAAATATGCCAAGGCACTTGCGAGATGGATGCAGAAAGCTGTCATCCGTGGGTCGCTTCGTGTCCTCAAGACACACGAGGGTTTCGCCGGCCTGTTGTTGTGATTTCGTCGTGCCCTGTGACCACCCATCTCACGGTTGTGAGACGCGGCCATAGGTGTGATTTAACGGGGTTCTACTGGGGGCTATTGACATTTTTTAGATGGCGGTTGCTCTTAGTGCGACCCTGCGGTTGTTGTTTAACTCTTTTTTTTAAATTATATATATAATGATTTTAAATGTTTTTAGTTTCTCATGCTTATTTTTTTATGATTTATAATGTAACTTTTCTACGACTGAAAGTGCTGGGGACTACGTCTGGCGACTAGATGTCCCAGCGACTAGATGTCTCGCCGACTAGATGTCCGACGACTACTTGTCCCGCGACTAGATTTCCGGCGACTAGATGTCCGGCGACTATATGTCACGTACCGTAAGTACATCCCATTTCAGCCGTGCTTTTTTGGGACATGAGTTCGACGAGTACTTGTATAAAAAACTTGAAAAACATAGAATAAAGTGGATATTTATTCACAATCCTAATGGGATTCCAATAGGACTTTTTTTGACTCGGGGTAATTTTTGGCAAAATTGCAGGTATTTTTAAGAGGTAATTCGGCCACACGTATTCTTACTACGGCTTGTGAAAAAAGTTGTCTGTGAAGTTATGAGTATTTAAATTTTGAAGTTAGTTTTCCACAAAAAACTCATCTGTTCATTTTTTTTATTTTTTAAATTTGTACTTCTAAAATGAAGACATCCTGTTAGTTTCATAAGCGCGAACTCATTTCTCCCGTGTTGAAATTTTCAGTTGGTTCTCGTAATGGCCCCCGAATTTTGCTAGGAATCCCCTGAAACTTCATTTCACTTTACTTATTTACCAAGTATCTCTACAAACTTCTTTGAATCATATAAAATCCTACAAAATCCCTTTAAATTGTTTAAAATTTTTCAAAGTTTTGAAATAATTTAGAATTCCTCAAAATGTCTAAAAAACTTTTCTTTGGAAATCGTGGAAATCCATTAAAATAAGTAGAAATCATTTGCAATCCCTTGAATTTTGCAATTGTATCAACCTTATTTATTGAAATTATCTTTAAAAACCCCGTTATTTTCCCGAGAAATATTTCAAATCCTTTGGAATTCTTAAAATATTTGAAATCGCTAAGAATCTCTTAAATTGTATTTGGTTTAATTTTCTTCTCTCCATGAAATGACTTGAAATGCGTTGGAATCCGTTGAAGTATTTCAAATCTATTAACTTTTTTGAAATTTTTGTAATTCGTTTATGGTCTCTCTATTTTTTGCATCAATCCTTTCAATATTTCAACATTGTTTTCTTATATTGATTTTCTATTATGATTTTTCTAGAGAATCATGAAAAAATCATAGAAAGTCATTTTAGGAAAATCATTATATACCTATGCTGAATTTACTATAATATTTCTTAGTATGAGGGATTACAAGGAATTGCATATAGGATTGCATGAGATTGCATAAGATTGCAGAGAGAGTGTGCAACCGATTACAGGAGTAATTAGCCCTTCGATAATACCTATCTTGACCTAAGCTTGCATCGCCAGATTGTCTTCATGATTCTGTTCAAAATTAAAGGATTGACAGAATTTGGAACAATTTAGGGTAGTTTAAGGATCGAGACACACACGCATACTTTTATTCACATGCGATCGTGCACAAATTTCTACATATGAACGTAACTAGCTTGCAATGGTTCGCTGGATATACGTATTACGTTGTTCCCATCGGAACGTGGAGGCAACGACTGGCAAAGGGGTGGGTGAGGTTTGGGGGGAAGATGAAACGGCACAATGGGAAATAATATACGGCGAGCGTCCTTTCTATTAGAACCATTTTTCAGAAAGCCCTTCTACCTGGCTCGGCTCTTCCCTTAATATCCAACCTCTCTTCACCTTGACGCCAAAAAGTGGAAGGCGGGGGCACGAGAATATGTATGAAAGGAACACCCGAGTGTCTGCATGCGAGTTATCTCGGGTTCGACGACATTTGAGAAGCGTCGCGGTTCTGGCTTTTCAAAGCTTCTTCTTTTTTTATTTATATAAAAACAGGCACACCTATGTGCGAGGAGCTTATATGTACTATAATGGTAACGTTGAAGAGCATTATGCAAGTATCGCATCGTTCGTCCGCTAACTTTTTTACGTTCTTGTCTGGTTGAAGGCGACATTCGATCCCCGATACACTTCTTTTGATTCGCAAAAAGTAGCTCGAGACCATGGCAAATCAGAAAATTGAAATTTGATTAGATACATTTGTGTACATGGGAAGTGCACTTTTTCTGTCATCATGTTATTTATGATGCTGTGTTTTTGTCAGTAAGCGTCTGAAAAATAAGTGAAACATGATTATAGGATTTTAGTGAATATGAGAATTCATATTTTTGTTGAAATCATGTTTTTTTCCTTCCTTTTAACAGAACTAGACCAGTAGGGCAACAAAATAAGTGCATACGTCCTATTTCATGATGCAAGATGGATTTGTGTGTAAACATCTTTTATGTCATGTGAGCTGCTTTAAATAAAAAGTGGAAATATCTCGCAGGTGTGTAAAACGCAGTTATAGAAAAGAGCCTAAAAAAAAAAAGATATAATTTCACGTCTGTAAAAAGGAGTAATAGAACATTGACAGTAAAAAGTAGACAACGGGTTTTCGACCCCCACCACTTTCCCATCTGGGAGCAACACATGCAAACGTAGCGTGTCCGTGAGATGGCTCTGTCACGCGTTGCGTCGGCCATCCTCTTGTAAAGCCGAAAATGCACGAGCACAAACCCGAGGCTCGGGCCGAGCCGAGCTTGCCCGACTTCACGATTCGGTTTGTTGGCTATTGGGAGGTTTGGGTTGATTTTTGTTTTCAAAAATTCACACCTAAAGGAAAGACTCCAAATACATGTAATGAAGTCTTGAAATATTTAATGATTATGTCTTTCAGGAATTCTTAATGAATGTTTTAGAAGAGCTGATTCTACAGGGAATAAATTATAAGACACTGGAGGTTTATAAAGTTCAAATATATTGAATATTGTGTATGGGATTTCAAGATTAGGTTAATAATATCTATCACTTTCAAGTGGTTTCATTTTTCATAATAATCAATTTTATAATAAATTTTACAATAAATTTTACACTAAATTTTATAATAAATTTTATAATAAATTTTATAATAAATTTTATA
>CAKNXH010061990.1:547706-578431 GCA_932178445.1 Andricus quercusramuli | reverse complement strand
TATAATAAATTTTATAATAAATTTTATAATAAATTTTATAATAAATTGTACAATAAATTTTATAATAATTTTTTAAATTAATTTTTTAATAATTTTAAGTTAATAAAACTTGTATTAAACTTTTATTTTTCAATCGACTTTAATTATTGTAAAGTTAAAATGAGAAAAAAGCCGAAAAATTATTAACTTGACCTCATATGCTTTCTTAATATATAAAAACTTTATAAAACCTTCAATGTCTTAAAATATTTATCTCAGCATTACAACATTTTATTTTAATTGTGAAATAATTGTAATTGGAAATTAATTGTGAATAATTGTAAAATAAATTTCACGAGATATTTCTTTCTCGTGACTTTTGAAGGACAAAACAATTTTAAATGACAGTCTTTGTAGTATTTTTATAACTAATGGACATATTTCCAGAAAATTTTCCTTGATTTTGCCCTGATAAGGTCAAACATGGTACAAAAAGCTGTCGTGAAATTTCAAATAAAATCTGTACTCTGTATAAATTATTGTCAAAAATGAAAAATAATAATACCTTTTATAAATATTCCTCAATTTTACTTAAATATGATACACATTGATTTCTATTAAAAAAATTCTTCTAAATAGTTGGTCATTTTTTAAATTTTACGACATTTTTGTACCACGTTTGACCTAAGGGAAAAGATTTCAGGAATGAAATTATTAAAATATCTCAATTAGTTAGTGTTTGGTTTATGATTATATTTTTTGTTGAAATTTTTATTTGACGTATCTGAAATATTGAAAAATGTTGTGAGATTTTGCCAAGAATCCTATATGAAAATTATATTTATATAAACTCAAAATAAGCTAAAAAAAAGTTAAAAAGTAGTTATTAGAAATTGTTATTTTGTATTTAAAATTATTTTTTGCCTCTAATTATAATTTTGATGAAATTTGTCTTTTTTCTTCGTTAAAAAATTTCTTGTTTTGAAAATTTATTTATTTGGTTGAAATGTCATTATTCGAAAGTATATTTCAACTGATTTTAATTATAAATTAGAAGATTTTCATTGAAAAAGCAATTATTGCATTTTTCGTTGGAAATTCAGCTTTTTTAGTTAAAAATTCAACTGTTTTCAAAACTTATATTTTTTTTTACATTTTGATTGACATACAGAAATATTCAAAAATATTTCGAAATTTTTTTAAGAATTTTAGGAAAATTATATTTATACATATAAAAAAAAAAAAAAATTGATTAGCATTTCGAACTCGAAAGTTCATTGCCTCACTACCCGATTCGGGTAGTGTTTCTAGGTGGATAAATACTACCAGTGTGGGTCCACCACACCCACGACGGGTCAACAACACGCAGTATTCCCCGAACGGTCACCCATCCAAGTACTAACCGCGCCCAACACTGCTTAACTTCAGTGATCTAACGGGAACTGGTGTTTTCAGCGTGGTATCGCCGTTGACAACAATTTTATACATATAACCATAAAAAATAAATAACTTGAAAAATAATTATTCGAAATTTTTATTTTGTATTCAAAATTATGTTTTGCCTCTTATTATAATTTGGTTATAATTTTCCTTTTTTTTGACTAAAAATCGTTTTTACTTGAAAACTTATTAATTTTGTTGATTTTTTTTTAAGTTGAATTCAAACGTTTTTCATTTTAAATAATTTTTTTTATTGAAATAGGAATTATCACAACCAAAAAAGATGAATTTTGATCCAAAAAAGCTGAATTTCCAACGAAAAATGTAGTAATTGCTATTTCAATGAAATATTATAATTTATGATTAAAACCAGTTGAAATCAACTTTCAAAGAATGAAATTTCAACCGAATAAATACATTTTCAAATCAAACAGAAAGGTGGAAAATATTTGTGACGCGATCTGAAGAAAGACCCCTAAGCGGCCATACGTAAATTTTAGAGAAGAAGCAGGAGAAGTGGCGACGGGCCGATAGGACTCTTCCCGAACGACAATGTTTAAACGCTTGTACTGAATAAATTATAAATGATAGCATTTTTTTTAACTATACCATCTTAAAGAGCAAGTTCGAATCTACGTAAAACATTAAAAATCAAAAAATCGATTTATGGCCGCTTAGGGGTCTTTCTTCAGATCGCGTCACATTTTTATATATAGGATTCTTGACAACAATTTTGGAATATTTTCTAATATTTCAGATATTTCAATTTAAAATTTGAACGAAAAAAAAACAATATTTTCAACCGAATAGTTTCATTTTTAGGCAAAAAAGGTTAATGCTCAACGAAAAATGTGATAATTGCTATTTCAATAAAAAAAATGTATTTTAAATAATAAGCGGTTGAATTTAACTTTAGAAAAATGAATTTTTAACAAGATAATTAAATCTTCAAGTAAAAAAGATTTTTAGTCAACAAAAAATTAAAACCAAATTATAATTTAAGACAAAAAATAATTTTTAATACAAAATAAAAATTTCGAATAACGATTTATGCATTCAGTTATTTATTTTTCAGGTTAGGTATAAATATAACTTCCCTAAGATTCTTAAGGAAATTTGCAAAGATTTTTGAATATTTCTGTATGTCAATCAAAATTCCAACAAAAATATAAGTTTTAACTAAACAGTTGAATTTTCAGTTGAATAGTTTTTAATACAAAATAAAAATTTTCAACAACTACTTTTTAACTTTTTTTTAGCTTATTTTGAGTTTATATAAATATAATTTTTATATGGGATTCTTGGCAAAATCTCACAAAATTTTTCAATATTTCAGATACGTTAAATAAAAATTTCAACAAAAAATATAATTGTCAACCAAACACTAACTAATTGAGATATTTTAATAATTTTATTCCTGAAATCTTTTCCCTTAGGTCAAGCGTGAAACAAAAATGTCGTAAAATTTAAAAAATGACCAACTGTTTACAAGAATTTTTTAAATAAAAATCAATGCGTATCATATTAAAGTAAAATTGAGGAATATTTATGAAAGGTATTATTATCTTTCATTTTTAAAATTAATTTATACAGAGTAGAGTTTTTATTTTAAATTTCACGACAGTTTTTTAAACCATGTTTTACCTTATCAGGGCAAAATCAAGGAAAATTTTCTGGAAATATGTTCATTAGTTATTAAAGTACTACAAAGACTGACCTTTAAAATTGTTTTGTCCTTCAAAAGTCACGAGATATTTCTTTGTAAAATAAATTTTGTTTTATTTCACAATTATTCACAATTAATTTCCAATTACAATCATTTAGCAATTAAAATAAAATTGTGTAATGTTGAGATAAATGTTTTAAGACATTGAAGGTTTTATAGAGTTTTTATATATTAAGAAAGCATATGAGGTCAAGTTAATAATTTTTCGGCTTTTTTCTCATTTTAACTTTACAATATTTAAAATCGATTGAAAAATAAAGGTTAATAACAGTTTTATTAACTTAAAATTATTTAAAAATTAATTAGAAAAATTATTATAAAATTTACTGTAAAATTTATTATAAAATTTATTATAATGAAAAATGAAACTACTTGAAAGTGATAGATATTATTAACCTACTCTTGAAATCTCATATACAATATTCAATATATTTGAACTTTATAAACCTCCAGTGTCTTGTAATGTATTCCCTGTAGAATCAGCTCTTTTAAAACATTCCATAAGAATTCCTGAAAGACATAATCATTAAATATTTCAAGACTTCATTACATGTAATAGATTTAATACTTTCACGGTGATTCATTAGAATAAATTCAAATTTAAAATTTAGAATTTAAAATTTAAAGATTTTTCGGGAGGCAACATTCATAGTTTCGCACACGATTGAAACCCGAAAAATCATTAAATTCTAAATTTAACATTTAAATTTATTATTCATTACATGTATTTGGAGTGTTTCCTTTAGGTGTGTATTTTTGAAAACAAAAATCAACCCAAACCTCCTAATAGCCAACAAACCGAATCGTGAAGTCGGGTTCGTGCTCGTGCATTTTCGGCTTTACACGAGGATGGCCGACGCAACGCGTGACAGAGCCATCTTACCGACACGCTACGTTTGCATGTGTTGCTCCCAGATGGGAAAGTGGTGGGGGCCGAAAAACCGTTGCCTACTTTTTACTGCCAATGTTATATTACTCCTTTTTACAGACGTGAAATTATATCCAATTTTTTTTAGGCACTTTTCTATAGCTGCGTTTTACTCACCTGCGAGATATTTCCACTTTTTATTATCAGCAGCTCATGTGACAATTCACGTGGTTGAAGTTTCGTTTGAATAATGAAAGAGATATTTTTTTCATTCCAATTCTCCGTTTTTATATAAGAATTTGATTAGGCAACCAAAATAAAGTATAAAAATACAAAAAATAGCTTTACAGAGTACGCACATGAATATTCTCAGCCCAGGATTACTACTTCAGAATTGAAGTTTCTAATGTATTTTCTGACAGTTTACATTTTCCTTGCGCCTCTCCCCAATTCCTTTACACACCCTTCACATACTTAGGGAACGTGCCCATACAACTTGACACGTTTTTCTTTGGTTTATATCGGTGTATCCTCTTCAAATGCATGGAAATTTTATTCTCATCTTTATTTAAACAAAAGAAAAACGCGTCACGTAGTATGCGTACGTTCCCTTACTTGGTCGTGGGAGGGGAACCTATAGTTTAAGGTGGGTTCCGAACCACCAAGAACAAGCCTTCAAGTATCTCAGAGAACCTTTTTCTCTGGAGGTACTGGTCCCACCGTACAGGGAAGGTCCCTTAACTCTGCGGGGATGCCCTTGCTAGGCTACTGTTCACCGCATGGGCTGCCGAGGCTCTTCCAGAGTGCGAGGCGGAAATCGAAACCGCAAGCCGACGGAGTGAATTCAAAGCCTATGCCTTAGCCCCAAGCCTGACGAGAGGGGGCGGGGGACGACGACGGGGACATCGTCCCCGGGCCCGGAGTTTTTGAGGGGGCCCGGATTTTCCGGAATCAGTCTAAATTCGAAATTTCAAAAATTAATTATAGGGACCAGTGGCGGCGTAGCCTGGGTTGGCACCCGGGGTGGCTTCTACTTCGATGAGCTTTTTTTTTTTTTTCTTTTTTTTTTTAAGAAACCAGTCCTTGTCCCCGGGCCCGTTTTTTCTCTCCACGGGCCTGCTTAGCCCCCCATGACCATCCTCCCACTCTTACCCGGAATTACTACTAAAGTCGTAATAAAAAGCGCATTCTTCAATGTTGAGCAGAAGGACCCAAAAAAATTAAATACTGCGAAGAGGTTACGAAACAGCGTGGAAAAACACTTTTGATACTTATTTGAAAACGTATACCACATTCCCACATGAATATTCTCAGCCCAGGATACTACTAAAGAACAAATAAAAAGCTCCTTAATTTTTGAGCGGAAGGACATGAACAAAATTAAATACTGCGAAGAGACCACGAGGCAGCAGCAAAAAACTCTTTTGGTTACATTTAAAAACATGGAGCTTGTTTTCAGAGCTTTTTATTAGAGCTTTTTAATAGTAATCCTTGGCTGAGGATATTTATTTAGGAATGTGGTCTATATTTTTAAATGGGAACCAAAAGAATTTTTCTATGCTGTTTGGTAACCTCTTCACAGTATTTAATTCTTTTCATGTCCTTCCACTCAACATTTTAGAAGCCGCTTTTTATTACAGCTTTAGTAATCCTTCGCTGCGAATATACATGTGCAAATGAGGTCTATGCCTTTACTTCGGAAGCATACAACCATTTTCGCTCTGTTGCAACACCTGTTTGATTTGAGATTAAAAGTGTTTATTTTTGCTACGTTTTTGACTTTGTATATCCAATTTTTGTATTTGTATATACTCTATTTGGGCTGCCTTATCAAATTATTAAATAAAAACGAAGAATTAGAATAAAAAATACATCTAATTCATTATTTGAACAAAACTTGAAACACACACGGAGAAAATAGGTTGTCGAAACTTTACTTGGCTTGTCACCCATTCTAGGATAGGCCCCATTTTTTTAGGATCTCATCTAATTTTTATTAAAGAACCGCTGACTTTATCGAAAAAGTGAAAAGAGTCAATGAATTATTGGAACACAGTCTAAGAACATCAGTTTTCGGATTATTATTCCGCAGATTTTGACAAAGTTTTAGACAAGCATTCAATTTTTCATAAAAAGTCTTCCGGATTCAAAAAAATTTGAAATACAATAACACTATCATAGAAGCGAATAACTGATTCATCATTTCTCGAAGAATTCGTTGACTGTCTTCTACATATGTGACGTACGCCGAAGAAAGGAGGTTTACTCTAAAAAAATCGAAATCGAGGTATTTACACCTTTCGATATTTTTTGAGTTGCTCTTGTTGATGAAACCATCGAAAAAATTGTTCAACCGTTATTATTGCTAATAATTGAGTTCTTAGGTACCCGAGAAATCAGGCTTTCGCTCGAGAGCTCGAGATTCCGTGAAACGCCTCCCACCCCTCACCACTACATCTCCGCGTCTCATCTATACCCGTCCGTGAGCCGCGTCTACGACCTATCTCTTTCCTCATGCGAATGTAGTGGTGAAATGTAGTGGAGAGGGAAGATTTCTTGAGTCTTCCCTCTCTCCTAAAAATCGCGTCTATCCGGCCGACTTCGACCGCTCACCAGGAAAAATCTCATTTTTCAGAGTAAGCCCCCTTTCTTCGGCGCACGTCACATATCTATATATGCACAATGTACAATGTAGTGACATTGGACGCTTGTGTTAACACTTAGTGACGCTCAGGTGAAGTGGTGTATGTATAAGTCTCAATGGAGTTGCGGTCACCGGCAATGAACAAATGAGCGCGGATTTAAATTTGACTCTTCACTGGGATCTCTGCAAAATATTCAACGTGTTAAGTTAGCCGTGGGGTCTAGTTGTTATGGATAAGTTGCGTTCAATGCGCCATAGACATAGAGGTGTTAGGTAGTTCGAATCCCGCCGCAAAATTTGTTTCGATTTTTCATAGGTTCGTGTGTATCTGTAAAAATAAATATAACTTAAGCGTAAGTCTATGTGAATAACAATATAGTAAATATAACCACGAAATATATATTTTTTAATTTGGCTACACTGGTTTCTAAAAACTCGTTAGGAGTCATCGAAAGTTTCATTGACTGGCTTCGAAGCATTAGTGTATCAGTGTTTAAGGGGGGTAGGGTCTGGAGCGTAAAAAAAATTATTTTTTGTGTGAATTTTTTTCAGAAATATGATTAAGGTAAATTTACTCAGATAATTTGCATATTATAAGGCATCATTTGAAAAACATTCAGTTAATTTTTTATTAAAAAATAGCAAGAAATGAGCCAATGACAGAGCATTTCCGAAAACGCCTTTTCAAAAAGATGATTTGCGGTCTTTTGTTCCAGGCGTCATTTATTCCACTGACATTCTTCCTCATGCATTTCTTATAGATTATTTGCCACTACACTCTTCTGTCCTGACATACCTCTCTAGCTCTCTTCACGTCCATGCTCTCAACATGCCCAAACCATCTTAACAAATTTCTTTCATTCTTGTCAAATAGTGTATCACCTACTTACACCACATTCTTGAAGAATTCTTACGTTACTTTGTCCATTAGCGTTTTACCCCATACCATGCGCAGGTACTGCATGCCAACCGCGTTAATTTTACTCATATCTTTTTCTTGGTATGTCCAGGTCTCGCTACCATGCAGCAAAGTGGCTGTAAGTATAGAATTATATATCGCCATTTTAGCTTTACTTGAGATATTCTTACTTCTGACAATAGATTCCGCTCTACCGATAACCTTCTCACCATAATTCGTACGCCTATCTGTCTCTACATATATCTTTCCTTTATTAGTGAATAGACTACCAAGATATATGTACTTATCAAACTGGTTCTAATCTCTCATCATTTAGGACAATATTGCATATTATTTTCTCACCCTGTCCTTCGAACACCATGATTTTTGTTTTATTTACGTTAATTTTGATGCCAATGTTCTTCATACTTGTATTCAGTTTGTTCAAAATTCTTTGCAAGTCTTCGATTGACTCTGCCATAACCACCTTATCATCTGCGAGCGCTAACCCACGCACCCTCACTGTACCGCAATTCACACCTTCTTCGTGGAAGGAGGCTATCCTTAGACACTTGTCCATCAATAAAATAAATAGCCTCGAAGACATAACGCATCCTTGCCTAACGCCCTGCATAATATTAAATCAGTCACTCAATTTCCTATCTACCCTCACACTAGATTTGCTAACTACATATATTGTTTCTTATTCCATACTTGAGCGAAATGGCCACCTTTTCTCCCTGAAAATAAGGGTAAAAGTAGCATATATTTTCCGTAAACCGCATTAGTGGGGCAAAAGTAAAATTGGCGGGCACATTGAAAACCTAAGTTGCTCCTAGTTGATCAGCATTCAAGCCGCGAAGACGGCTATAGTGAAATGCGTCGGACCCGCTTTTTAGGGCCAAAAGGTGGCCACGTTCGAGAATAGTATATTATGCACCTAGGGGGAGAAGAGGTTCTTTTTGACGAGTACTGAAAACATACACGAGTCGAAAAAGTGCCTCCCCCCTTGGCGCATACGATATTTTTTTATAACAAATGGATGATTTCAGACATTTTTCAATTACAGTCATGATTTCAGTCTATATAAGATTTTATATACTGAAGCATGAAAATTATGTAAACCTAAATTATGGTAATTTTACAGGCAAATATCGTAACTTACCATAAATTACCCGAAATTGATTTTTATAAATTTCCGGAAATTTATGAACAATTTCGGTCATTCATGGTAATTTTACAGGTAAATATGGTAACTTACCATAGATTACCAAACATTCATTTTTTTAAATTTTCATGAATTTCCGGAAATTTATGAAAAATATAATTATCTAAACCAACTTTTTGGAGCGAGATCCCAAGTTGTTTCTCCTTCCTTTCCTTCGACTCAGTAGGTTTGTTGTATTTTAGTTCTTTTTAACTTATCATAAAACATGATTTATTTTAGAAATGGAAAATTTTTCCTGATGAAGGCCTGCAGTGAGAGCCGAACCCTGGAAGAAAATCAAAAGATTTTTTAACAACTACAATCGTTTTTTAAATGTTTTTTATTTATTTATCGGACCGTAAGACCGAAGAAAGGAAAAGTTTTTTGAACTTTCAAATTTTGAAATTTATGAAAAATTTCGGTCATTCATGGTAATTTTACATACAGGTAAAAATGGTAACTTACCCAAAATTCATTTCGAAAAATTTCCATAAATTTCCGGATATTTATGAAAAATGTCGGTCATTTATGGTAATTTTACAGGTAAATATGGTAACTTACCATGGATTACCAACAATTGATTTTTTTAAATTTCCATAAATTTCCACAAAGTTATGAAAAATTTCGGTCATTTATGGTAATTTTACAGGCCAATATGGTAACTTCCACAAAATTCATTTTTAAAAATTTCGGTCATTGATGGTAATTTTACAGCTAAATATGGTAACTTACCATAGATTACCCAAAATTCATTTTTAAAAATGGTAATTAATTTCCATAAATTTCCGGAAATTTATGAAAATTTTCGGTTATTTATGGTAATTTTACAGATATATATGGTAACTTCCCATGAATAACTGCAAAATTCTATTATCTGCATTCAAAATTTCCTCACAGTTTTTACGTGGGTGGGCTGATAATCATAAAATGTGCGCTCATAGGTGCGTAATTTTCATTATTCCTCTATGACGTCACTTTTCAGTCCCTAGGGAGTAAATAGTACTTTTTACTCCCTAGGGAGTAAGAGGTGGAGCTTTAGCCCCGCTTCATAGGCGTCGAAAAGGGGTGAAATCATGCATGTGTCGTAAAAAATACTATATGCAACACGGGACCAAAGTAGATTTTTCGCTCGGGTACACTGTTAGAAATTTTCGGAAAATTCCGACACATTTAAGAAACTAAAGTAACTGAAATTGATAAAATTATGTTGCTGAAAACGCAATTCAGTAACTTTTACATTAAATTTACTAAATTTTAAGTGAACTTCAGAAACGGTATCTGAAAATTATAAATAGTTTCGTAAAATTCCTAAATGGTAACAGAAATATAAGTTATCGTAACCGAAACAAGTGCGCAGTTGCATGCGCACTCCTCGCTTCACGACCCACCTCGGTCGCGTTCATAGCAGACCGTGTTAGCATAGTGAATTATAGTGAAGTGACACATCAATTCAAAAATTCGTCGGTATAACGGGCTAAGTCCCGAGATATTACCCGACTTAAAGTTGAGATACAAAATGGTAAGACAGCTATTCATTGAGATTAAATAGTATTTACTTGTAATTCTAATTACGCCCTCTTGTATATAAGTAGGTTATGTTTGCACACTAGCTATTCGTCTGCCTTGTAATTTGTTCTGCCTGATTTGAAATGGATTCGATTCATACACATTTTTTAATGTAGAAATATTGCATCTTTCTTGAACAGAAATGCAACTGTTTTGTTCAAAATTCAACTATTTCCTAAAAAATGTACTTTTTGTTTCAAATTTGTATTTTTCTGTAGAAAAGTCTATTGAAATCCTTTTGGAATTGTCATTTTTCTTGTACATAAATGCAACTGTTTGAAAATTTAACAATCTTGTTAAAAAGTCATACTATTGGTTAAAAATTCGACTATTTAGCAGAAAATTAGCTTATAGATTTCACAATTTTGTTGAAAAGTCCTATTTTTTGGTTGAAAATTCTGCTGTTTTGTTGAGAATTCAACTATTTTGTACGAAATTTAATTTGGTTAAAAATTCTGCTGTTTTGTTGAAAATGTAACTATTTTGTAGAAAATTTATTTTTTGGTTAAATTTTAGGTCGAGTATTGAGCTCCGGCACTAATTTGCGAATTGTTTATCTTCAGATTCGAATCACGAATTCTCACGATCACTCTTCTGTGACCAGTCACTAACACTCGTATTTTTTGAAGGGAGACTTGGAAAAGGGGTTCGAGATGTGACAGACCACTCTTCTGTGACCAGTGACTAAAATGCCGTACACCAAAATGAAAATACGGCAAAAAATGCCGTATCTGTATACACTACGTAAATGGTATATTTTTTCTCCTAATTAAAAATG
The DNA here is from genome assembly GCA_932178445.1 of Andricus quercusramuli. Lineage (NCBI taxonomy): Eukaryota > Metazoa > Arthropoda > Insecta > Hymenoptera > Cynipidae > Andricus > Andricus quercusramuli. Next base: position 567,325 of record CAKNXH010061990.1, on the reverse strand, counting down.
CATCTTCTTTAAGAGAAGTTTTATCTTTATTGGATAAAAATGCAACTGCGTTTGGTTGAAAATATAATTATTTTGTAAAAAATTCATACTTGTGGTTGAAAATTCTACTGTTTTGTTGAAAATTTAACTGTGTTAAAAAATGAACTGAAGGCTTTTCTGGATGAAAGTTCAACTTTTTAAAAAAATGTGTCCTTTTAATTAAACATTCATAAGTTTTAGTACGAATCTTTCTTGGATAAAAATTCGACTACTTGGAAGTGAATTGAACTATTTCGTTAAAAATTCATCCCTTTTGGCATAAAAATTCGTCCTTTTGGATGAAAAATTGAATTTTGTTCGTAGAAACTTATTTTTTATTGAAAATTTCATTTTTTGATTTCGGAAAGTCAACTGGAATCTTTTCGGGATGAAAATCCAGCTACATATTTTTTTAAAGTTTATTTTCTTTCTAAATAAAAATTTATCTGCTCAAGAGAAATTTCATATTTTTTGGATAAAAATGCAACTATTCGGTAGAGAATTTAAAAATTTTGTTAAAAGGTCATCCTTTTTTGGTACAAATTCGTCTTTTTGGATTACACATTTAATTTTTTTCGCAGAAACTTATTTTTCGGTTAAAATTTCATATTTTGATCGTGGAAAGTCAACTAAAATCTTTTTTAACAGCAAATTAAACTCTTTTTAAAAATTTTTTTTTCTTATTTATAAATTCATCCGCTTTGGTAAAAATTTCTTTTTTTTTAATGCAACTTTTTGGTAAAAAATTCTTCTTCTTTGCTTGAGTATTCAATTATCCTATTTGAAAGAATTGGTTGAATCACTTTGTTCAGAAATCATTTTTTTCGAACAGTTATATTTTTAGTTGAAAATTCATCTCTTAGATTGAAAGTTTCATTATTTTGTTGAAAATTAATTTTTTCAAATTGAAAATGCAACTACTTGGGTAAAAGTTTAACTACATTGTTAAAAATTTATTTGGTTGATTGAAGGCTTATGTCTTTGGTTAAAAATTTAAATGTTTAGTGGGAAAGTCATTTTTTTTGTTTGAAATTAATTTTTTAGTTGAAAATGTAACATTTCTATTTTTTAAGATTGATCTTTTTTAGTTGAAATTTCTCCTTTTTCGGTAGGGAAAAAATAATTTTCTTGGTTTAAAATTTCCTTTTTGTTGTGTAAAAATACACCAGTTTCGTGGAAAAATAATTTTTGGCTGAAGTCATAATTTTTTGCTGAAGTCATATTTTTTGTATTTAAATTCAATTTTTGTAGAGAAAATTCGTCTTTTTGTTGAAATTTTTTTTGCATAAATTTCATGTTTTTTTATTCAAATATAAACTATAACACTTTTTGTTGGGTATTTATATTTTTAGGTTGAAAATTCAACTATTATGTTAAAAAGTTAATTATTTTGTTGAAAATTCAAGTGTCTTATTAAAAATCCATATTTTATAGTAGAAAAGACATTTCTTTGTTTAAAATAAATTAATAAATTTGAATTTTTTAAATTTGTATCTGAAATACTGTTTTATTCCGTTTATAAAAGTTTCTATGTTGAAAGTATTGCAAGATTAAAATGCTGATATTTCAATACCCTGCCCAATTCTACCAGCAATATCTAGTAAAACATTTTTGGCAAAAAAATTACGTACAGAAAGAGTGGGGGAGGGTAGAAATATTTTGTTGCAGTTTGTTACAGGAGGGAGGGGGGTCTCAGAAATGGCCTATAAACCGTCACCTAATTTAAGTACGGCCAATCACACTTAACACGGAGAATGATACTTTGATCCCCCCCCCCCCCCCTCTAAAGTATCTCGTATTTTGTGGATAACCCCTAATCTGCCTCTTCGTCAAGTTAGAAATTGTTTTCTGATAAACCATGACGTTAATTTTATAGCAATTTTAATAAACAAACCGAAATTGTTTTTATTTGATTAGTTACAATATAATTTCATTGCTGTTTTAAATCAATGACATTAGAAAACATTATGCATAGGACCTTTCTTAAGTTCTTCTTTGCTACATTTTTAAAAGAAAGTTTAATTGAGATTTTTTATCTTGTATAAAAAACAAAACAACATTTTATATAAATTTTGTGCGTACATTTTTCAGAACATGTAATATAAAGAGACAGTATTGTTTGGTTCATTGATTTCAATATAAATTTGCAGTATATATTTGTCTTGAAAATATAAATTATAGTATGACTAAATACGAGCGAAGTTTATATCTAAATAACTATACGTATATATTTATGTTATATAATATACTCAATTGATCAAATGTGAAAGAAAATTTCTAATCATAAAAGATGGGCTTTGATTACATATTTGATACAATAAGTGTACGTATTATTATAACATAGATACATAAGAAAGTCATTTGTAATAACTTAACTCGTATTTTTCTTCTATTTATATTCTCAGGACAAATATATACTACACATTTTATATTAAAATTAATGAACCGAAAAAAATTTTTCAACCCCTTGAAATTTTCAGTTACAGTAACTGAAAATTCCTAAACTGTAACAGAATTTTCCGAAACATGTAACTGAAGCTGTATGCAGTTACCGTTGCTGAAATTTCTGTTACAGTTTAGGAAAATTTAGAAACGGTTTCTGCATAAAGCTTTAGTGACGTGTCTCTGAAAATTCCTACAGAAATTTCTAACAGTGTAATTACTGTCTTCGCGCGAGAAAAATCTGCTCCTTTCGCCCCTTATTACATAATGTACTATACTGCTTATAGGAGCCATCCATTGACTCCATACTCTTTTTGGAATTTCCAAATCTTACTTCTATACGCCATGTTAGGCGCTTCTTCTAGGTCGACAAATGCACAGAAAACGGTTTTATTTACTCTCAAACTTCTTTCTGTGATATGCCTCAAGCTAAATATTTAATCCGTACATGATCTTCCTGGCATGAATCCACTTTGGACTTCCCATAAATTTTCTTTCGTTATTGTCATTACCCTACGAATAAGTATTTTTGAATATATTTCACTTGCAGTACTTAATAAGCTGATACCTTTTTAATTATTGTAGTTGCTTTTATCTTCTTTTCCGTTGTATATTGGTGCGATAATCGCCTTTTTCCAGTCATCTGGAACTTCTGCCATCTCAATACACACACTTATCAATGCTCACAACCTGTGAGGTATGTAGTCGTCACCTTACTTAAGCATTTCAGCAAGAATACTGTCCAGACCACCACCATTATCATCCTTAAAGTTCTTAATTATATCCTTAACCTCTGAGGCACAGACTCTCTCAAACTGGTTTTCTAAAGTATCGAGTTCTATGTCGCAGTTGTGTTACCCTACAGCTTCACCTCCTAATAATTCCCTAAAAGAGTCTCTCCTGTTCTCTTTCTTATTCTAACTGACTCTATACTTCTACTTTCTTTCAGACTGATCAACGCTAATTTATAAAACAGTAACTTGCTTCCTTAAAAATCGACCTGCATTTTCTGCTCTTTTTCTGTTTTGATTTTATCTTGAATTTCCTAGACTATTAGTCTTACTTTCCTCTTTTTGATTCCGTAATCATTTCCAAGTGTATTTCTCTCCTCATCGCTAAGGCCTGTGATGTTCAGATTTCTTTGATGCGCTTGTTTTTCTTTCGTGGAAAAATGCGCGGATTTCATCATTTCAGCAGGCATCACCAAGCATTCTTCCCACAACCGCAGTACCACACACTTCGGTCGCGTTTCTAACAATAACATCCTGAAACATAGTCCATGTGCCCTCTATATCTTTATTGCTTATTATCGCCTCCCAAGTTGCCAAATCTATGCGTTCGTATATCCTCTTCTGATAATCTATTCGCACTTCCGGTTTCTGTAATTTTTCGATTTTGATTCGCGTTTGTTTCGTTTTTTTGGTTTTCTTTCTCATCCATCCTTGACCTTAGCTCATCTTTGAGACAAGAAGGTAATAATCAGTATTGCATTCAGAACCCTTCATAACCCTTGTATCTTTTACTAGCCCTCTTAGTTTTTCATCCGCAACAACCAAGTTAATTATACTATAGCTATCTCCTCTGCGCCAGGTGTGCATGTGGATTATTTTATGCCTAAGTCAAGTATTTGTAATAAACAAGACCTTTTCCAAGCAAGTCATAACTCATGATATCTCAAACTCCCATATTTCAAGATATCAAATCGTAAATGAAGAATTCAATTCCACCTCAAATGCACTCTTTTGCACCGGTTTACATATGTATCTCGAGTCCTAATTAATATTTTTCTTTCCTCTTTGGCTCATTCCGAAGGACTTCAAATGCGTTCTATCGCACTACAAAAAAATTGAATTGCGCTTAATAGCAAGCAATGATGATGAGGGCGCGCAAGGACGTGGAGGGTCTGACGCGATTGAAAAATTCGCGCTCAATGGCAAGTACATTTAACTCCCGATATAAGAACGGTTTCTAGCTTTACTGACAGTGGCCTTCGGCATAAATCGCGGGAATTCAAACTTAAACAGGCAAGGCTGCATGAATAATTTCTATTAGAATTGGACGCAAGCTAACAGATAACGCAACTAACGCGCTGAAAGAACTGCCTCATTCTGTTCATCACGCTTGACTGAGCACAGCCTCGCTCTCGGTCCCGCGGTCTCCGCATTACAAAAATGCCGAGGGCTTAAATTCTAGGAATATCGTAAACTGAGAGTTCTTATACCGGGAGTTGAGTGTACTGATAACGTTACCGCGCAAGAAAATGGAGGGGCTCGTGACACGCAATTGCATTTTTTGGTGCTACGATGGAACGCATTTGAAGACATTTGGAATGAGCCAAAGAGGATAAAAAAATTATTATTATTATTAATGTTTACTAGTGAGTTTTATTAGTGTATAATGGGAGTTTCAACACCAGCGTTGCACCAGCCCCCCCCCCCTCCATAATTTCTATTTTCGTTAATTAGTCGGCGCAAAACTTTTTTATCGTGGTGCGAAGAAGCGCATTCAAAACTGAAAAAGTTAGTGAAAAGGAATGTTGAAAATGTTAATTTTTGACGGAAATCGCACCAGACCCTAAAGCTGTTTAAAATTTCTTTAAATTTAAAGAAATACGCTGCAATTTTTAAACTCCCTTTTAATCGCCTAAAATTATTGAAATCTCTTGATAATACCTTTGAATTTTTTAAAATACCTTAAAATATTGCAAATCCTTTGAAATCTTTCAAATGCCCTTGCAAACTTTTAAAGCTCTTGAAAAAACCTTCACATTCTTTTAATATCCCATAATCTTTACAATCCTTTGGAATTCCTCCAATATATTGAAAACTATTAAAAATTCTTTGAAATATTTTTAAATACTCTAAACGATTACAAAAAAATTCAAGGAAATTCAGAAAGAGGTATGGACCTAAATTCAATAGTGATTAACCCATGGTTTTTATTTGGAAAAGTGACTAAGAAGTGATTTGAAAAAAAAAGTTGCTAAAAGTGACTGTGTGGCCGCCTCGATCGTTTCTGACAGTTACTTAAAGTGCTTTTTACAGAAATTCCCCGACTTGCCATTTTTCTTTAAATCGTTGAAATTTTCTGGATTTCCAGATTTTCACTACCACAATTATTGTTAGATACGAATTCAGTGTTAATAAGAAGTGAATAAAAATAATAATTCGATCATTCTCAAAACCTCTCTCGCCTTCCTCTACTAGTACCATGCTTGTGTCTATAAATAGACGCCCTTCTTATTATGTGACACAGGCTTTACTTACGATATTGTGATCTAAGATGTTCACACATCAAAATTAAGATCATGAAATAAATTTAGTGAATATGCACTGATTTATCAGCAAATTTTCACTGATTCGGAATTGGAGAGTATAGAGAAGGGAATGAATGTTATTCACAGATTCCGCAGATCCACCCTCCTCTTTTACTTTTTCTTCTCTCCACTTTCCTTGCATGTTCGCTCATCTGACAACTCTGATACATTATATTACGTATTCCAGTCTCTCCTGGAGAGGAACGATATCTACCGAACGAAGTAACGTTCTTGTCTCGTGCCGCACTAAATTACTGATTAGAGTTGCCTAAACTCCCTTTACCCCTTCCTAACACCATCATCCTAGCTTCTCTTGCACCAACATTTCGCACCAAGTCGTTTGTAACAACGATTTAGCGCCGAACATTGGCTGGCATTAAACCTTGCAAATAATTCAAAAGCAGTTTCCACGCTTTTCGCTTCATTTTGTTCCATTACACGGCGTTTCATTTCGAGATCGTTTTTCGAATTTGATTTGTGCGTGAATGAATTAAAAGAGCTACTCACTACAATCATTAGTAAATGAAACACTATATCTCGCGCACTGTATCCCTTAAGCTTGAACAGACTACCCATTTTGCCGAAAATTAATAATAATAATGATAATACAGATTCACATAGAAATTTTGATTATCACGAATTGTTTTGTCTTATTATTTGAAAGACCTAATTAAGAATTTTTAAATATAAAATGTTGAAACTTGAAAATGGTGATTTTTGAATGTATCGCTTCTTCACATAGGAAAGTTTGTAATGATGGTTCTTCATACAGGGAGGTTCGTAGTGACGTAAATTTGCAAATCTACATTTTTTTTACATATTTCGTTATAATTCGACCCTAGGAACTCGAAAATTCGATATTTTTAAATCTTTTTGTGTGTGTGTGTAATTTTTTTCTGATTTTAATATCTGCAAAAGTAAAAGAGCAAGTTTATGAAATTTTTAATAATTGTAACTTTGGGTGGTTTAAAAGGGCTGCACTCGAGTTGCGGACTATGGTCAGAAAATTCTTTAGATTTGGAACAATTTATCTCAATGACTTTTTTCGATAAAAAAATTATCAGAGTTATAGCATTTACAAAATTTAAAAAAGCAATCGAAAATGGAAATTTTAAGCCAAACAACGCACGATAGGAAAGATGTTCGAGAGAAGAACGTTGCTAATTGACAGCCCTACAATATTATGATAAAAACTCTTTGAATTTTCTTTAAAAAATCGAAAATTCAAATAATGTTCGCACAAAAAATAATGAAAAATAAAAAATTCCATTTTGGGATCAAACTATGCATTAATTAATATTAAAATTTTGAGCGTTTTCGGGTTTCAATCGTGTGCGAAACTATGAATCTTGCCGACGTTACGTGAACATTACAGTTCACTTCTTCAGGGCTGACCTGAAACTGAAGGTTCATCTTATGTTGTTCCTATATATGTATTCTCTACGATGCCTGTGATTGGCCAATCAAGTTCGACCAGCTCACGCCATGGGGCGCTGTGGTCAATCACAGGCATCGTAGAGAATACAGATATGAGAACAACATACCATGAAACTTCAAATTCAGGTCAGTCCTTAAGAAGTGAACTGCAATGTTCACGAAACGTCGGTCAGATGCGTTTTTGCATACGATAGAAACCCGAAGAAGCTTTAAATTTCAAATTTATTATAATGAATCATTGTGAAAGCATTAAATATGCTATTTAAGAACTCAACGGGGAGAGTTTTCTCACTAAAACTAAAACTTTTAGTAAGCTCAGGTCTTCTCAAGATAAGCTTCTAACATCTTTAGCTTTCTTAAAACGGTGTAGGGACACTACCATCGTCCCAAAATTCTTACAGTTAAAAAACCATTTGGGAACATCTGAATCCAGATCAATTCTACATGAAACAACTTTGCTGCACTTGAAGAAAAGAATACGAAATACTGAATTTGCCTTGCACACTACCTCCAAAAAACTATTAAAACTTCACCTTTTCCTATCAAACACTGTCATATTTGACATTTTGTCTACATTGGACACCATATAATTTGACCAATCCCATCGGATTAAAGATTTTTCCACTCAAAAACAAAAAATTTAATTTGACAAATGACTTCTAGTAAGAAACGCACCATTAGGTAACACAGTAAAAAACATCCAACCATCCTCTCAGCAATAAATTGATTTCAGCCTTATCTAAAGGACATAATTTTGCAGCAGCTCCCTCCAAAATCCCGAAAGAAAAAATCGTAAGTAATTTGTATTCCACAATATATACGGCTTCCAGCCGAAAAAGCGAATGATATACGGTTTAGGCCCAGCCTCCCTCCTCAAACTTAACAAAACAAGGAAAAATACCAATTACAGATCTCAATCGGAATAAAGACAAAATAATATCACCCGCAGACAAAGGCAACACAACAGTAGAAATAGATAAATAGGACTATAACAACAAAATCATTAACCATCTGACAATACATATAAAAAACTTAAAAAAGACCCTACAAAAACAATAGTCAGCAAAACAAAAACCCTCCTAAAAGACTCTAAACTTGATAGCGACACAATATCTGAACTAATAACTACTAATCTCATCTTTCCAAAACTTTACGGACTCCCAAAAAGCCACAAAAACAACATTCCACTCAGACCGATCGTCAGCGCAATAAACTCACCAACTTACAACCTAACACAGATTGTCATTCAACACCAAGACATCCTTGTGAATTGCGACGTAGTATCTTTCTTTACGAAAGTACCAATCTCTGATACAATCGATATTATTAAATCCCTTGTAAACGTTCTCTCCAATCTCACACCTTTGATAGAACACTGTCTCACTAATACCTATTTCTCTTTCAATAACCAATTCTACGAACAAAACTTAGGACAAAAATGGGATCTCCAATCTCACCTGTAATAGCCAACATCTTTATGGCAAATCTAGAAACTTAGATCTTTAACAAATCCAAGCCTAAACCGGAATTTTGGTGTTTGGGCTACGTTGACGACACTTTTGTCATCTGGAGACATGCACTAGATGAACTACACAAGTTCTTCGGTTTCATCAGTCAATTACAACCTAATATCCAGTTCACCACCACCCATCTCAAAAGCAATCAGTCATCAACTCCCTTGTACACAGAGCTGTCTTCATACCAGACAAAGATAACTTACAGAAAGAACTACAAAATGTTAAACAAATCCTATTACAAAACGATTACACAAACAAAAAAATTGATAAAGCAATAAGAAAATATACTCGAAAAACTTCTCAACACAACCTACTAAAGAGAGAGAAAAACGACCACCATCCTACGCTACATTCAAGGCATCACAGAACAAATAGAAAGAATTCTCAACAAACACAATATCCAAAACATATTTAAACCACCTGCGAAAATAGGACAACTGCTGAACAACCCTAAAGATAAGAAGGCACCTCTCAGTGATCCGAAAGTATATAACATCCCTCGTTCTTGTGGCAAAGTCTATATTGGAGAAACCGGGAGGGCAGTGAGCCTAAGTGTAAAGGAACATGAGAGTAAAGTCAGGCTAAAACAATTCACACAATCAGCACTAGCTGAGCATCATATCGAAACAGGACATAGCATTTTATTTGACAAAACAACCGTCATCGCAAAAACGTACAATATTTTTTCCAAGAAAACAAGGAGAAGCAATCGAAATCTTAAAACATCCTAATAACATCAATAGGGACAATGGTTATAATACCAATCCGATTTGGCTTTCCGTCCTCCTGAGTTTTCAAAAAAAGACTTGATTGGCCAACCAAGTTCGACCAGTACCCACAATGGGGCGCTCTGGCCAATCACAGGCATCGCAGAGAAACATAATCTAAAACTCCAGATTCAGGTTAGCCCTGAAGAAGTGAACTGCAATGTTCACGAAACGTCGACAAGATTCATAGCATTTATCATTTCGCACACGATAGAAACCCGAAAAAGCTTTACATTTTATATTTATTATAAACAAAAGTTGTTCATAGAAAAAAGAGATACAAATTCGTTATAATTTATTACATTCTCATCATTTACGATTGAAAAAATATTAGAAATCGAGCTCGTAGCGCGAGTGTCACGATGAGAATGTGTACCTCAAAGTCCACAGAGACTTAAGCAATTTAATCTTCAATTATAACCACATAATTACGTAGAAAATTCAGATTATGAAGATACATACAAATACTGGGATCCTAATGAGATATTTTTGATAGAGTTTCATTCAAGCATTCTAAGTGCAAAGAAGAAATATCTGAGTCTGAAGCGCGAGGTTACCCATTATCGAGCGCGAAGCGCGCGATCTGTCAGACACTCTCCGTAGGACTTTCTAACGAAGAATTTCATATATCAATCATATGAGTTCGTCACCCCTAATGCACTCCCACGGCGCCCCAAAAAATACCCCTATATCCCAAAATGTCAATTCTGCACGAAGTCTACACATTTCAGCACTTTATTCTCGTTTTTTTCTCAAGAAGTCGACTTTTTTCTAAAATAATCAAAATCAAGGTGGCCTCTTTACATATTTGATACGTTTCTGATACCTCTGCGTTATTATTTAACAAGTCCTACTTTGTTCGAGCATTATTTATCCAGGAAAATTAGGATTTTTCTCTCTTTTCTGCTACAAATATTACAAATTGTAATTGTTGAAAATATGATTTTTTATAACAATAAATTCTTTATGCAAATAATTATTTCCAGCGTTTTATCATGTTGTCCTAGAGAAGTCCCCTTTGCAACAAGTGTAATTTAATAGATATTTGAAAATCAATTTTTTAATAACAAAACCTCGACAATTATTTATTTTATACATATGTCAGGTAATTTCGATATTTTTTCTAATCTGAATGAAGGTGCTCCGAGAGGTGTTCTCTTATTTGAGTTAATATTTAATGTTAGACGCACCCCCTCCGAAATACAGAAATGGCAATTTTGCACAAAATCTACATCCTTGAGAACTTTATCCTCCTTTTTTTTTAAATTATTATTGTTGGTGTAACAGAATAAGGATCAATATTTTAAAGTAATTTTCAATCATTTAAACAAATTCTAAATCAATTTACTGCTTTCACGATGATTCATTATATTATAATAAATTCAAAGGGGCTTTTTCGGGTTTCAATCGTGTGCAAAACTACGAATCTTACCGATGTATTTTATTATATTTAAAGGAGGCTTTCCGGGTTTCAATCGTGTGCAAAACTACGAACCTTGACGACGTTCCGTGAACATTGCAGTTCACTTCTTCAAACCCGATAACCTTCTTTAAATTTAATATAAATTCTACCTCATACCAAAAAATAAAACTCTTCGCCGGATAGTTTTCTACATGTCCTATAACTTTCCCGTAGCATTCTCCCATACTCACAAAAGTTATTCAAAAAAATGACTTACATAGGAAATGTCGAGTGCCCAGCAGCACCTGTTAAAATCAAAATTTCTCAAAAACTAAAATACGCAATTTCTTTTTTTTTTTTAATTTGGAATTGAATTCAAGGGACCTTTGCCCTCCGACACAAAAACAAATCCTTTAATGCATTTTTGAACCACCCTCTTGTAACTCCAATTAATGTATCTTCTACTACTGATAGTATTTTGAGCTAGACCGGCCAATCATACGTGATTTTTTTTTCATTAAGAAATTTAAGAAAAATGTTTACCTTGCTCCTATGAGAAAAACTTTCCTGATATTCGAAATACAATAATACTTATATCTGATGTATTTGTTCGCATTATCGGGACTCAACGTTCGACCTATTGTGGAACCTTTTATGACTTACTAGTATCAATTTATAAAGTTTCAAACAAATTAGTTGTCCTGCATATATATGAAAAACATTCTTGATATTAGGAATACTACAGTACTATATATAATTTATTTATTCGCGTCTTCGGGACGAGTCAAATGACCTATTCAAGAATATTTTGTTGATATGAGAAAAACTTTCTTAATACTGAAAATAGAATAGCACTGTATATGATATATTCGTCCGTTTTTGCGAGAAACGGCGACTGACCTACTGAACAACCTTTCATGACCTTCCACAACCTACAAAAACTCTTTTTTTTTTGTAAACAAAATTATTTACCTTTTTTATAAGAGGAAACTTTTTTTTGTATTGAACATAACACTACATATAACAGAAAACATTGATTGACCTTCTGATGGTCTCTCTGATTTTCTGAAATAGAGATAGAGAATAACCTCCCTCTATGGGGAAGTAAATTTATTTGATACCTATGAGGATCCAACTGCTCACAAACTGAGCAAAAAAATGCACCCATATATTAAATACAGCCATAGTATTTCGGAGTGGTATCTACAATATTACAATAGATTTTGATTTTTAAGCATGAGTTATTGAATTATCGATCGAAGGTTACTTGAAATGAAAATAGGGTTGTTGGATACTTGTATAAGTTCGTGTCTAAATATCCCTTGGTTTCGTTCAAATGCAATTGTTATATAACATCAACATTAATTAATATTCCGCAAGAATATTGAATTTTGCAATTTATGGTATAAGGATGATCATTCTAGCGGAACAAAATCAAACATGTGTATATATAAACTAGGGCTCAAGGCTATAAGCATCATCAATTTATAGGTCCAGCAGCCAAGCAGAACATCGCATCGACAGTATCCAAGAAGCAGTTCCATTCTCTTAGAGATTTGATTCGTTTTAGAGTGCTTTCAATCGTTTGCAATTTTACAACTAACAAATGAGAATATTTTGTAAAAGTCGTTACAAATTTTAAAGTCCTTTCTAAGATACATATGAAAAGTGGAGGTTTTTTCGAGTTCATGAGAAAATATTTGTACTTTTTATGATTTGGTTGATTTTCTTTAAAGTGAAGAGAAAGACATGTCTAGAATTATGAAACTTCCCATGCTTCAAGCTTCTTCAATAGATGCTCATCCCACCCTTCTTATGACACCAGAAGCCTCGAGCCCTTGGAATCTTACTTGAGCTTTGGTGTTTTACGAGACTGTGTGAAGATCAACAAAGATCCTGCGGCCACGAATTATTATCCTTGAAACTAAGCGAAAGCGTCACATAATTCTGTTTAAAAGGAACCTCTCTAGTTTACGAGCTTCACGTTGTATCTTCTTTTTAAGAGGCCGTATAAAATCTATTTATACATTAGATCTTATTTCGCGAAGTTCTCGAACAAATATTGTAGTTCATGAAAATTAAGAATCTACTATTTCAGTATTGCTGCAAAACAATCCGTGGCACCAGTTTAGTTGAACTTAATTTAATACCGAAATCAATACCTATGGGTGTTTTTACATCGTAAGCAATTGCATTATACATGTAATCTGTCGGGTGCTTGAAAAAATCATTTTCAACCACTGCATAAAAGTTGAATAATGATCAGAATAAAACCATCAAAGATCATGATATCCAATTTTACTTTTGTAAACCAAACAATCAAATATAAAAGAGAAAATTTACAACCCAAAATTGATGAAAGAGACACAGTGAATCCGACCAGAAACAGCACACATTAATTCCCTTAACACATAAAGTCATACAATTTTGCACGCCAGTGTTTTGCCAACTCACACTATGCATCCCACAGTGTTCCTCGCATGTTTCATCTTCCCCGATGTAGCTTCACGTTATTGTTTTTCTCCAGCGAGAGAAATTGTATTTTAGAGAAAATCAGGTTAGCGCAGCCCGCCGAAAGCGAACGAGATAATAAATAGCAGGATAGAAAGGGGTTGGGTGAGTTAAGCTATTATAAATTGAAACGCTTGAGTGTTATTTATCATTTTACTGCAAATGAACCAAATGGCATGACAATGACCCAATAGCGTATGTGCTCTACGCAAAACAATATCAGCCATGATATGCGATACATATACTATTGTTTTGTATCATTATACTAACAAATCCACTGAATGTAAAGCGAGCTCGTAGAAAAAAGTGTTTCATATTCTCTTCCCTTGCTACTATGCTTAAATTAAGCTTATTTATGCTAAAATATTGCACTTTCTTCTTGAAATTTCATTCTGAAAGATTTGTAGCCAACGAAAAAAGAATTTTAATCTTTCTCGTCCTTTGAAAACTAAAAAATCTGCCCGCTGCGAGGGTACATTCTTATCGCGCGATGTGCGTGCGGCTCGCAGGTTTGAGTGCGCCTAGGGCGGGCGACTGTTGGTTCTCGCGCTTCGCGCTCGATAATATATTTACCTCGCGCTACGCACTCGGTCATTGTATTTTCCCCACATTTGTCCATAGACCTTTTAAAAATAAAGATAAAAATATCGACAACTGTAACTTGGTGATTGTCAATTCTCTCTTGTTAAAGCTCCTGCGGCTTTAACAAACACATGCTCATCACGTATCTCGTCACTCGTGCTTCGCACTCGATTTTGTAACAAATGTGAACTTTTCTCCATTATGGTCAACATTTTTATATCAAATGTATGGCGATTTGAAGTCCGTCAGGCCACGACGGTCAAGCCTGGCGCGAGCCGGCCGCGTGGCACGCGCCAGACCACACGGTCGAGGTTACGAGGAACGGAATACTTTTTTTTGAAAATGTTTCTTTTTCATTACGCATCATTTCAGGCATCTTTTCAAATTTTGAAACCACAAAAGAAAAATTTCTTCATCGACACTTAGAAAATTTTTAGTCATACCCTGCAGGCCCGCGGCAGGCATGCGCCATGTCTTACGATCAAGACTACGATAAATAAAATACTTCTTCTGATGATGCTTCTTTTTCATTCTGCATGATTTCAGACACCTAGTCAAATTTCGAAACCATGAAAAAAAAATTTTTTCGGTCGTCACTTTGAAAAATTGTAGTCATGCCCTGCAGGCCCGCGGCAATCCTGCGCCATGCCTGGTGGTCAAAACTACGAGAAATAAAAATCTTTTTCTGATGATGTTTCTTTTTCATTCTGCATTATCACACACTGAAAAAAAAGTTTTTGAATCAAAAAAAATTTCTTTGATTCAAAGAAATGGTCGTACTGAATACGTCCAATCATGTATTTCTTCAATCCAAAGAAATCCTTTAATTGTATGAAAAATAAGAAATTATTGAAGCAAATAAATAATTACTTCAACCTGTGAAATATTATTTGAGCGGATGGACGATGTCTTCAACTGAATGAAATTAGAGATTTGGATTTACAAATCAGTCGGTTGATATGATCGAATATAACTTCATTTCTAAGAAATATTTTCTTAATTGTAAGTAATTTCGATCGGATAAAATGAAAAGTTTTTTTAATTCAAAGATTTGATTTCTTGTTTCGAAGAAGCGTACTGTAAACTTTAATAAATATTTCCTGGAACCAAAGAAATGACAGTTGACGAGAATAGAAATGGTTTTGGTTCGAAGTAACGCTTAACTGTTTCAAATAAATATTTAGCAGATTCTGTAAAACAGTATTCGAGTGTAAGAACGGTATTATTGAATGAAAGAAATATTTCTTCAAATCAAAGAAATATTAATTAAAGACAAAAATATACATTTTAAACCAAATAAATGACTCATTGTTCCAAATGAATGTGCCATGAATGGGAATGAATATTTCTTTGAAATGCGAGAATATGCGAATTGATGGAAAGAAATATACTTTACAGTCAAGCAAGTATTTTAGGGGCTCATAAAACTATTTCTTCCCATCAAAATTTTAAGTATTTGAAGCAAAGAAATATCCCACTGATTCAAACAAATATTTCTTTGGCCAAAACCATGCGCGAGTGCAATAAAGTAGTTCGTACTTTAACTGCAGTACATATTTTCCTGAATGAACAAATGGATTCTTTCAGCTTGAATTATAATTAACATTGTTATTATTATACATATTTAATTTAAACAAAACATATAATTTAAAATCTTGATGAACCTGAAACAGAAAAATTCGATGAAAAATCCACCTCCAGCAGGAATCGAACTTGGGTCCGTCGAGTGTCAAGTCCACAGCGATGACCACGACGCTGTCGCAACATGCAAATTCTAAGGTGGAAAGCCGCATTTAACCCTCACCATAAATGCCAAAGAAATATTTCTTCCAATGAAAAATATGGATATTGAATTTAACAACATATTTCTTTGATCTAAAGAAGTATTCAATTGAAACAAATTATGCTAAATTATTAAATGTTTGATTTAAAAAAATAATTACTTCGTTGGAATAAATGTTTATTTGTTATAAATAATTTAATTCTAGTAAGAAAATGAAATATTTCCTTCAACTGAAGAAATAAATATTTATGTAAACACAATATCTTATTCATCTAAATAAATGCTTCATTGGTATAAATACATGATCTCTTCATACCAAATAATTATATTTTTAATTTAATTAATATTATTTTGAATTAAATCATTATTACTTTGATTTAAGTAAACCTAAAGACTGGATTCAAGTATGCACAATTAATTGATTCAAATGCGTCCGAATCAATTCAACGAATCGGACTCGTTGAATCAAAAAAAAATTCTTTGAATGACTAAGCAGATTTCAACGAATCTAGACTTTTGGAATCAAAGAAATGGTTTCCTTGAAAGTAAGGAATATTTGTTTGAATCAAGAAAATATAGCCAAAGAATTCATTTATTTAGATTAACAAAAGATATGTGTCTGGTTTAAATAAAAATTACTACTATTGAAGAATATTTTCTTGATGCTAAGAAATAGGATTCATGTAAATGAATTTTCTTGGTTCTGAAAAATTTTTTTTTCAGTGTAGTCCAAAAGATAAATATTGCTTGATTTTGTATCAACTTTGTGTATCAGATGAAAAGGGCGTACAGAGGTCCCAATATTTCTGAAAGAGCGGTAAAAACTATTTTAACCTAGTATTAAAGATTTGATGCTATATATGATATATACCCACATAGCACACTTCCCGAAAAAACCTGGTCTTTTCTTAGGACTTGGTCCAAGTGGCTGGGAGAGAAAACCAGGTCAAATTTTTGACAGAGAATTCCATTTTTTATTCAACATTTTTATAATTCATAGCAATCGATATTATTAAAATTTTTAATTTGTATTAAAAAAGTGGTAGACTAGACATTTAATCTGCTACATTTAAAATCTTTTTTGGAGGGAGACTTCGAAACATTAGTGAAGAATGATTTAATTTTCATCAATAATTCAATTAACCTTCCTCAACAGGATGTCGCTACGAAAAAAATTTATTCATTTTGTCAAGTCCGAAAAACGTTAATTAACGTTTTGAACATGAAAAAAGGTATGGCGATCGGCAAGCCGCGGCTGCCTCGCTCATTGATTGGAAGCTCGAAGCTAAAGCATTCTTATATCCTTGGCGATTAATCTCAGTTGCGAGTAAGGGTAGCACTAGCGCTGCACAGCGACCAGATGCCGAACTAATGCTCTCAATGGGCCTGCGCGGCTGAAGGGGCATTAGTAGAGGGAAATTTGAATTAGTACCCAGATAACTTTCGAAAGACCATTTAGATCAGGGAGCATTCACGTATTACGTAACATTATTTTCGACCTTTTCAAGTACTAATTAAAATTCACCAATTCAAAATTTTTTTCAATACCATAAAGAATACAAAATTATGATGATAATGATACAATGTAAAAATTTCAAATAAGTATTTGTTACAAGTTTGTGAATATGTATCTAAATTTGAGCTGAAATTAAATTCTGAGAATTGAGAACAAGAAAATAAGTAACATCAGATTGTTTTTAAATTTGAATAAATATAATTTTGGTAAGATTCTTGAGAAAATTAAAAAAGATTTTTGTATATTTCAGATTTGTCAAAAAATAACCTAGAATATTTTAAAGAACTCTTTTTCTTATTTCATAGGATTTTACAAAATATTAGGAAAAATTCGAGTCTTTTTGAAAGATGTTTAGGACCCTTGGAAGTTTGGAAGAAATCAAGAAATATTTGATACATTTTCGGAAATTTTTACAAGTTTCAAAATATTTTAAATCTATTTAAAATATCTTTAGTTCCTAAAAATATTTTTAACTGACTTGTATTTTCCTTACAATTTTGAAAAATCATTCAAAATTTAGGAAAATTGTCTTATAATTTTCTAAATTTTCTTTTTGAAACCTTTAAACATCTACATTTTTAAAAATTTGGTAAAGTTTGACATTCTTTTTGAATCTCTTTAATTCTTCTAAATATTTCTTAATAATATATATAATATAACATATAATATATATATATATATATATAATATATATATATAATATATATAATAATACTTCTTGAATTTACTCGATTTTTTTATCTTACCAAATTGAAACACTATGCTTTAAAATTTTTCATACTCTTTTTCAAAATTTTAGGAAATCGTTTGATATGTTTAAAAACCTTTTTTAATTTTCTCTTAAGTTCATTTTTCAACATGAAAAATCATTCGAAATATTCACACTAGTCTTAAGAAAATTCTTTTTTTAATCTTGTCAGACCTGCTCAACCTTCTAATCTTTAAAAATTATTCAAATTTTTCCTGATTTTTCTCAATTCTAATGAATAAAAAAAAATGCCTTTAAATCTTTTAGATTCTTCCTCGAAAATTTTTGAAATCTTATAACATTTTTTGAAATGATTTTTAATAATCTCCTACAATTAATTTTTCAAAATAAAAATTTATTTCAATTTTTCCTAGAAACCTAAAATTTCTTTTTCATTTTCGTGAAATTTTACAAAATTAAGGTATATAAAATTAAGTATAACAATCACTAAAATAGCTACAAACATGAATTGTGAATTTTTTACCCTAAAACTAATAATTTTGAAATGTGTATAAACTATTTTTAACTTCAAAACAATATAAGATGAATAGACTCATAACTAAACTCTTTTATTCAATTTGAATTTAAAAAACGTTCAAATATTGTCTCAGTTTTATATGTTCCATTTTTGACCCATAGCGCAAAGTGCAAAGTTTAACCTTTTAATGTAAGAAGTTTAATTCTTTCATTTTGTTGAATTTTGAAAGTGCAAGTGAAATTTTTTAGTTACAATTTATAAATAACCACTGAACAATTATTGATTACAAACGACTTTGAAATAAAAATATTTAACCTCTGATTTAAAAAGTGTTTGGTTTCAAATGACGCTGAAAACACCAGTTCCCGTTAGATCACTGAAGTTAAGCAGTGTTGGGCGCGGTTAGTACTTGGATGGGTGACCGTTCGGGGAATACTGCGTGTTGTTGACCCGTCGTGGGTGTGGTGGACCCACACTGGTAGTATTTATCCACCTAGAAACACTACCCGAATCGGGTAGTGAGGCAATGAACTTTCGAGTTCGAAATGCTAATCAATTTTTTTTTTTTTTTTTTTTTTTTTTGGTTTCAAATGATCATTTGAAAAATGTTAGAGTTTTAATGTTTCTAACTTAAAATTGCTTCAAAATTATATAATTTTCAAAATTTGAAAATGTATTGATGCATTCTTCTATTTGGAGCATGGAAAATGAAAACGTGGATTCATATGTCATTTTTTTTCAAATTATTCCATTGAATAATGCTGTACTATTATTGAAACGTGCTGTAATTTTGAGCGACCAAGAACCGCGATTTTCACAGCCGAAATGTATTTTCTCTACAACTTGTCCGTAATAATCATCCTGAACTTTCACGGCACCGAATTTTCATATTTATTATCAGTTCTCTAATTATGACTAAACAGTTCGGGATGATTTACAGAAAAGTTATTGTTAATTCACCGAATTTTTCTCATATCTGCCACATCCTATACTAGTTCAGTATAATTCCTCAAGTACAAATTTTTTCCGTGTAGGTCTACTATCACTTCTTTGGGAGGAAGAAATATCACTTTGCGAGAAATTTACTATTGTTTGAATTATA
>CAKNXH010061990.1:502549-522347 GCA_932178445.1 Andricus quercusramuli | reverse complement strand
ATATATATATATATATATAGTCCACAATGATTACCATTCAATTGTCGTTCATATTCGTGTCGCATCTTCAAATATAACTTATAAACCCATACATTCAGTATCCTGAATTGTTCACCAAACTCAAAGGCCACTCTCGAAACTCAAAGAAGGTATTCTTCTTTTTACGATTCGCCGGGTTGCGTGTAATTAGCGTATTTGAGTGCATGGACATAGATTTGAGTGCTCCCCTCGAGCCTCCTACTCGCAGATTTCGGCGATTGCGTGATTAGCTGCTTCTTCCCCTTCCATCTTGATACGTCATACAGTCTCGATAGTTCATATTACGGGATCCAGGTCCCAAATATGATTATTACAACATGAATTTAAAAATATTACAGTCTATTCAACAAAGAAGGATTCGCCTGAAGTCGATAAAAACTACCTGTGCATACTAGAAATGAATCATTGTTTTAATTTGAAAGAGAAGAATACAGGTATACTCTGAGACGGAAAGTGAAAGACATGTTTTCTCTTTGATATGGCTAGAGTCACATCAACAGCTTTTAGTCGCAATTAGACGTGAAATAAGGCGAATTATATTCAACTGTATAGCACAAGTTTTAAAATTGTCACTTGCAAACAAAAAAAAACCACTGGTTTTGAAGATATTGACCCAGATAAGAAATAATTAAAATTTTAATGTTCTTTTTGTGTGTTAATTTTCATTGTAATGATTGCCTTCTCTCGAAAATTCGTTTTGAAGCTATTCATGAAGCTATTTTGTCTATTGTGCATGCTGTAGATATCACATGTAGAGTCCAACAAGGTGCCAAAGTTAGTGATATAAATTTTACGTTTAGAGTGTTCCACATTCTTGAAAGGCTTTTTCTAGAACGTGACTTTACTTCAATAATTTACTTTGTACTTTTGTTAACTAGTAATTTAGACCTCTTCAGAAAAAATGAAGACTCAGAAATATTACAAGAGGAACTGAGGCATCCTCAACACATTTTGCCTTGAGTAAATTATCTTTCAAATTATAACAATGATTTATTTCTAATGTGCAGTTTTCACAGACTTTTGTTAGAACCTTTTTTATTGAGCAGACTGTAAATATAAAATGATCTTCGATTTTTTAACGGAGATGGTTAGTTACGCCATGCACAATTAAAAACTCTTTTTTTTTTTGAAAAGCTAGATGATATTTATAGCAAAATTAAAAACAAATATAAAAAATTCCCGGTTTTCGAAAAAATGCTTTTTCCCGGTGCTCGAAATTCCGGGCTAATTTCCGATTCTTATTCTAATGCTAATTCTTCTCGAAAGCACAAGCTTCATTATCCCTTTGGTAAAGAATCTTCACATCGTCATCTCTTGCAAAATTCTATTTCTCAGAGAAACGAATCGAACTAGAATGAACTTGTCGAGAACTCTAAATAATTTACGATCTCAACTATGTATATCTAGGACGCGGTTATCGTCAAACTCAAAGGCGAGAGAAAACCACGCCGCTCTTTTCTCTTGTTTGAGAACAATGCAAACGGAGGGTACGCTCTTTGATAAAACGAAAATGGTAGCACCTCTCGTGACTTATTCCAAAGAAATGAGCAGTGCCTGGATAGTGTTGCAGAAAATAAATTGAAACTTCTAATGATCCCAGTGTAATTAGTATTTTCGTCTCCTGCTTATATTGAGAGTGAATATGAAAGACAATTCACTGCATCTTTGCATTTCTTATATTCTCATTAAAAATAATAACTGACTTAAAGCAACGATATTTAATTTCACGAGCTCAAGGTACCGTGGATCATTACTGAAGCTGAATTACCTTAAATTTGGACCTCGCTTTATCGGTACTCGAAAGCACAAGCTTCACTTCATATCCCTTTGATAATAATCTTTACACCGGCATCTCTTGCAAAATTCCATTTCTCAGATAGCCGAATGAAACTGAAATGAACTTATAAAGAACTGTAGAAAATTTACAATCTGAACTATGCTATGTGTATCTAAGACGGTTATCGTCAAACGGAGGGTACGCTCTTTGATAAAATGAAAATGGTGGCACCCCTGGTGCCTTATTTCAAAAAAATGAGAAGTACCTGGAAACTGTCGCAGAAAATAAATTGAAAATTCTGATAGTCCTAGCGTAATTGATATTTTAATGTCCTGCTTATACTGAGGGTGAATTTGAAAGACTATTCATTGAATCTTTGCACTTCTCACACTCTTATTAAACATAAAAACTGTCTTCAACTAAGCAATCAAACTTTTAGGAACAAAAATGTTTTTCTATTCCTACCTCCCTTCGATTCAGTGAATTTCATCGCACTCTACGAAGAAACGTCTACAATATTAAAAACTACGGATGTGTGAATAGAAGAATCAACATAAAGGGGTTCAATATCAATATCAATATCAATAACAATATAATTAATTGATACCGAGCTTGTGAAGAATGTGAGAAAACCGATTTTTCATGGGCTCTTCTGTAAAACAATTAGTGCTCGTTGATAAATTCTGTTCAGAGATGGATCCAAAACGAAAGCCCATTCAAATTGCGTACATCGAATCGAACAGATCGTGTTTCACGGTAGACTCGCCGAGTTATTGCTTTCCCGTGTGCTCAGTTCGGGGTTATCGGCTGTTTTAGGGGCAAACAATACATAACATGGTCCCAGAAGTCCCCTTTACGAGACGGAGCAGGTGTTAATGATCGAGCCATATACAGGGAAGGTGGGCTTCTGGTTAATGTGCATTTGTGAAAGCTCTTACCGTAACCCAAGTACGCACGTATTTTCAACGTTTATCCAACAATTTCGCTTTTCCTCCTGTTTCACCATAGCAACTAGCCAATGGCGTAGCGAGAGGAATAGTCACATCTGTTATAAACTGGAAAACTTTATTCTATTTACAACAGCTTGTGTCTGTATTCTGACAACTCTGTCGTTCACAATGAATGCGAATGAGAAAGAGGGAGTTACCTGCGGAAATGAAAGCAATAAACTCGGTATTACCATATTTAAAATTAAGTAAATCCACAGGCCAACGCCATAAAACAAGATTTTAGCACACCAAAAGCAGAGGTCATTAATTCCTCCACAGATACTTAACTACCCTTCCCCATCTAGTTTGCAATGACACTTTATCTCACTGGATTCGAGGCAGCTTCGCAGACCTGGGTCCACTGTCGAATTAATCCCGTTGTTTTTCGCCATATAGCTATTCCTGTATCTCGGAAATATGAAAACGTCCAATAGAACAATTTAAATATATAAAATTGAGCTGAGTCTAATTTAATGTAGTCAAATAATTTAAATCTAAATATTTAAAGTATTCAAAGTATTCAAACTATGAACTTTTTATGGTTAACTTTGAGATTAATATACTCGCAGACATACGCAGATCTTGCAATTTCAAATCTCGCGATAATTTATGTTTAATGGGCCCCTGGTTTTAAAAGAACAATGTTTAAATAACAGGAAAGAAGAAAGAATTTTCTCAGATGTTTGAGGCTTTTTTACTGGTTGAAATATATTTCAAGATGAATCTGGGAAATAATAAATGTGAACACAGTAAATTTTGGAAAATCTAAGTTTTATGTGTTTTTAAATCATCTTTCTCAGCTGAATCTGAAGGAAATTTACATTATCTGAGGGCTTGTTACAGATGGAAAGACACGCCTAGTCGTCCCGAAAAATTGACGGAGCTGGAAAAGGGGATGGAATAGCCAAAATATTTTACTACTCATCCTGAACTTCGGAACAAGACACTTTGTTGGTGTCTTCTGGCAATATTTATTTCTGCCAGATTCTTTATATTTTCAAAAAAGACTCAGAAATCGTAAAAGAAAAAAAGAAACTAAGTCCTATAGACATTCAAATATTTACTTTGAATTTGCCAGAAGGAGAAATAAAGTGAAGCGATAATGATTGTGTCGGTATTGCTCGACGTGGGATTTAAATATAATAAACTTTTATCAACTTAAACTTTAAACAAACAAATATACTATTAAAATATTGTATTCAAATAAAGAGTGTTCAAGCTCAGATGAACAATGAATATCCATTGGCACTGTACATTCATTTCACTTCTTATTGTTTGAATTTAACTTCAAATGAAGAAAGACAACTACTTTAGAATCTCGAGTGTGCGAAGCGAGATTTTGTAAGACCAATTTGAATTACATATGCTATGTTACTAAACGCAAAGAAGTCCAGTCGACGAATGACAGATATCTTTGTAAAGCTGATAGAAGTGATTCAACAAATTCATTGGCAGATGCTTATATTCCAGTTATAAAGGCATTACAATCATTGATAGGGGAAAAAGACAGTACCGGGAAAGCAAACTGTTCGCACCTCGGGTTGCGAAGTAGGCTTTGTAGTTTCAAATTTTTGAATGGTTTGCAAGTTTTGGAAAAAAGAAACTGAGCTTCACTTGCATTCCATCCCTTTATTTATAGAATAAATTCGTTGATGTCATGTCAGTAACGCGATTAGACACGTCGAAATAATTTGATGAAAGTTTCGAGGAATGAAAAACAATTTTACAGAATAATTTCGAAAACTGCACTCATTAACCCAATGATTCTTAGCCTAAAAAGCATGATTGACGCCCTGCAGTGTGTCCTTCCTTTTTTTCTGCGTGACATCATACTTTAATGAAGTGAAACCGGCATTAGAATGTTACGAAGACGATCTTCTGTCGACGAATAGTACAAATTTAGAATCGGTGTGGGAAACATATGTCTACAAATGGAGAAACCAAAACAGAGAAGTGACAGTATACAATATTAACGCATTAAATTATACCATTAAGCCAGTTTACTTTTGGTGTAGGCGTGACTCAATCGGTGAGGATGGGAGTAATGTGAGGAAGTCGGTATAGATTTTTTAGATTAATCTAGAATTCTCATAAAGTCGTCATGTGAGGTTCTCCACTCGGGCCCATTAGTATCCAAGGTCTTTTGTTCAAGGCATCAATCACTCTACTGACACTTTTTTTATAAACTATCTGTCGTCACGCTTTTATGTCCTGGCATACTTCTCTAGCTTTCTTTACGTCCATGGATTTTTTCATGCAAGCTCTCGTGTTTCTATGGCTTCTTATGTCTCTTCGAATTAGGGTCTCATTCACACATTTTAACCATTCTTTCCACGGTCTGCCTCTGGGCACATTGCCATTTACATTACCTTGATACACTTGTTTTGCTAATCGTTCATCTTTCATTCTCTCAACAAGCCCAAACCGTCTTAGCCGATTTCTAACCCATATATGTCAACTAGTGTCTCTTTCGCATCACATACTTTGAGGATTATTTGTTACTCACTTTGTCCATCAGTGTTTTCCCGCATATTATAAGCAGAAATTTCATTTCAATCGCGTTAATTTTACTCTTATCCTTTTCTTGATAGATCCATGTCTCGCTACTAGTCCAGGAATTATAGTAGTATTACCTTTCATATACTGTTATTGGCAATTGTTATGTAATATAACATTTTTTTAAAAATTAATTTCTATCGATTGGGAGTGTCGTACAGTTCTGGTCAAGGGCTTGTTTTTTTTTTGAAAATTCTAGTTTAATGTAGACTTATCTACCTAATTATTTTTTAATTTTAAATTGTTTAAAAATAGCTTCAATCTACATGCTACAATTGACTTAATTAACAAATATAATATCTTTCGATGTAAACGCGATTATTGTTATTGATCAATACCATAATATAGTTTGAATTTTTTGACGAATTTAAAAAAAAATCAATTTGCTAAGTGCAATAGGAGCAAAGATAGGATTTTTTTTACAAAAAAATCCCACGCCTATAATTATTTACTTTTTGCGACGTGGTTGTCATCAACGTCTCAAGCCAGAGTTAAAGTTACATTAAAAGAGTCACTACTTTGGTAGTATTAATACAATACCCTTGAATTCCCCGTCAAACGCGAGATGAAATTGCGGCTCTGGAACAGACCTCGTGGCCCGGTGGTGGGGGGAGAGAGATGAGAGGCTGTCTTCGCAGGAAAAGTTGTCGCGTGCCTTCAAATTGAAACCCAGAAAAAATTTCGCATTTTCTAAGCAACTAGTGTACCAAATTTCTTCATTTTTTTTAAATTTAGGGTAGCTTGAAAAAATATTAACTTTTGCGTTAACAATTTCCCCAAAAAAGCATTATCTACTACTGCAATTTTAACGCCTGTTATTTCAGTCAGTATCGTCGTGGCCCACCAGGCCACGAGGTCTGGTCCAGAGCCGCAATTTCATCTCGCGTTTGACGGGGAATTTAAGGGTGTTGTATTAATACTACCAAATTTGTGATTTTTTAAATGTAACTTTAACTCTCGCTTGAGACGTTGATGACAATCGCGTCGCAAAAAGTAAATAATTATAGGCGTGGGATTTTTTTGTAAAAAAAAATCATATCTTTGCTCCTATTGCACTTAGCAAATTGATTTTTTTTAAATTCGTCAAAAAATTCAAACTATATGATGGTATTGATCAATAACAATAATCGCGTTTACATCGAAAGATATTATATTTGTTAATTAAGTCAATTGTAGCATGTAGATTGAAGCTATTTTTAAACAATTTAAAATTAAAAAACAATCAGGTAGATAAGTCTACATTAAACTAGAATTCTCAACGAAAAAAACAAGCCCTTGACCAGAACTGTACGACACTCCCAATCGATAGAGATTAATTAAAAAAAAAAAGTTATATTACATAAAAATTGCTTTTACAGATAAAGTTTTTAATATTTTTTTTTGCAATTTTGACCGTATTTTCATCTCATCAAAATGCACAGTTTACATTATATTTGGAATCATTATTTTGCTAATTGCAATAGATATTTGCTAATAAACAAATAGCTAATTTTGATGGTTTTTTTTTGCCGAAAAGTGGTGAAAATTATATAGCCGTAAATAGAAAATTTCCTATCTGAAATGTCGAAAAAACTTGATTTCTCACCTGTTTTTCGCTAATTAAAAATATTTGCCACACTTTTGGAATTCGGCCGAAAGCGTATTCTTGTTCAACATCACGTCCCACGCCTTTTCCCCCCAAAATACTGCCAATAACAGTATATGTTCATTTGATACTGTTCTGAAGCCAGAATGCCTGGACTATACCGTATAGCACAGTTGGTACACATATAGAATTATGTATTGACATTTTAGCTTTATTTAATATGTTTTTACTTTGCTTCTGATAATGGACCCTGCTCTACCGATAACCTTCTTACCTTCGCTTATGCGCCTGTCTAAGTCCCCATCTATCTTCCCGTCACTAGTGAATAGGCTAGAAGGATATACGTTCTTATCAACATATTCAATTCTCCCATCATCTGAAATAAGTTTGCATATTATTTTCTCACTCTTTCCTTCAAACGCCATCATTTCTGTTTTATTTACATTAATTTTGAGGCCCATGCTCTTCATACTTGTATTCAGTTTGTTCAACATTCTCTGCAAGTCTTCGATTGTTTCTGCCATAACAATCTTATCATCTGCGAAGGCTAACCCACCTACCCTTACTGTTTCGAGATCCACACCTTCTTCGCCGAAGAGGGCCATTCTTAGACACGAGTTCATGAATATAATAAATAGCCATGATGACATAACGCATCCTTGTTTCACGCCTTGCATAATATTGAACCAGTTACTCAGTTTCCCATTAACCCCTATACTCGCTTTGCTACCAGTACATATTGTTGTTGTTGCTTGCAGGAGCCATCCATTGACTCCGTACTCTTTTAAGACTACCCAAAGTTTTCTTCTATATCCACCTTGGCGAACGCTTTTCCTAGGATAACAAATGCACAGAAAACATTTTTCCTTACTTCCAAACTTTTTTCTGAAATATTTGATTCATACATGATCTTCCTGGCATAAATCAACTTTGGACTTCCCATATCTTTTCCTCTGTTATTTTTATTACCCTGCGAACAAGTTACTTTGAGTATATTTTACTTACGGTACTTAATAAGCTGATACCTCTGTCATTATTGCAGTAGCTTTTATCCCTCTTTCCTCTATATATTGATACTATAATCGTTTTTTTTCCAATTGTCTAGGACTTCTCCCATCTCGATACATTTATCAATTCGCACAACCTGTAAGGTATATACTCGCCACCGTATTTAAGATTTTCAGCATTAATACATCTTTATCATATAGCATTTCACGCTTGCTATTTCTCATGCTGCCAAACTCTGTACTATTATTTGCGATCATCCTTTTTTTAAACAATTTTTTTCTTCCTTGGAAGTCGTTTTGCATTGTCTTCTCTTCTTATTTTCATTTACTTACCTTGAATAGTCGTTTAACTTTCCTCTTTTTGTGTCTGTAATCATTTGCAAGTCTATTTATCTTCTCATAGCTAAGACCTGTGATGTTCAACGTTCTGTTGCACGCTTCTTTCTTTTCTTGTCGGGATGCCTGAATTTCATCAATCCACCATGCATCACCAGACGTTCTTCCTATAACCGCAGTACCACACACTTCAGTCGCACTCCTAACAATGACATCCTCGAATATACCCGATGTGCCCTCTATATTTTCATTGTATATTAGCGCCTCCCAAGTTCCCTTATCTATGCGTTCGTACATCTTATTTTGTAAGTCTTATCAAAGTTTTGCGAAAAATAATTTTTTTTTTAAATATACGTAGATTTAAAATTTTTTGCGACCTCAGCTGTTAGTACGAAATATGTAAAGCGAAGTTTTTAACCAATGAAAAGAGTAAAAACTTATCTTAAAAATCGTAGCAGTGAAGAGCGATTGAATGGATTGACATTAACATCGACTCACCTTGCAATACGCATTGTTGTCGAATGGATTGTAGAAATGTTTGCCATAAGTGCAGAAGTACCCTTTAAAATATTGTACAAATGTCAATAATGTAAATATTTATATATGTATAGATATAATTATGTAGTATATGATTATATATTAAACAAATTTAATAGATATGAAAACCGATGTTTATTGTATTTTATCAAACTTTTCTTGTCTGTCTTCCCTCAGATCAGCCCCCGCCCCCAACTTGAAAGAAATCCTGGCTACGCCGCTGCAACAAGCAGCTAATACATAAACTCAAGAGAAACTTTAACACCGAAAACCACCGATCTCCTTACCTATTTTCCTGGGAGGAAACGAGCGTTAACGCATGTCCTGCGTACATATAGTGCTATAAATAACCAGACTGAGTTTCAGCCACAGTACAAAAGCAGCCGGTAAACTTTGTTAACGAGATACTAATTCCCAGTTGGACCTTACTTCGAAGGAGTTTACCTCTGGGGAATGCTATTCGAGCCTCTGTCCCTCACCTCTTTTCATCTGTTATGTACCTGCAAGACATTGATTATGTGAGGGGGTTACAAACAAAAATGTGGCTCAGTCCACTCCTATGTGTCGCGTCTTTTTACAGTAAGGATGGAAACTATTTATAGAGATTATCCAAGGTGGTCATTTGAGACTCGGGGAAAAATTCCTGGTCATTCCCCGGTGTTCAAAAATGTTACACGGCTATTCAAATTTTTTTAAATCAACTAAGCCTTTAAGACTAAACAATTTATAATTTGTATTCAAAGAATAATTTCCAAATTGAAAAAAATTACTGCACACATATTCTAAATTTAAAGCGTTTAAAATTGAAAATTGAACATTCTAAATATCGAAGAATTCGAAGCTTTCAAAATTAGATCTCAAAATTAGAATAATTAAAAATTGTAAAGTTCCGAATTGGAAACCAAATGTAAATACAATACAAATATATCAAAATTCAACCATTTTTGTTTCGAGACATTCAAACAAAATTCAATTAAAATTTTTGAAATTGAACAAATTGACGTTAATGACAAATGACAGATTTAAAAATAAGCACCAAAAGTTGTACAAGATTGAGCGATTGAAATTTAAAATAGTCTCATTTATGATCTTTAGAACAAAAATTTTAGGGTTTTGAACATCTTAATCTGAAATTATTCGATTTCGATTGTTATGATTTAACATTTTTCAACTATCAACGCCTTATGAATTCTAAATTATATATAATTCAGAACGATTTTAATTTGAAGCCAAACGCAAGAAACTTCCTTCCATTGGAGCCTTTAAATATTAAGAAGTGTTTACGGGTTTATGAAATAATCATTTTTCTGTACGAGTACTGAGCTCGGTACTGAGTATGCTAAATTTGCATTATTATTATACTGTAAGAGTTTGATAAAGATGCATGCTAAGAACAACAGATGCGAATTTTTTAATATTTCCTACCAAAGCAGTACGTGAGACATGATTTTGATAGTTGAAGGCATTACTGCTGTTCTTCAGACGCCGTAGCAGAACTTCGAAACTAGCCTTACCGAGTCTGCAGTGATAATGGTTGTGCATCGTTTCTAGTTGAATATTCTTAAGTTTAATCGAAAACAAGAAGAGTGGCAGAAAAAACTCTATCATAAAAATAACAAAATCTGAATATTAAATGCCATGTATCTGGCGCTGAATGGCAACGAATTATTCAAGTAAAAGAAGTTGACAAACTTGCAAAGGGTGAGGATGCAAAATTATGAAAAAAAATAAAAATATAAAAACAATAGAAAAAGAAAAACTATTTAAACAACAAAAAAGAACAAGAAGCCTGAAGGATAAAAAAGTTTATTTATTTCATATTATAGTATTGTAAATTAAATTTTTTTTAAAAAATTGTTAGAATTGCTTAGGCATACCCATATCATTTATTAATTACATACATTGCAGCGGTTAGATCTTCCAAGTTTATTGTTACTGCACTCAGAACGAAATCGCGTAACAGCTTTATTTGTAACGACTTCCACATTCAAACATCTTCTTTTTATCTTCAAAAAGCTTCTTGATTTTCCGCACGCAATAATTACCATACACTCGCACTATCCTTTTTCCTTATTTATTAAAAGATCCAACGATTACTTTTAGGCCGAAATTAGCAGAAGCTCGCCAGCTTATATTCATACATCTCGTGCCACTTATATAGGCCAAGAGGTTCCGAATTGAACAGTTTACATGCACTTTGGTGGACCTCTTGCTCTGGGGGATCATTATGGGTCGCGGTACTTAACGTATGATTCTATCGTGACCCCCCCATGCTGCTCGTTATGGGGCAACTGGAATTCATGTGGGTAGGTCCAGTCCGGAGGACGCACTTTGCGCGGAGGTTCGCTTACCCGTACAGGACCGATAATCGAAGACCGATACTAGAAAGCATTATGTACTATATAACTATGGGAAGCACGAGAGCCATTTTCCGATCCTCCTCCAGCACAGCCAGCGATGCAATGGTGCACACTGCACACTTATCGCGTTGTTATCGATCCTAGTGAATTACGGCGGACGCGTGCCACTTGCCGATCCACGTGCTCTATGCTGGAAAATAGAAATTTTATGGTCTTCCAAGGATGTTCACTGCGGTTCGTTTTCTATAATCTGACACTCGAGGAATAAGCATACATCTATTCTAGAGCCAAAACTCCAGAGTCACGTTTTGGAAAACTTTGTATTCTGAGAATGGTGTTTGTATCAGTTATTGAATGAAATCGCTCATGGAGGTGGGTTCAAAATGAGGGCAGGAGAAGCGATGGACTGGATACTGATGGGGTGAACATCTTGTTTCTCGATAAGTAAAATAAAAAAAAAAATCGCGCGCGGCTCGTTTCGCTCGGAACTTTGAGCGGGCCTAGGGCGCGCGTCTGTCAGATCTCGTGCTTATACGCGCTCAGTCTTTGTAATTCCCCAAACATTTGTCTATAAATGTGTTAAAATTAAAGAGAATTTTTTGGTATCGTTGGATTCGTAAGAGAAAGCTGCGTCTAACTGTGTTAATACAAATTATTACTTAGCACTATTTATTGCAAAAAAACAATTGTTTATAAATGAGGAAAGTCGAAAAAGTTGAAAAATACAACATAAAAAGATACACAAAGTACTTTGCGCGTCCTAAGAGTTGTATGAGGCATGTAATACTTCATCAGCATACAAATAAAAAAGAACCTAAACAACTTTGTGTCCTTTTGCTTCCTCATAGAGGAAGCTTTGTAATGTTGACATTTTCCAAAAATTTTGAATTCATTTAATTAAACCTTCCCCAATTTAAAAATGTCTAATACAATGTTCTAAGCAATTATCCGGATGCGTGTGTGGATGTCACGCTTCTTGTGAATACGATAACTACAAAGCGGTTGCAGATAAAGTGATGATATTTGGAGGGCTTATTTTCCACACTAATATCTTGAAACTGACCAAAGGATGCAAAGATGATGCAAGAATATAAAAGATTCCTTGGTTCGAGACGAATCGATTGACCTAGATATTAATACATTTAATTGAAGAGTAGGGAAGTTATGGTAATCTATATATTTTCAAAATCGATTTATAGTAAAAATGTTCTCTTTCTTATGATTTAAAGTTGATGCGAAAATAGAAAAGTTATGTTGCTCCAAGACGAATCGATTGACCTATAACATTAATACATTTTATTGAAGAGTAAGGAAGCTATGGTAATGCATAATATTTGAAAACACGGTTCTTTATAGTGAAACTATTTTCATGAACATAATTCAAAATTGATGCAAGGACGAAAAAGATTCCTTGATTCGATGCAAATCGGTTGACCTATAATATTAATACACTTTATTGAAGAGTAACGAAGTTATGATCATTCGTAATATTTGAAACATCTGTTTAAAGCAGAAAAACTTTTTTCATCGACATACATCAAATTTGATGTATGAATAGAAAAGAAGTTTTGATCATAAATTTTTAAATAGAGTAATTCTGACAATTTGTGTGAAGAAGTCATAAAGCTGGGAAAAGGATAGGGTTGCGACAGGACTTTTTCTTTCCCTTTTCCAGCTCAAAAAATCATAATTTCGAATACAAAATTTGATTTTTCTGATTCGTCTTTGTGTTAAACAAATTTTTTGTATTATTTTTCAGTTTTGCATTTTTTGTAAATTTTTATTTTTAAATTGATCAAAATGAAGACTTTGGTTTCTCTATTATTGAAAGAGATAACTAATGCTTCCTCTTTGAGGAAGCAAATACATTTGCTAGCGGGAAGCAAAGTGCTCGTGAAATGAGCACCATATAATTATAAATAGAAAAAAAGTGGAAACACTCGAGATCGAATTCACAGCTAGTTTGCCTTGTAAAAGTGACCGAGTGCGGAGCGAATTTACAAACGAAAAGAATCGCTTGCCCTTACGTATGTTTTAGCCTTGTGAAATAGCTCGGACCCTGATCGGAAATCCAAGGGAAATAAGTCCCGGCTAAATTCGGCTATACATTAGCGACAATCGTTCGGGTCAGTACGGGACAGCCGCTGAACACACAGTGTCCCTTACGTATGTGCTGTTGTATTTTGAGGTCGTACTCAAGCTCTCCGATAAAGGCATCGTTCGCAAGTGCCTTTGTGTTCTTTTTGCGTTGTATTTTTTATTTTTCGCGACTAGTAAGAAATCGCATATCCATTTTCTAATAGAAATTGTTTGAAAAATAAATTCTTTATTGCAAAATATGAAAGAGAACATTATTTTTACCCAAATGGTATATCTAGATTATTCAAAATTTTATTCGATCTCAGACTACTTTGGGCAAACAGTTTTTCTGGATTTTCTCAGTTCAAGTGAGATTGGACTTATGTATCTTTTTAGTTTGTACGGCAGAACTGGCATTTGGTAATTTTGAATATCCTTTTGTTAAAGCTTCTTTTGAGTTTAACCAATGCATTCTTATCACGTGCCTCGCGCTTCACACTCGATTAACATATATGTGCCAAACACGAAATATTCTATCCTATGTTGATCTCTAATATACATATTAAATGTATTTTGTATTAGTTTTGTGTACCTACTCACGGTATTACTTATTCAGATATTGTAAAATAAAGTACAAACTTTCGTATTTATTATTATTTTAATATTTATTATTTTATTTCTTATTCTGCCATAATCTTTATGAGCATCAATTGATGGCTAAAACCATAAATATTGGTGTTAGAAGACTCGTTAATGAACTTGACATGTCGTTTTAGACCACAAAAGAGTATACCAAAGGAAATTTTGATTGTAATGTTTGTAAAAAACATTATTTCTGACTTAGGTTATTTCAAAACGTCTAGAAATGACGTAAACTGGATAGGTCTAAATTCACATAAATCTAATACATTCCATCATAAATCATAATTTAAAATTCAAATTTCACAGCCAGAGTATTAGTGCTATCCAAAAACAGCTAGCAAAAATTTTACAGATCCTTTCAAGGAAAAAAACTTTGGTGTTGAACTTTTTATCGTATTTTACGTTATTTAGCTATAAATTGGAATTTTTTTATTTTCTCATAGCATTTTCCACGTTTAAGACAAAAACCATTAACCGTACCGAAAAGCGGTTACAGGCGGTATTGTAGAACTTTCTTAAAATAAATAATTTTGTTACTGGACCATTCATCGTATCTAGTGTGATTTCGTGGGAAACAAAGACTGCAAAGTTGACAAAGTTAATATATATTTAACAAAGTAACTCTTACAGTTAGGAGCCACCAGCAGACACAATTTTTTGATGTTGAAAAGCCCCACTCGAACCCCAAAAAGCGTACCCTTAATGATAAACGATTTTTCGAATTGGGGAAATATACAAAAACACCTAAAAGTTAATACTTTTCAACTGATTTCAAATCTTTAAAAAATTCTCCTTATTGCTTCTTCGAAGAATGGCGGTGTTGAAAAATCCCGCTCCCACCCCAACAATCCAACCCTAAAGATAAACAATTTTTGAAAATTCAGAAATTCGACAAAAACACTCAGAAGTTAATACTTTTTTAGTGATTTTAAATCCTGGAAAATTCTCCTCATTGCTCCCTCGAAGAATGCTAGTGGTAAGAAACCCCACCCCTGATTAACAAGTGAAAAAAACGACCAATTTAATTGAAAGTTAACACATTTATTATTTTATAGCTTAGAAAATTCATAAACATAATCCCACAATAAAGTATAGTGGTGAGAAACTCCACGTTAACCCCTAAAACCCACCCATGATGATAAACGAGTTTCCCAAATTGGCAACATTGACAAAAACCCCCAGAAGTTAATACTTTCTACGTGATTTCAAATCTTGAAAAATTCTTCTTATTGGTCCTTGGAAGAATGCTGGTGGTAAGAAAACCTTGGTCCCGCCCCCATAAACCCACCAATAATATATAAGTTTAAAAAAACGTCCAAGTCAGTAGGAAGTTAGTAACTTTATGATATATTAACCATATATATATATATATATATATTAAATCATATTATTATGACATATATAGAAAATCTAATTATATTTTATGATATATTATTTTGAAGCTTAGAAAATTCATTAACATAATCCCCCGAAAAATGATAGTGGTTATTGCTCTTTTAAAAAATGGTGGTATTCAGACATCCCGCTCTTATAACTGAAACCCAAACCTAATTAATAAGTTCAATTCATGAAAATAATCCCCCGAAGAATGATGGTGGTGAGAAACTCTGCGACAACTAAACTAAAATGAAGCCCTAAAAAGGCGAAAATACCTCGAATTGTTTGCTTTCCCTTTACAGAACCCCCTTCATCTTTTTTTTTCAAGGAAGAACTTTCTCTATCAGATCCTCAACCTCCTCGATTAGCTCAATCTCACAAGTTTTCTATATTTTCCGTCCAAAATGGAACAACTAGACAGAATTGGGAGCTTGGTTCAAGGCAAGGCAAGTCAAGGTTTTACGTTTCACGCGCAGATAATAACACGCGGCATCTCATGCGCCACAGTCAGTCAAACGGCATCCCATCGATACACACAGCACGTAACGCACACGTTCCTGCACCTGCGGCTCCACCAATCCATCAAAACATACATAAATTCATACATGCATGTATATCGATATACACACCTTCGATGCTGTACCTATACCCCCACCTGTGAACACCGTCGAAGACGGGATCGGCTACAGATCCTTCCCGAGGGATGCATTATACATGTGCCTGATCCCCAACCTCAAACCTACCCCCAAACCCACCCCCGTACACTAGACCAAAAGGGATCGTCTCTCCCTTTACCGCTTCGCCGGTTCAAGATTGATAAATAATATTATTTCCTTTTCCCAATTCTTCCTTCCACCCATTCTGTACCAGGTTTCCGGCAGCAACCTCTGTTCGAGCCATTCCCGATCCACTGTAATTTTCACGGATTTTCTCGGGGAACTCTAGGGGTTGAATTTGTTTCTGCTTCGCCGTTATGCGCCCTCTTACAGAGTCTCTTCGGCTCGTCTGGTCCTAACTCGTTATTTTGACCCTATACGAAAACCCCGTTTGTCGTCATGTTGGCTTAAACTGCTTAAAGGACCTGCTTCACTGCGGACATGACGATCATGCTCCAAAGATATAACTTTTCAATCCTCATGGAGGATCTCGGAATTTCCAATTCCCTACTCTAAGACTCAGAAGCGCAAATCCCCTATGAATTCGAAATTGAAATTACATTCCCGGAAGATTTGTCATTTTCGAGGGTCTCGCAAACCCTTTCGCGAGGAATTAAACCTGTGGAGTATTAAATCTAATTGTAATCTTTGTGGGATAATTTTTGCGGGTTCGGTCGTCAATTATCGGCGTGATTGCGGTTCGGGAATTTTTGTCAAGCAAAACGAATATGACATTTTTCTATCTATCTCTCGAATACGCTTACTCTGGACTGATCGATTTATATTCTGAATAGAAAATAAAAATCAACTCCGATGTACGGATTCCATAAAACATTGACCACTTAACTTTGAAAAGATTTGACCAGGCTAATAAAAAAATGGAGAGCATTTTCAATACTCAAAATACATTTTTTTCAAGAGTTTCAGAAATTATTGTTATCCAAAATTCTAGTACGCTGGTTCAAAAATTGGAAAAATTATCTTAATGAGACTTTGCGATTGGATATTCCAGAAGTGACTCATATGATTCGTGGAAAATTGAAATATTCGCTATTTGTACAATGAATTTTAAAACATTGATGGATAATGCGAAATTCGTATCGCATTCATTTTATTTTCAGAATAACATGTATAATGCTTTTGTTTAAAATTAGGATAAATTCTATAAATATTGAAAAAAAATATATTAAAATAATAGCGCAAGATTTACTGTGAAATAATATGTTCTTACGGGGCTGTTTATTTCGCTCATGACGAAAAACTATCAATAAAATAAACTTCTTTTTCGTATTTGTTGACGATTTATTTCAATAATTTACATTTTATTCAATAGGGATATCTAATTTGCATTGATATTATCTCGTAAAACATAAATATTTCTCTGATTTTATTTTTATTTTGTCTACATCATTTTATTTTCTAAACAGAATCATCTGTATAAGGTAATTGTTGAGCGCGATGCGCCAGTCTCGCACTGAGAATGTAATCGTTTAAGCCGCAGGTGCGCATTGAAAACTTTCATCAAAGTCGAACATATAATCTCTATCTGACCCTCTTTCGTACTATAAAGCGAGAACATACATTATTTCATAAACACCTATTTATCATCCCTTGAAGTGTGAGCGACTTCACCCCACAATGTGGGGCTAAATCGCTCACTCATAAAAAAAGTAAATAAAAACACTTGGAAACAAAACTCGGCAGAAAAAACAATTATTTATAAATTTTTCAATCGTTTTAAAGAGAATTAAATTACCTGAAGTTATGGCAGTGTTAAATAATCTGCTTTTTGTCAATTGGAACATAACCAGATTGATTTTTCCCCACGTATAAGTAAATAAGACGTATATACATATATAATAATACTAATAAATACATCTTATAATTTGGTAAATGAACGGTATTTTTGATATCTTCATCCAGAGAATAATCAGAAGAAAAAGTTTTCTGTTTGGTTTGTAATAAAATACAATCAACCGCTTTCCTTCACAAAACCTGAATTCCTTTAAAAAATCATTCTGCAGCACAAGAAATATATTATCCTGAAATAAAAATTCGTATAAATCTTGTTCGGGTACAAGAAAATAAGACCCATTGCAACAATTTTCACAAACTTCTATAAGCCCAGTTTTTCACAAGATTTCTCACACGGCCTAACCAAATTTCCAAAACTGAGTATCTTATACGAATCAACTTTTAATTCGTTTTAACTAGCGAAACAAGAAGCCTCAGTGGCTCGGACGATAGCGCGTCAGACTTCCATGCAGGAGGTCTGGAGTTCGATCCCTGAGCCGGGTACCAATGACAATTTTTCTATGTACTTCTACCGGGAGTTCGTTGGTTCGGAACCCACCTTTAACTGTAGGTTCCCTCAGAAAAAGCTGGTGTCATACCAAGGTGAGGCTCCATGTCGAGGGGCCTAGCCTTGGGTGTCGGAGCCGATTTTGAGAAGACTCGAAAATGAGTCAGCGTTCTTCTTGCGCTTGGAGTCTCCTACAGGGTGCACCACGCTCGATGGTCGCTGGCCGATTTCGAGTAATGAACACACACATACACTTGCATAACACACCAGAATAGTGCTTCGAATCTGTGCATCTACCTGATGACCTCAGAGGGAACGCTCCGTCCACCCTAGCCTGCTAGGGAGGCTGGCAAATGGCAGAGTGGGTGAGGATCACTTTGCCTGATCATCAAAGGAGGATGTCATTTACTGTGCGATAGATATGCCTGGCACCTGAGAGGAATAATCTCAGAACGTTGATAACAACGAAACCCACCGAGATCCAAAAACACTCGGCTAAGGATGGCCGGATTCGGAAAACTGCCTTGAGAATAAGCACGGGTATGGCACAATAGGCTTTATAGCTTGAATGCCAGGGGGGACCTCGCAGACTCCCCCCCCCCCCCCGCCTAAATTACAACTAACCAACTAACTAGCGAAACAACACTAAACACTGAGAAAAATGGATTATACGAACTGGAAAATAGAGTTAAAGAATAATACACCGTATAGAAAAGTATAATAGCGCATATAATCTACAATATTTTTCTAATATATGAAGATGTTACCAGACATAATCCCAAGATATTAAATTCTTAAAATCTTCAGGCATTAAATAGTAACATCACAGATTTTAAAATATCCAGGCATTTGTGTAGTCTCAAATGGCACGTCGCATCGTGGCGCGTGTCATATACATCCGTTCGCATTAAAACAAGTAATAATTGAGTTATAATATGATTATTAGTGCTAAATCACACGCGATTCATATTTAGAAAATGGGTAAGTTTATATTTCTTTTCATTATATGTCACTGCCACTTGTACAAGTACAGAAACTTAGCCTCCTTGACTTTCGTTTTTGTAATCTAATGATAGCCACTTTCCTGCTTATTGTGTGTTTACAAAATTGAAATTTGTTTCCAGTTCTACTTACGAGCTCATCTATCAAAATTTTGTATAGGTTTATAAATACGTTTGCAAAAGTTATTATATATATATATATTTGAGGTTATCTAATGGACCAGGATTCTAATATGGATATTAGATTTTAAAATCTTGGATTATAGATTTTATTATCTCAGATTATAAAGTTCAATAATCCAAGATATTATCCTGTAACGTCTACTTCTTAATATCTATAGATTGTTGTTCTAATAATCTGGATCGCTGTCCAATAGTTATTAGTCCTAGATTATATCCGATAACATACTTTTTATTGCCAGGTATAATCTATTTTTCTCAGTGAACGAGATTCAAAATAGTGTTCACATTTAAAAAAAAAAAGAAAATCGCTAATCCTAAAATTTTTTATCCCGGGCAAAACAAAAAAATTATTGTTCATATATTTACTATATA
>CAKNXH010061990.1:489791-502149 GCA_932178445.1 Andricus quercusramuli | reverse complement strand
CGGTAGTTTATGCGATTGTAGAAGCCAGATTTTTAAATTTTTTATTTTGAACAATATTTAGAGGTGGCCCATCGCCTTTGAAGTTCTTATGTAATTAACATGGGTAAACTCATATTTTGTTCATTCTAGATTTTAACCATGGAGTTATCCACTTTTTAATTTGAACTTTCAATATGCTGTTCTTGAGGTTCTCAGAATCCACATAAAACATTCTTTTAATTAGAAATTCATAAAAAGCATTAATTACGGTTGCTTGGAAAGTGCCATTTTCAC
Source organism: Andricus quercusramuli (assembly GCA_932178445.1). NCBI lineage: Eukaryota > Metazoa > Arthropoda > Insecta > Hymenoptera > Cynipidae > Andricus > Andricus quercusramuli. The sequence goes on along the minus strand of CAKNXH010061990.1, from coordinate 501,876 downwards.
TGTTTTCTACTGTTTTCAAAGACTAATAACGGTTCTTATAATGAATACCTTATATTGAAATTCCAAGAATATTTTCCTGGAAGGTTGAAGATCACATTTTCTGAAAAAGCAGATTAGGAAAAGTATAAGTAAGCGTGCAATAATGAAAACAAATGTGAGTAAATTTTTGAAATTTGACAGGTCTACGACTTAAGCTGTTTAATTTTCGGGGCGGAACGCTCATCAGCTCAGTCATAAAGGTCCATCACAGTGGGTTTTGACACCATAAACTCATAAAGGAGTCCCATTCTCAGCAAGTTTTTTTTATTCATACTTCCCTTTTTAAGAAAAGTGGATAATAATAATTCAGGGACTCTAAATAATCCTGTTATAAAGTCACATCGATGAAAAGAGCTGGGGTTGCGCTTTTACGATCGACTCTACACTTACCGAAATTGTCAGCTTTGGAAATGACAACTTTCAAAGACGATGGGCCACCTCTAAATTGTGTTTAAAATTAAAGAAAACAAATCTGGCTTCTACAATTCCATAAACTACCATTATTTGCCCTTCACTCCTGAGAAAACCAAAAGTGATTTTTTCTGGTCACCCTAATATATATGAATCTGGGACGAAAGCTCGCCCAAGAACTAAGGATCTTGAATCACACACTAAGCAAGTCAAAGCTGAAGAGGGAGAGATGGATCAGGGAGAATCAACAGTTTCTCGCTGACCCATCCCGCCTCTTCAGCGATCACCCTGATTTTGTGAAAAATCCACCCAAGCCCAAGGAGGTAGAGACTTTTTGGAGAGAGTTGTACAAGATCCCGAAAACACAACAGTTGAAAGAAGATACTGACAATATCATCAGCTTCAAGGAGTTTTGCGACAACCTCATAACATCTGAAGAGGATTGTCCATCAATCACTGCCGAAGCGATGAAAAAAGCACATGGAGACAATAAAGAACTTTTCTGCTGCATGACCAGATTGTATCAAGAACTTCTGGCGGAAGAAGTTCACTTTTATACACCAACATTTGGCCCGCATGTTCACCTCATATTTAATGTCGAAGACGTTTATTCCGCAGTGACAGGACGCACTATACTCCTGCCGAAAAAAGGCAACTTGTCCAACCCGAAGAATCACAGGCCGACGAATTCAGCCTGTATGGCGAGAGATGTACGAACAACGTGGCTCGAAAATAGGTCTAGCAAGCTGTCAAGAGAACCTGCTAATTCACAGGAGTCTCTGTAAAGACGCTGCAGCCCATCAGCGCGTCCTGTCAATGGCCTGGATTGACTACTGGAAAGCTTTCGATTCAACCTCTCATAGACTTATCATCTGTCTGTTGGAAAGCTTGAAGGTACATCCACACATAGTGAGATTCATAAAGAGATTGATGCCTCTTTGGAAAACTAGATTTACTATCTCATCTAGAAATTATCGTCTGATAACGAACAACGTCACCTTCCAGAGGGGCGTCTTTCAAGGTGATACCATGAGCCCTTTGCTTTTTTGCATCACACTTCTGCCTCTATGTCTCGCACTACGAAATTTTCCTGGATACTTCTGTGGCGACACTAATCAGCGCGAGCATAAGATCACTCATGTATTTTATATGAATGAACTAAAGATCTATGCCTCTGGTAAAAGCAAACTTCAATCTGTTATAAATATCGTCAAGAACTACACAGGAGAGATTGAGATGGACTATGGTTTGGACACGTGTGCCAAAATTCATCTGAAGAAAGGAAAGATTACTGGCGTTCCCAAGGACCCTGAGCTTGTGGATATAAGTGTTATTAGACATTTTAATACTGGAGAGACCTATACATACCCGGGCGTGCCTCAAAGCCGCATTAAAAACCTAACATTAGTGAAGGAGTCTCTTCGAAGCAGATACAAGCATCTTCTTCAACAGATATGGTCTTCCAATCTGTCGGCGTTGAACAAGGTATCTGCCACTAAGATGCTTGCCGTCCCGGTTCTACTCTACTCGTTTGGGGTCACCGTTAAAGACACCTCACCCAGGTGCCATGCAGCTTTCGGCACGTGTCTTACACCTTCGCTTAGGGGTTATTCCTTCGGGACCATCCCTGGACAATTGTCCGCGACTGCTTATTAATTATTTTGATTGTATTCAGCAGAAACCCTTGGTACGGGGACCCTCTATCCGCAACCCGACGACGCGTTCGGTGGCTTTATCATAAGCCCTTCGGTTCTATTCCAAAGGAATCGAAACCGAAACCGAATGAATGAAAAAATATATATATGAAAAAATATATATAAAAAAAATATATATATATGTATGAAAATAAAATATATATATATATATATATATTCGATTGCAGTTTGTTTCGATTCCTTTGAAATAGAACCGAAGGGCCTGTGACAAAGCCACCGAACGCGTCCTAGGGTTGCGGATAGAGGGTCCCTGTACCAAGGGTTTCTGCTGAATATGGTTACAATAATTAATAAGCAGTCACGGGCAATTGTCCAGAGATAGTCCCGAAGGAATAACCCCTAAGCGAAGACGTAAGAACCATGCCTAAAGCTGAATGGCACCTGTGTAGGGTGACTTAAACGGTAACTCTGTGATGCCGGGTGACCTCTCAGAGTATCAGTCTTGCACGCGGGGCTCTACAAGGATAGACGAGACCTTTCCCTAGCTGCTCGTGGAAACAACATTGAAACCACCAAAACAACAAAATGTTGTAGATGCGTTTTAAAACGTTCGAACGCGCAGAGTACCCGACAATGGGTCGGCAAACAATGCCGATCATCCTAGAATTCAGAATGCTGAAAATAATTGAGATGGAAACAGAACGACGATCCGGCGAAACGCCTACATTGAGTAGACGCATCAACTCAAGGATGACGTGCTAGACTGCTACGATGCCAACATTATCCCTGTTCGCAGAGGCTTTATGGCGCGTATGCACACTCCGTGGTGCCAGAAACACCCGGAGCTTCAGCACGTTTCGCATCACTCTTTAGGAAATCAAGCCGATTACCTCCGGAAAAATAGATATGTACGCCGAGCGTTTCCTCAACTGCTGCTTGATCAAGCTGCAGACGAAGATGAGAAAGCGACATTAAGCCCAACCGAAGAAAGCAGGCACCTTCTGAAAGATGATCGCAATTTCAGTACGAGGAGGAACATCAAAATGCAAGTTCCTTTAAACCCCCAAGATCAGGCTGAAGTGGATGCCTCCCTTCGTGGAGATATCTCGCAAGAGTCCGACCTCTGGACCATAAATTACTCAGTTCATGGTGCTGCGAGAACTTTGGCTGATTCAAATCGAAGGCTCAAACCGACGATGGTTCAAAAGAACGAAAGACGCTTGCATCAACTAAACAAGAAAACTGGATGGGCAAGACAGAATGCGTCCCGTGTTTAATGTGTGATTGACTACATAACATCTGGTAGACCGTTCACGGAAAGGGTTCAAAAGTTCGCCCAAGAACTTAGGATCTTGAATCACACACTAAACAAGTCAAAGCTGCTGACAAACAAGCAGCATATTGTTGACAAAATACGGCTGTTATCTGACGCAAGGAGAAGAATACAGAAGAGGGAGAGATGGATCAGGAAGAATCAGCAGTTTCTTGCTGACTCATCGCGCCTCTTCAGCGATCTCCCTGTTTTTGTAAAAAAATCCACCCAAGCCCAAGGAGGTAGAGACTTTTTGGAGAGAGGTGTACAAGATCCCAAAAACACTAGATTTGAATGAAGATAATGACAATATCATCCGCTTCAAGGAGTTTTGCAACAAGCTCATAAAACCTGAGGAGGAATGTCCATTAGTCACTGCCGAAGAGGTGAAAGAAGCACTTAGAGGCACGAAGAACTTTTTCGCTGCTGGACCAGATTGTATCAAGAACTTTTGGTGGAAGAAGTTTACTTTTATACTCCAACATTTGGCCCGCATATTCACCTTATATTTAAAGTCGGAAACGCCCATTCCGCCGTGGCTGGTGTTAGGACGTACTATACTAATGCCGAAAAATGGCAACTTGTCCAACCTAAAGAATTACAGGCCAATAACTTGTTTGAACACACTATGTAACACAGAAAAAACTAAGTGTAAACTTTACCCGGATTTCGGGGTAAAGATTACCTGCAACAAAAATTACCCCATGTGGGTAAACTTTCCCTGACGTCTTGGTATTTTTTCTCGGTTTACCCACGCTTGTGGGGAACTTCTGACAGTTCTGACGATTCGGCAAGTGAGCCTTTATGAAGCCGCACTTATCCGATTTACCTGTTATACCAACCTTCAGCTAACTTCACTTCAGCGATTCAAAGCTAGTGGCTTCCAATTTTCAAGACGGTGGCGACAACTTTTATGAGAACAAAAGACAGTTCCTGCCCATCGAGGGTAATATTTGTGTTTTACCAATACGAACAGGTACAAATACGAAGTTACCTGCAACACTATTTACCCTAAGTTTTTTCTATGAAGATCTTTACAGCTGTCTTAAACAACAGGATTGTTCGACGAATTGAGCCTGTATGGCGAGAGATGCACGAACAACGTGGCTCGAAAAAAGGTGTAGCAGGTTGTCGAAAGAACCTGCTAATTGACAGTTGCTCTCAGTAGGACCCTGCGGTGGTTTTCCAACTCTTTTTTTCAATTATATATATATATATATATATATATATATATATATATTGCTGAAAAAGTGTCATTTTTTAGAGGTATGAATTGTAATCCTAACGAAGTTTCGAATTATAAATATTGATTGAAAATTGTTATTTAGAACTTTTAAATATATATTGATTATATTTATTCGTTCAAAATGATAAATCACAATTATCATAATAAACAACGCCAGAATTGATTAATCAATAGATAATAATTGGAACTGGCGCAACGGGGGGGGGGGGGGGGGGGGTGTTTGGTTAAAATCCAGTCCGTTTCCAATGGCCATTTTAAACTTAGAAAGTTAGGAATGAGTTGCGTTAGTCTCGTGTCTAGAGGATAGGTAGTTCTAATCCCCGCAGCGTGCGTCCGATTTTTTAGAGCGTAAAAAGCGAGTGATTGATATAAGTAATATTTGTGTGTGTTATAACAATATTTGAATCAATATATAAGTTAAAGATAATAATATTATACATTTAAAAAATAATGTTTTATTTTTTATTAGCATAAATGGCTAGCTTGACAGTCTACGAACCCTTTCTTGACTGTCTTTGAGAATTTAATATTGGAGTGTTGAACGGCTTACAAATTTTTCTGTGATATTTTTTCGATGGAGTCTAGGAGTGCTTCACTGACTATGCTGGATGCAATTTAAGAAGTCTTTTATTTCTTCAAGCACTATTTGCAGGATTTTCCAATACGATATTTTCAAATTTTCAAATGCTTTTAGACCTATCCTGAAGTCACAGACTCGGTCAATGCAAATTTCCAGCACAATTCAATTTTGCGGTCAAACTATGCAAGGTACGAAAAAAGATGACTGAACAAAAATTATCCATCCAAAAGAGATCTACAAATCTGTTGTCAATCATTTATTTATAGGATACGCAGTTTTTGTTTTAATCGTGAAAAATTATATTACAAAATAAACAAAAAATGTACTTTTTACATTTACATCTGAATGACAAGGTACTCATTTTATGTAAAATTTGACTTGGTCGGTTTTCATCAAATCTCCACGTTTTGAGACCCCCTGAGTAAAAAAAACGATTTTCATGGAGGAGTCTGTCTGTATGTAGTAGATTGTAGGCACGGTAACTTTCGAAAAAATGATCAGGTTGGATTGAGCTTTGTCACAAATAATGAGAATTCAAATATTCCATTTTGTGGACAAACTATGCAAGATACGGAAATTGAGGAATCAACAAAAACTGTGCACCCAAATTAGTTATGAACTGCTTTTTGATTTTAAGCGTATTTGTGGTTCTATTCGTAAAAAACAACATTTGAAATGAAAAAAAATATACATAAATTTTGTACAAGTGACACATGATAAGAAAAAAATGAGTAGACAGAAGTTGTTCACCCAAAAAAGAGCGATAAATTCGTTATTGATAATTGTTTAATAAGACGCGTAGTTTTTGTTTTAATCGTGAAAAATAACATAAAAAATAAACAAATTTAATTCATGGACAGAAAGAAACATGGTACAATAGAACGTTTCATAACAAAATTGTTTTTAAATTAGGTATAAAAATTTGCTTTTAACCTTTTTTTCTCACGAGACACGTGATGAGAATGTGCTCGTTAAAGCTGAAGGAGCTTTAAAAAACGAGAATTTACAATCACTAAATTTCAGTTGTCGATGGTTTGACCTTTGGTTTCAAAAGTACTATTCAGAAATGTGGGAGGTATACAATGACTGAGAGAAAAGCGCGCGATACGAGAGGTGCGTGCCTTAGGCGCGCTAAAATTTGCGAGTGAAACGAGCCGCGCGCAACGCGCGATGAGAATGTGCCCGCGTAGTGACTAGATTTTTCAACTATATACCTGAATATATATATATATATATATATATATTCGGTTTCGGTTTCGATTCCTTTGGAATAGAACCGAAGGGCTTATGACAAAGCCACCGAACGCGTCCTCGGGTTGCGGATAGAGGGTCCCTGTACCACGGGTTTCTGCTGAATATGGTTACAATAATTAATAAGCAGTCGCGGACAATTGTCCAGGGATGGTCCCGAAGGAATAACCCCCAAGCGAAGGCGTGAGAACCGTGCCGAAAGCTGAATGTCACCTGGGTGAGGTGTCTCTAACGGTGATTCTGGGAAATCGGCGACTCTCAGAGTATACAGCCTTATCCTTGCATGCGGGGCTCTACAAGGATGGACGAACCCTTTCCCTAGCTGCTCGTGGGAACAACAATGACAACACCAAACATAGTTGTAGTAAGTGCGGTTCAAAACAATCGAACGCGCAGGGCTCCCGAAAATGGGTCGGACAACAATGCCGACTACCCTACAGTTGGGGGAGCCAATCAAGACGGAGTCAATACGATTGACCGGCGGAATCTTGTTACTTTTAAGTGGACGGATCAACTCAATGACGGCCTGCTGGAGTGCTACGATGCCAGTATGATCCCTGAACGAGAAGGTTACATGGCACGACTGCATGCTCTGTGGTGCGAGAAACAGCCAGAGCTCTCAGACTTTTCGCAACAACGTCTGCGAAACCATGCCGAGAACCTTAGGAAAAGGGGTTATATAAGCGGAGTGCCTACTCAACCGCATCCAGAACAAGCCGGCAACAGAGAAAGAGAAGCGACACTGAGACCAACCGCGAATAGGCATCCAATAGAGGAAGAACGATGCTTCAGGACCCGGAGAAACATCAACATTCAGGTTTCTCCCAAACCCAAAGATCTGACTGAATTGGATGATGAACTTCATGGAGATTTTTCCGAAGAATCCGACCTCTGGACTATCAGTTGTGGTGTGTACAATGCAGCGAGAACTTTGGCAGATGCAAGCCGTAAAACAAAACCAACGGTTGATAATAAGACCAAAAGAAGAATGCATCAACTCAGCACAAAGATAGGCTGGGCTAGACAGTACGCGTCCCGCATTCAGTGTGTGATTGACTACATAACATCTGGCAGGAATTTCACTGCCAAGTTTCGACGGTTCGCGCGCGAACTGCGGATCCGTCATCACACAATCAACAAATCAAAGCTAATGACCATCAGACAGCATATTGTTGACAGAATACGAATACTATCTAACGCTAGGAGAAGTCTAGAGCGGAGAGAGAGGTGGGTCAGAGGAAATCAACAATTTTCATCTGATCCATCTAAACTCTTCCAAGACCCTCCAATTACTGTCGACCATCCGCCCAAACCAGAGGAGGTCGAAGCATTTTGGAGAGAAGTCTACGAGGTCCACCATCCACTTCAAGAAGACTCAAAGAACATAAATAGCTTCAAGGAGCTGTGCAATGCCCTCATAACACCTGAGGAAGAATGCCCACCTATCACTACTGAGGAGGTGAAAAACGTATTAAAAGGCATGAAGAACTTTCCCGCTCCGGGACCAGATGGTATCAAGACCTTCTGGTGGAAGAAGTTTCCTTCAACCCACCAGCATCTGGCCCGAATTTTCACCTCATATCTAAAGTTGGAAGAGCCTATTCCGGAGTGGTTGGTGGAAGGGCGCACAGTGCTACTGCCTAAGACGGGCAACTTAGCTGACCCTAAGAATTACAGGCCAATAACTTGTCTGAACACACTGTATAAGATCTTCACAGCCATCCTAAATGATAGGATTCTTCGGACAATTGAACCTGTGTGGCGAGAGATGTATGAACAACGTGGCTCGAAGAAAGGCGTAGCAGGATGTCGGGAGAACCTGCTCATCGATAGATGTGTCTGTAAAGATGCAGCATCCTATCAACGATCTCTATCGATGGCCTGGATATATTACCGAAAAGCTTTTGATTCAACCTCCCATAGACTTATCATATGTCTGTTGGAAAGCTTGAAGGTTCATCCACACATCGTGAGATGCATAGAGAGATTAATGCCGCTTTGGAAAACCAGATTTACCATCTTATCTGGAAAATATCGTGTGATCACTAACAGTATCACCTTTCAGAGAGGTGTATTTCAGGGCGACACCATGAGCCCTCTCCTCTTTTGCCTCACATTATTGCCACTATCTCTCGCACTTCGCCATTCCGAAGGGTACCTCTGTGGCAAACCTGGAAATCGAAAGCATAAGGTAACTCATGTATTTTACATGGATGATCTTAAGCTCTATGCTAGAAATCAAGAGAAACTACATCTAGCTCTAAAAATGGTCACAGAGTACACTCAAGAGATTGGAATGGAGTTCGGGTTAGAGAAATGCGCCAAGGTTAATTTGAAGAAAGGAAAACTTAACGGCATCCTCGAAGATCCTGAACTCGTTGACAGAAGCGCTATACGACACCTTTGCGCTGGAGAGACCTATACATACCTGGGCGTGCCACAAAGCCGCATTCAGGACGTAACATCTATAAAGAATACTCTCCGATGCAGATACAAACGTCTCCTCCGACAGATATGGTCTTCCGAACTGTCGGCGAGGAACAAAGTATCTGCAACGAACATGCTTGCCGTCCCAGTAGTACTCTATTCATTTGGAGTAGTTCCATGGACGAAGGACGAGCTCAGATCCCTCGACATCGGGTCCCGAAAGGTTATGCACATGAACAAAAGCATGCACCTTAAGTCTTCTGTTCCACGACTTTACATCTCACGCCGTCAAGGTGGTCGTGGAATACTGAATCTTGAATGTCTTCACAACAGGATTATTCTGGGTACAGCACATATTGTCGCAAATGGACAAGATCCTCTTCTTAAAATGGTCAGAAAACACGAAGAAGTAGGCAAAGGGGCGTTTCTTTACAAAGCAGCAGAAGAGGCTGCTGAAACACTCGGCCTTGACTTCAATATCAGGGGTGAGCGAAGTGCATCAAATCTTATCCATCTTAAATACTCACTCCTGAAGGCCCGGATTAAGAAAGCACAGGAGAAAAACTTCCGCGAAGAGCTCCTCGACAAGAAGATGCACGGCATCTTCCACAGAAATGTGGAAGATCAGTCGATGTCGTATGAGCTGACGTTTGCTTTCCTTAGATCACCCGGATTGAAGTCGGGCACAGAGGGCTTCATTTTGGCATGTCAAGATGGTGTCATTTCCACTCTAGCATACCGCCGCCACATTTTGAGCCAAGATATTCCCGATGATAGCTGCAGAGCGTGTCATGAACACCCCGAGCATCTAGGACACATACTATCTAGTTGTCCAGCTCATGCGGGAACAACCTACATCCAAAGGCACAATGCGGCACTGAGAGTGCTTTATTACCGTCTCTGTCACTCTTACGGCATTAGCCCAAATACCTCTCCGCTGAACGCCCCTAGAGAAATAGAGTCAATTGTCGAAAATGAGAAGTGCCGCATATATTGGAACTTCATATTCTCGACAATTGTTTCTGTTGCGCACTTGAGGCCTGACATGGTTCTTCTTGACTTCGAGAAACGAACCATTTTCGTTATCGAATTTTCGGCACCAGCGGACAAAAACATCACAGCGAAGGAGAAAGAAAAGAAAGAAAGGTATAAAGACCTTATGAATAAGGCTGTTATCTGACGCAAGGAGGAGGATACAGAAGAGGGAGAGATGGAACAGGGAGAATCAACAGTTTCTTGCTGACCCATCATGCCTCTTCAGTGATCCCCCTGTTTTTGTAAAAAAATCAACCCAAGCCCAAGGAGGTAGATACTTCTTGGAGAGAGGTGTACAAGATCCCGAAAACACTAGAGTTGAAAGAAGATACTGGCAATATCATCCGCTTCAAGCAGTTTTGCGACAGCCTCATAAAATCTGAGGAGGAGTGCCCATCAGTCACTGCCGAAGAGGTGAAAAAAGCACTTAGAGGCACGAAGAACTTTTTCGGTGCTGGACCAGATTGTATTAAGAACTTTTGGTGGAAGAAGTTTACTTCTATACACCAACATTTGGCCACATATTCACATCATATTTAAAGTCGGAGACGCCCATTCTGCAGTGGCTGGTGTGAGGACGCACTATACTCCTACCGAAAAAAGGCAACTTGTCCAAACCAGAAAATTACAGGCCAATAAATTGTTTGAACACACTGTATAAGATCTTTACAGCTGTCCTAAACAACAGGATTGTTCGACGAATTAAGCCTGTATGGCGAGAGATGTACGAACAACGTGGCTCGAAAAAGTCTGTTGGAAAGCTTGAAGGTACATCCACACATAGTGAGATGCATAGAGAGATTGATGCCTCTTTGGAAAACTAGATTTACCATCTCATCTAGGAATCATCGTCTGACGACGAACAAGGTCACCTTCCAGAGGGGCATCTTTCAAGGGGATAGTATGAGCCCTTTGTTTTTTTGCATCACACTTCTGCCTCTATCTCTCGCACTACGAAATTCTCCTGGATACATCTGTGGCGACACTAATCAGCGTGAACATAAGGTCACTCATGTATTTTATATGGATGACCTGAAGATCTATTCCGCTGGTAAAAGAAAACTTCAAACTGCTATAAATATCGTCAAGAACTACACGGGAGAGATTGGGATGGACTTTGGTTTGGACAAGTGTGCCAAAATTCATTTGAAGAAAGGAAAGATTACTGGCGTTCCCGGCCTGTCGTTGTGATTTCGTCGTGCCCTGTGACCACCCATCTCGCGGATGTGAGACGTGGCCATAGGTGTATTTTACCACGGTTATACTGGGGGCTATTGACATTTTCTTTTTAGATGGCAGTTGCTCTTAATGGTACCCTGCGGTGGTTGTTTAAATTTTTTTTTTTTTAATTTTATATATACATATATATATATATGCATACATATATATATATATATATATATATATATATATATATATATATATATCAACAAAGAATTACTGTTTTTGACAATATAATAGACAAAGTAAAACTAATTTTGAAAAAGAATTCGCTAAATTGAGTTGGGGAAAAAGAAACCTATTAGAATCCGCATTACATTTTGTGTAGAAAAATTAATAATTGTAGCACAGAGTTTCGGATTCGTTTTCTAATGTAAACTAGATTAATGTTTAAAACTATCAACTTGGAAGCCACTAAGTCAACTAAAATCTATTCAAATTTGTAAATTTAGTTTAATTGGAAACTTTTTAAATGAGAGTGCCGTCATCAAGATTTAAAAGCATATTTACAAAACTCAATTAATCATAAATAAATATATACACTACCGCTCAAAATTGTGCGTTTAGTAACGAAAATAGGATTAAAAACAGAATTGTCTTAGAAAGTGGCTAACCAAGAACGTATGAAAATATTTACTGGTTCTCGAATTCTTATAAAAAATGTGGAAGCATGCCCGAGACGAAAACACAGCTCTACGAAAAAATCGAGAAAATTACCCCTGGAGTCTGACTGTGTCTATCATATGTTTTCGGGGTCGCTGAATCCAAATTCGGGGCCCATTCAACCTCATCAGGTCAGGATTTTCCATAACCTTAAAAATTAGGCCCAAAACCCCAATAAAACCTCTATCCATTGACCACTCAATCCCAATTACCCCATAACATTCAAAACCATAACCCCTTAACTC
>CAKNXH010061990.1:440369-483965 GCA_932178445.1 Andricus quercusramuli | reverse complement strand
TTTCGATGGCCCGATCGGTTTCACAATTCCGAAAATTAAAGAAAGAAAACATTTTTATCCCCACTACCAAACCATGACCCAATTTTACCGGTATCTATTCTGAAACGCGAAATTCTATACTAACCAAACCTATGGCCACGTGGCCCACTATCCGCCATTTTACAATTTCACGAAATCTATGAAATTCTAACCTAAAACTATTAGAGTCCCCTTTTTTTTTCTTTTTAAACCCTAAATCTTACCATCAATAAAGCGACCCGTGATCGGTTCCCCGAAATACCAATAATTTTTACAAATTAGCACCGACCACGAGTTACGACGCGAACAAAACTTACGACGCCCGCCATTTCCGGTACTACTAATAGTGGGAACTCATAACCTAATCATAGCACTCGCGTCAAAATTAGCTTGGGGCGTGAAAATCGAGAAGTCTTGCTTCTCGGCTTTCACCTCTCAAGGAAACCAATCCACGGAAACGCGAAGCTAATGTAAACTCCGACAAACGATGATCACTCCACAAAAAAAAAAGAATTTTTAAAACGAAAAGAGTTTCCGAAACGCGGCACTCAGAAAGCTGGCCGAGCGTTTTGGCGGTACATTCCCTTAACAGGGGAATCAAAGACCACGCCACCAAAACCCTCCGCCAGGAAACGAAACCAAACTTCCCCGTCATGTTGGTATTTTTTCCACGTTTCTTTTACTACTTTGTACATTATAATTTTTTTTTCTTTCTTTCGGCTTAATTATTATTCCAGTTTCCCTTTTACTTTTAGTCAAAATTTTCCACAATAGTTTCGGTATAACTCCTAAATCTTTAGCAATGCGGATGATCGACTTCCACATGGGGAGTTCGGAGCGAGAGTGATGCGACGCGCAACGTAGACTTCGCAGGTTCGCTTGGCGCGTCGGTTGGTGTTGTCCAATAGGAGCGTCGTATCCCTATGTCCAGAAGCCATCCGCCAATCGCAGCCATCCTGGGTCAACCACGGCCGCCATCTTGCTGGAAGGGGTAACGGGATTCTACCGCCAGAACAAAAGAGAACTTTGTTAATGCTAATTCTTTGCGATTCTGGGTGGAATTCTTTTACTTAATTTACAATTTCCACTCAGAATCCTCAAATATGGACAGTAACAAGAAGATTTTCCTTGTTGTCCTGGATTGTTTGACCCAACGATTTATGCGCCCTCTGCCATTTCCGGGCAGTGCTCCCAACGTGGGCACCTTGCACTACTGCGCATGCGATGCATAAGGCGTTTCATTGGCTGCCTTTCGCGCGCGCTTATTTGAAATGTTAAAAAATACAATTTTTTTATTTATCATTAATAATCAGAAATTAATTTTTTAACATGTTCAAGTGGTACGTGTATGGTTTTTAAAATATTCTGAGCATTGGGTAAAATGAATATTCCGAAAATAGAAAATATTATGTTATTTAATGTAATCTTTTTTTTATTTTTTGAAACATCATGCACAGAATATATTAAAAACCATACACGTAAACCTGAACATGTTAAAAAAAATATATTTCTGATTAATAAAGATGAATAAAAAAAATGTATCTTAACATTTCAAATAAGCGCGCGAACGGCAGCCAATGAAGCGCCTTATGCGTCACATGCGCAGTAGTGCAAAGTGCCCGCGTTGGGAGTACTGTTTCCGGGGCTTCCGGTATGGAGTTTTGGAACGATAGAAGGGATGCAATGATGGTGTCTTTCTCGTCAAACAGCAGATAGAAGGGTGGCTGGCATTCGATTCCTCTGGTTCTACTTCCTCACGATAATTGCTAAATCGATGGGCCAGTGAAAGGACGGCTGCATGCGCGTTCTTTCTTTCTCCCTCGGTTTTATCCTGCCGCTGGATCGGTGGGTTAAAAAGGTAGGTTGCTTGTGTGCTACCTCCCTCTCTTTCTGTCTTGCCATGATCGTTGTACCGGTGAGCCAGAAAAGGAGAGTCAATTGGCGCGCTTCTTCCTCTCTTTCCCTCTTATGAGTAGGACTAACCGGTAGATTCCGATATCCATTTTGTTGTTGTCGGTACTCGGCTGTCAATCACGCTCTTGTCCGATGTTCGCGATACGCCGAACAAACATATATAAAAGAAAACAAAAAAATGAAACGCATAAAAAATATGAATCAGTGTCGTGTCGAGAGTGCCCCTGTGGAGTGATTCCCGTTCCGAACTCCCAAGCGAAAGGAGAGGATGACTATTTCATCCGGTCCCGGTGAGAGGTTATGTCGAATCTTTCAACATGTGACAGGTAAATTTTACCCTGTCACAAGGAATGTGAAACATGCATCTATTCATCCTATTGTAATTTCGGCTACAGGCAATGTGAACGCAAGATGCACTGAACATCTTGAACACTTAGGAGTCAGTAGGGTACTGGCGGCAGCTCAAAAGGCGGTTTTATTAAAAACCTGCCGCATTGTAAGAAACTTCCTAGACCATCAGGAAGCAAGTGACTAAGAACCCATGGCGTGATACATGGTAGCTTTGAGAATGCATCCAGAGGCGACTGTTGTCACCTTCAACACACACGGCCGCTGCGTAAGGATAACAGCGGCAAAGACAAACTGCAAACTACACCATGCTCCTAATTTTGTACCTACAACATCATCGTAAATGATTTCAAACATCGTATTAAAATAACTTATAACATCCTCATCTCATCAGTCACTTGACTTAGTCCGTGGCTATGACGAAAAACCGGGTTCAACCGAGAAAAAGTTTCAACAAATAATAAACGCAAAAAAACTATATAATATTGAATAGTAGAAAACTTAAAAATATTAACTACAGGAAATGTTCAATTAGTAATTGCGAATGTTAATTTAATGACATTTAACTAGTTGCTAAACTACAAAAAATATTGTTCAATAATACCAACCTCTCGCAGTTTATTAACAATTGAACTAATTTCGTGCACATTATTGATGGTTCCAGCTACTAGAGCTTGTAAATGAAAGCGCAACATATCTACAAGTTTATTTGGATCTAACATTTCGGCTTCTGTTTTTTTTTCTATTTCATATTCAGGAGAAAGGTCACTTTAAGCATCATCATCCTCCTCCTCCTCATCGTCATTATCATTATCATCAGCATCATGTTTTTTGCTCAACACGGATGGAGAATTGACATCTTGGGTAAATTCTTCTTCTTCTGCTTGTACATCTATCTTCTTCACAAGCGGTTTCACTTCATCTTTATACTTCTGAGTAATGCACGTTAGATTCTTCAGTGGTGAGAATTGTGGCTTCCAGGCTTCCTGATTAGCTTGTTTCTCGTCAGGTTTGAAAATCTTTGCTTACGACGAATTGCTTTCCTATCCTTATCAATCAACCTGTTACTGTCTTGCATTGTCCTTAGACCTCCAGGTACCTTTTCAATTTGGTGGAAGTCTCTCCCATCCTGCTTATGATTCTTTGCTAAGCAAGAGTAATTTTCATGTCTTTTCAAATTATTAATTCTTGCATAAGTTCTGGAACAACTTGAACATGTGGACGTCATCTTGTCGCTGACACAGCAAAAATGGCTGTTCATTCATGGAACCTGAGTTTATATTCTCCTCCTCCTCATCATCATATCCCCCCTAATCCAACTCCTCTTCCTTCTCCGCCTCCTTTTCCAACTCCCACTTTTCCTCCTCCTCCTCCAACTACCTAAAAACAGACTTGCGCAATGTTGCCAGATATTGTATCATATGATTCAACAATGTTCTGGAAGATTCTACATTATATACGACACGTTTGGGATATAATTTTTGCAATGCAAAATGTAATGAGTCATTGAAATAACCTTGAACTTGTTTACCAAAATGCTTTTTCAGAAATTACGCAGTATAATTTGAGTTATAGAAGGTTCTAGACTGCCAAAGAATGTTTCTCACTGATTATTTGCTCACTAAATAAAGACAGGAATTTTTAGTTGAATATGTTATCTGTAAGGAAGCAATAAATCAAATTGATAGACAAAACAGGATGTCATGCATAGCCCTGCGTATCAAATTTCATCTGTACACCGGAAGCAATGAATCATCCTTGTTTTTCTTGCGATAACTATATGGCGCAGTATAAATTGCCAGGACAATGCAAAATATAACCTTGAAAGTATTTACGCGACATTCTTGAGATAAGAAATAACCTTGAAGCTATTTGTATGAATTCAGCTGGCACAATTGCGCAATATTACTGTGACGTCATCATGAGCTTCGAGAATGTTCTAGAAGCTCCAGGATCCCTCGAGGATGTTCTAGAAGCTGAGCAACACGGCCTCCATGCTAGCCTCACACGGACACACGCACACAGGCTACCTCAGACAGTGAAAGCATTTACGTGGCATGCCTTGCATAAGAAATAACCTTGAAGCTGTTTGTATGAATTTATCTGGCACAATTGCGCAATATTACTGTGACGTCATCATGAGCTTCGGGAATGTTCTAGAAGCTACAGGATCCCTCGAGAATGTTCTAGAAGCTGAGCAACACGGCCTCCATGCCAGCCTCACACAGATACACGTACACAGGCTTACCTCACACAGAGAAAGTATTTACGTGGCATGCTTCAGATAAGAAATAATCTTGAAGCTGTTTTATTATTATGACGTCACCAGGACCCTCGAGAATGTTCTAGAACGGTCTCAATGCCAACCTCACACGGACACACGCACACAGGTCACCTCACACAGACACGTTTTAATAATACCTCACAAGGACACAGGCCACCTCACACAGACACGCACTAATACTAATTGGTCTAGAAACCCCCCTGCTATTCTACTTTCAAATCTTCGGACATCATTGCTGTACTAATTATTTATGTTTTTGCAATACAGGGCACCTCCGCGTGGTTGACTGTGGGCAACGGAGTTATTCGGTGATCCGGCAGAGACCCTGGATGGGGTTTCGGAGTTATAGGGTTATTGAGGAATGTGGATTTAAGGCTCAAGAAGCATGCATGGCTCGATCATACTGTGTCTCAGGGCTTCAACGCGAATACGTATTTTTTTATCAGGTTCGGGGGTTTTGGGGTTATGGCAACTCGAGGTTATGGGGTTAAAGGCTTATGGGTTTAAGAGGTTATGGGGTTATTGGGATTAAGTGGTCAATGGATAGAGGTTTTCTTGGGTTTTTGGTCCTATTTTTTAAGGTTATGGAAAATCCTGACGTGATGACGTTAAATGGGCCCAAAATTTGGATTCAGCGACCCCGAAAACATATGATAGACATAGTCAGACTCCAGGGGTAATTTTTTTGATTTTTTTTGTATAGAGCTGTGAAATCGATCAGTCGAGCTTTTCGTCTTCAGCTGGCTTTCACATTTTTGATTATAATTCAAGTAACCAGTAAATATTTGAATAATTTCTTGGTCTTATTTTAAAAGGGAGACTTCGCGCTTTAATTCAGCAAAGTTTCAATTTTTTCATTCACTCCCCTGAAGCATGTAGAGAATGGAAGTTTAGAACTGAAAATTGGCCAAAAACGGAATATAAATCGCCTTTTCTCACATGATGTCTTGGCCTCTAATCATTAAAAATATCTTAAGTAGGACTCAATCGACGCACAATCTAATATTAAGCTTTCTAATGGGTTTTTAAATATCCTTCTAACTCAATTTTAGGCAGAGTCAATCACTTTATAAGATGAGCCTGTTTTAAATCGATTTTCCCAAGTGGGCGCAAAATTTTAACCGTTAGTGCACCTATATTAAATCAAATCTAAGAAGCACGTCTAATTGCACCTACATATGGTAAACAGGAGAAACCCTTCTAGTAAATGGCACTATGTAATAAAAATGCTTTTATTCAAACTGTGGGGACATATAAAATAGATAATAGTACATAACTAAATATTCCATTATCTGTCAGTGAACGATAACCAACAGAAGGAAGTTTTCAGGGAATTATGCGCACTATTAATATTGATATCCATGTTTTCATTATTCCTGTTTGTTTTCTTTATTCCTAGGTAATCACTTTCTATGAATGAATCTATGAACCTCAAAAATCAATCACCGACAACCCAGAATGAATTAGGCGAAGATGTTCTTTATTGCCTAAAGTTGCTGAATTACATAATATTTTCTTCCGAATAACTTTCTAAAATTTTCAAGATTCAAAATAAATACAGGTGTCGTTCACTAAATTTGAATACATTATTTCAAAGTAAATATGACAAAAGTTTGGCAAAGAATAATTATATTAATATGTACTCTTTTCAAAAGCGGAAGAAATCTGTATTCCACATGAATTCATCTTCGTTACCAGATAATGAGCACATCAATTAATATTCTTCTATGTCTAAAAACTTTTTATCATGCTGTCAGTGGTACCCATGTTTACCCTACATATCTATTCTGAAATGAGTTATTGATCAAAGGGTTTCAATTTGCAAGCTTTGAAGAATTGCGAACAGAGATCAGAGGTTGAAATTTACGGAAGAATATTTTGAAATTCTAGACTGCACGGAGTTTGCCGAGTGTTCCTTACGAGAGTTTTCGAGAAATATTTCGCAAAATACATGGCACGTGCGTGCTTCAGCGGTCGAATTGAAGATCCAAGTCGTGAAAACCGTGCAAAATATCGTTTCTATTCGTTTTTCCTTGTAGAAAATTCAGGATGTGGTCTAGAAAAATGCAGGGCTCGCACGTATAAAAGTGGAAAATAGCCTCAAGGTTGGTGTTACTTTTCGAACTTTAAGGATGTTGAATTGAACATATAACATTCTTTCCTCTCAACTATCTTAAATTAATATTTATAGACATTTAAATTTAAAAACTGAAATTATTGAAATTAATACCGAACTAATAATCTATTTCAGTCAATTTCAACTCTTTTCAATCTAAATTAATAAAAAATCCACTTCTACATTTTTTTCTTTTTCATATACAAAGTCTAATATACTATTCTAAACAATTGTCGGGATCTGTGTATATTTTTGTGAACAACATAACTTGAAGACAGTTGTAGATAAATTGATGAAATTTGGAGAGCCTATTTTCACTACTTATATCTCGAAACTGACCAATGGACTTCTAATAGTATATCACATCACAATTAGGGTTAGACAGGTCTTTACGGGGAGATCAATGTTTGCAGGACGAGTTGTAAAACCATGGCCGTCGGTCATGGTATTATGCTGGAGTGTGTGTGTGTGTCAACAGTAAAATTAGAAAATACATTGTGCGCTGTTCGGTGGTCATTTATGGAAATAATAATCTGGCAGTGTGGCGGCATTCGGAACAAAATTATATTACAGTGCGGTAAAGGTCTATCTAATGCTCACTTTTCAGGGGGAGTTATAGGCTCATAACATGGCGGTTTCAAATAAAAAATATTTATTAACACTTTTTCAGTACCTACTTTGTAATATTTTAAAAATTGATTTTTATTGTAAAACTTTTTTCAATAACATAATTCAAAGTTGATGCAAGGAGATAAAAGATTCTTCAATTCGAGACGAATCGATTGATCTATAATATTACTACATTTTATTAAAGAGTAAGGAAGTTATGGTCATTTATATTATATTATTTACAAAATCAAATTTTTATAGTAGTAATTTTCTGATTCATATAATTTAAATTAAATGCAGGAATGGAAAAGATTCGTTGATCTGAAACAAATCGATTAACCTATGATCTTAATAGTAATACATGGTATTGAAGAATACGAAAGTTGTGGTAATTTATACAATTCGAAAAATCTGTTTTAAACACAAAAGTTTTTTCGTTAACATAATTAAAAGTTCATGCAAGAATATAAACAGCCCCTTGATTCGAGAAATTTTGATTGACCTATTTGTATTTGAACTTTATCTATGAGAAAGCAAATATATTGGCTAAGTAATCATAATGAGAAAGCAAAGTGCTCATAAAATGAACACCATGAAATTGTAAATACAAACAAAGTAGAAACACCCATGATCGAATTTACAGCTAGTTTGTGTTAAAAAAAATGGTATTTTCTATTCAAAGTGTGTTTTTAGATATAAAATTGAAAACTTTTTGTGAACTTAACAAATTCCGAATTGTACGTTTTTCGATTTTTATTTTTTCGTATTAAAAATGATTTTATTCTTGAATTGCAGAAATATATTTCTGACAAATATTTCGTCAGGGATCTCCGTGACCTCAATGCAGAATTAGCAAATTTATAAGCTTTTCAGTACCAACATTTTTTAGAGAATGCTTTTTTTAGAGGAAGATTAGGTAGAAACAAGTAATTCATAAATAAAAAAGTCAATGCTAAAAAGAGAACTTAACGAAGTGTCTATACTTAAGGCCAGGCGGGCAGTATAATTTAGTGGCATGATTGGTGAAAATTTTGTCCACCACCCCTCACCACGTAACCTCTTTCCAGCTCCCCTAATTATTTTTCAAGATTGTGCACGGTCGGCCATATGAATTTCCTCAGCCAAAACTGAAACGAAATTGTAAATTCTTTTTCGGAATTTATTGATTTATATTCTTTTTCAACATTCAGGCATTTCAAATAGGGCTATTTTCAGATAAATTAAATATAAATAAGTTATTTAAAAATAAATGTATTTTCAATGTAAAAATTGAAACCAAATATTGTGAATAGATAAATTAGGGAATGTATGGAATAGTTAATTTTAATAGTAGGTTAAAATAGATTTTTTCATAGTAGAACTTAAAAGAAATAATTGAATTCGAAACTAAACAATTATTTACATTTTATGCAGAGGGTTAAATCGTTTAAATTATCAAGCGAAGAGCAATATAAAATTAATAATGAATTTAGGTGTTACTTTAATGCTCGCGGGGGGTATTGAGTCCATCTTGTTGATGTTTCGTGTTTGAAGTAATTCGTTTTTGATTTGAAGCCAATGGTCGGGCTTCCCCTGGGATGAAATCGCTCAGAGCGATTTTCGCTTTTACCCCTTCGACACCTCGGGAGTCAAGTGTCTCTAGGATATATCTGAGGACTGAGTTCTTGTGATATTTCGTGAAAATGACAAAACGAATAGTAGAATTAATTGATAAATGTCGGACCAGAATTCTCAAATAAAGAAGAAAAATCAAAGTACAGTATCTATATTTTTTAAATTCAATGAACAAAAATCTTTATAGAAAATGAAAACTTCTGATCCTACAAAAAAAAAAAGATATTTTACTGAATCTATGTGGTTTATAAAATAAAACTTCGTATCTAAATTCCATCTGTAACAGTAATAGAATTCTGTGATGTAACTAAAATATAACAAGATGATGGAAGTGTTATGTCACTAGAACATCACACGTGTTCCAATAACGGAACATAAAGGTCACATTGTTCTGTAACGCTGTTACTGTAAGGATATGTAACAGTTCCAGAATTCTGTGACGTCACTAATATAGAACAGAGTGATGGAACTGTTATGTCACTTGAATATCACACATGTTCCAAGAACGGAACATAAAAGTCACATTGTTCTGTAACTTTGTTACTGTGAGGATATGTAACAGATCTAGAATTCTGTGATGTAACTAATATAAAACTGAGTGATGGTACTGTTATGTCACTAGAAGTAAACACGTGTTCCAAGAATGGGACATAAAGGTCACATTTCTCTGTAAAGCTGTTACTGTAAGGATATATAACAGTTTTGGAATTCAGTAATGTAACTAATATAGAACAGAGTGATAGAACTGTTACGTCACTAGAATGTCACACGTTTTACAGAAATGGAACATAAAGGGCATACTGTTCTGTAACGATCTTAGATCAGAGTTGTGCCTAGGATGAAATCAAAAAACGAGGTTCAAAATAACTTTTAGCTGGCAATTCTTAACCTATTTTAGATTTTCTTTCTTAGAAAAATTCAGCATTAAATTCTGAAGAGATTTCTGTGGCCTGATTTTTGAATTTTTTTCTGTTTAATCTTTTATGTTAATGCAAAGAGTGCAAAAAAAGTCGATTTTTTTTTTTTTTTTTTTTTGTTTATCTTCGTTAACATTTTTTTTCTATGATCAGCATTGCCAAACTCTATGCACGGGGGTAGTTGACAGCAAAAACAAAATTATGACATTGTTATTTCAATTGTTATAAACAAATTAACTTGACAAATAGTCGACACTAAGGATTCTTCGTTTGCAAAGTAAATTTTTGTGTTAAAATTACTTGCTTTGATCGAAAAAATAATACTCGATCATAAAAATTTGACATCCGATATTTTTCATTGATTTTATAAAGAAATGCCTACTGTGGACAATTAAAGGCAGAAAGAAATATTTTTTCTCTCTCAATTTTCCTGAAATTATATCGCCAGTGATGTTTAACGATGGGCAATTATCTTCCAATATTTTTTTTATCAATTTTATAAACAAATGATATAAACAAATGCCCAGTTTGGACATTTGAAGGCAGAAAGAAATCGCTTTTTCTCTAAAATTCCCTCAAATTATGTCGCCAGTGATGTTTAGTAATGGAAAATTATGATTCGATGTTTCTCATTAATTTTATAAACAAATTATATTAACAAATGCCCAGTGTTGACATTTAAAGGCAGAAAGAAATAGTTTTTTTCTCCTAATTTTCCTTAAATTATGTCGCCAGTGATGCTTGATGAGGAAAAATTATCATCCGATATTCTTTATGAATTTGATAAACCAATTATATGAACAAATGCCCAGCGTGGACATTTAAAGGCTGAAAGAAATAGCTTTTTTCTCAAATTTCCTTAAATTATGTCGCCAGTGATGTCTAGTGATGGAATATTATAATCGATATTTCCTATTAATTTTCTAAAGAAATTATATAAACAAAGGGCCAGTGTGGCCACAATGGACTGGAAGCATTCTGATAGTATTCTAGATCCTGAAGCTCTCGAGCTCCTTATTTCAGATTGGAGACTTAGGAATTAAAACTTGATCGCGACTAATCAATGGAATCTTAAGAAATTTAAGATGGATAATGATACACAGCAAGTGTATGCTTATTGTTGTTGTACATATTTTCTACTCCAACAATTCCTAAGAAAACTACATTACGAAAATTGAAAGAAACAACAATTACCAAACAATTACATCACTGGCTACATACTTCGAGGCTAGTTGCAAAAAACGAATGTTTTTTGCCTTTAAACATCCACGATAGGTATTGGTTTATATAATTTGTTCAAAAAATCAATAAAAACATTGGATAATAATTTTCCATCATTAAACCTCACCGGCGACATCATTCAAGAAAAATGAGGAAAGAATAATTTCTTTCTGTCTTTCAATGTCCACATTGGGCATTTGTTTATAAAATTATTAAAAAATATCGGGTGATAATTTTCCATCATTAAATATCACTGGTGATATAATCTGAAGAAAATTATGAGAAAAAACGATTTCTGTCTGCCTTTAAATGTTCACACTAGGCATTTGTTCATATGATTTGTTTATAAAATTAATCAAAAGTATTGGAACATAATTGTGCAAAATTAAACATCACTGACGACCTAATTTGAGGAAAAATAGAAGAAAAAGGATTTCTTTCTACCTTTGAATGTCCACACTGGGCATTTGTTTATATAATTTGTTTATAAAATTGATAAAAGATATCGGATGATAATTTTTCATCATTAAATATCACTGGCAATATAATTTGAGAAGAATAACGAGAAAAAAAGATTTCTTTCTGCCTTGAATTGTCAACACTAGCCATTTGTTTATAAAATTAATAAAAAATATTGCATGCTAAATTTTCATTATTGAGTATTATTTTTTCGATAAAAGCAAGTAATTTTAACGCAAAAAGTTACTTTGCAAACGAAGAATCCATAGTGTAAACTATTTGTTAAGTTAATTTGTTTATAACGATTAACTTCACAATGTCATAATTTTTTTTTGCTTCCAACTACGCCCGTGCATAAAGTCTGGCAATGCTGGTGATAGAAAAAATTTTTTAACGAAGATAAACAAAAAAAAACAACGAAAAAATTGACTTTTTATTCACTCTTTGCATTAACATAAAAGTTTGAACAAAAAAAAATCCAAAATCAGGCCACATAAATCTCTTCAAAATTTAATGTTGAATTTTTCTAAAAAAAATCCGAAATCGGTTAAGAATTGCCAGCTACATGTTATTTTGAACCTCGTTTTTTGATTTTATCCCACTGTGCGGCCGGGCGCAGTCAGTAACTTGAACTGGGTAAGAATACGCCGACAATAGGGGACAAGGTCTAAAATCAAAAAAATAATGAATATATTCCTGATATTACCCTGGCTTTTTCAACGAAAAAGCATGCCCGAGATTATGTCATGAACGTTCAAGCGGTTCGATAGCGCAATTGGCTAAGGCATCGGCTAGGTAAATTCGAGTTAGATAGTTTAGGTAGGGTTCGAATCCCCAGCGAGTTAAAATTTTGTTTGGCAGTAAGTATACAGAAATTATTTTGAGGTTGTTTTTAAGTTGAATACCCACTGCTTCTATATTTTCTGTTCCTACGTCTATCTTATGAACCTGTATTCTCTTTGTAATTAATATGTAAATACTACCTCCACCGCTATTATCAGGTCTGCCTTTCCTCACTGCATTATAGCTAGTGACTCTATATTTGGATTTATTTCTAAATCTTATCTAGCAGATCAGCATTATGCCTATTTTATGTTTATGCATAAAAAAGGTGACTTCTAAAATATTGTCTGTAAGTCTATTGGCATTCTAGTATGCTATTCAGTGTTTGCGTCATAGTCTAATAGAATTCGAGTCATGACAGAGAATTTTTCTATCCTAGTTTTATAATTACTCAAAGAGTTGTTAATGGTTTTTAACAATTGAAGAAATTCATTAGGATTAATTTGCTCACTTAGTATGATTAGTTCGTCAGTTATACTACTTGCAATTCTTGAAGATCCTGTGGACGTACTCGCTGTTGTTTAGCTTTGAGCCTGAAACTTCATTTCGATGCTTCTTTCATGTCCGCTATCCTGAGCTTTTAAATTTTAAATTCATCTTAGCAGCCGCCTGCCTCAGGGGTGGAAATAAGATTGATGGGATGTTACTGATTGGATGGATTTTTGTACTCGTACCTTGATTTCTCTGTAATTCTACTGTGTTTAAGTGTTCAATATAAGTTGGGTACAACCTGTAGTAAGCTGTGTGTTCTCCTTTACAGTTAGCGTACGCTGGACACATTTCACGAGTCTTCTCGCAGTTCTTGGTTAGGTGTTCTTTTAAGTATTTTATGCACCTTGGGGGATGGTTGCAGTACGCTGTACCGTGTCCAAATTTCTGGCACCTGTGGAACCGGCTCACTGCAGTAGAATTCCTGTATCTTCCCAAACGAATTTGGGTGGAGTTCCGAAAAGCGCTTACCTCCGATTAATTTGAAACTCCGTATACCTATGTATTTTGACGTGCTGATCACGAATATGATACCCGCAAATTTGATTTTCAAGGTCAAAACCCCAAAATACTATAAAAATTTCATGTTTTTCCGTTTATTTCAGTAAATAATAAAAATTTACAAAAAAGCTTCAAACAAAAGTTTTAGATCTTTTGAAAATACATATTTTATGTTTCACATATTTTTACCCTACGACTGACCGTTTTAGAGAAAAGGAGGGAAATGTCGGTACGAAGTGTAGAATTGCTTAGGTCACACACGGTTTCCATTCCAACATGTCATGGGGGGCGGGAAGGCACCCCTATGACTGGCCACAGAAATAACTTAGGTCACACACGACCCTCTTTCCAACGTGTCATGGGGGCGGGAAGGCACCCCTATGGCTGGCCACAGAAATAACTTAGGTCACACACGACCCCCTTTCCAACGTGTCATGGGGGGCGTGAAGGCTCCCCTATGACTGGTCACAGGAATAATTTAGGTCACACACGACCCCTTTTCCAACGTGTCATGGGAGGCGGGAAGGCACTCCTGTGACTGGCCACAAAAATAACTTAGGTCACACACTACCCCCTTTCCAACGTATCATGGGGGGGGAACACCCCTGTGACTGGTCACAGGAATAATTTAGGTCACACACGACCCCCTTTTACAACGTGTCATGGGGGGCGGGAAGGCGCCCCTATGACTGGCCACAGAAATGACTTAGGTTACACACGACCCCCTTTCCAACGTCTCATGGGGGGGCGGGAAAACACCCCTGTGACTGGTCACAAGAATAATTTAGGTCACACGCGACCCCCTTTTCCAACGTGTCATGGGGGGCGGGAAGGCACCCCTATGACTGGCAACAGAAATAACTTAGGTTACACACGACCCCCTTTCCAACGTATCATGGGGGGGGGCAGGAAACACTCCTGTGACTGGTCACAGGAATAATTTAGGTCACACACGACCCCCTTTTACAACGTGTCATGAAGGGCGGGAAGGCGCCCCTATGACTGGCCACAGAAATAACTTAGGTTACACACGACCCCCTTTCCAACGTCTCATGGGGGGGACACCCCTGTGACTGGTCACAGGAATAATTTAGGTCACACACGACCCACTTTTCCAACGTGTCATGGGAGGCGGGAAGGCACCCCTATGACTGGCCACAGAAATAACTTAGGTCACACACGTCCCCCTTTCCAACGTGTCATGGGGGGGCGGGAAGACACCCCTATGACTGGCCACAGAAATAACTTAGGTCACACACGACCCTTTTTGCAACGTGTCATGGGGGGGTGGAAAGGCACCCCTATGACTGGACACAGAAATAACTTAGGTTACACACGACCCCCTCCTCAATGTCTCACGGGGGGCGGGAAAACACCCCTGTGACTGGTCATAGGAATAATTTAGGTCACACACGACCCCCTTTCCAACGTGTCATGGGGGCGGGAAGGCACCCCTATGACTGGCCACATAAATAACTTAGGTCACACACGAACTCCTTTCCAACGTGTCATGGGGGGCGGGAAGGCACCCCTATGACTGGCCACAGAAATAACTTAGGTCACACACGACCCCCTTTTCAACGTGTCATGGGGGCGGGAAGGCACCCCTATGACTGGCCACAGAAATAACTTAGGTCACACACGACCCCCTTTCCAACGTGTCATGGGGGGTGGGAAGGCACCCCTACGACTGGACACAGAAATAACTTAGGTTACACACGACTCCCTTTTCAATGTCTCACGGGGGGCGGGAAAACACCCCTGTGACTGGTAATAGGAATAATTTAGGTCACACACGACCCTCTTTCCAACGTGTCATGGGGGCGGGAAGGCACCCCTATGGCTGGCCACAGAAATAACTTAGGTCACACACGACCCCCTTTTGCAACGTGTCATGGGGGGCGGGGAGGCACCCTTATGACTTTCCACAGACATAATTTAGGTCACACACGACCCCTTTTCCAACGCGTCATGGTGGGGGCGGGAAGGCACCCCTGTGACTGATCACAGAAATAACGTAGGACGCATTCCATCCCCATTTGTTCCCTAATGTTTCGTGGAAACTTATCTTTTGCCATTAACCCATTAGCTTTAGCATTAATGCCTACTTACGGTTAGTACTTGGATGGGTGACCGTTCGGGAATACTGCGTGCTGTTGGCCCGTCGTGGGTGTGGTGAACCCACACTTGTAGTTATTTACTACAAGAAACTATCCACCTAGAAACACTACCCGAATCGGGTAATGTCACACCTACCCCGAAAGGGAAATGGCTTAATGGTATACATACGCACTTCGCCGCGGGAATATTTATCGTCTATTTTCTCGAAAACTATCAGTCGTAGGGTAAAATCATATTCAACATAAAATATGTATTTTTGAAGGATCTACAACTTTTGTTTGAAACTTTTTCGTAAATTTTTCTTATTTACTGAAATAAACGGAAAAACATGGAATTTTTATAGTTTTTTGGGGTTTTGACCTTGAAAATCAAATTTGCGGGTATTTTCACTATCATATTCGTGATCAGCGCGTCAAAATATATAGGAATACGGAGTTTTAAATTAATCAGAGGTAAGCGCTTTTCGGAACTTTATCCACGAATTTTTACATTTAGGATGTATTTAAATTTAAATGCCATTCCCGTTTTAGTTCCAGGCGCGGGAGTAATTAGGAAGTACGGGTGCTCATGGAGAGACCCATCCTTCTTCCTCATTTTAATGCAGTTGGTGACAGGGAGCTCTTGCTCTTCTAGATCTTCCTTTATATCCTCAGGAGTAAAGTCTGGTAATACCTTGATGATCATTTGTAGATGTCTCTCTTCCTTCGGTGCATACGATTGAAAGTTATACCACCATTTGAGAAAACTTTGAATAATACCTCATGATCCGTTTTGGTTTGAGGTCTAAAAGTGTACGTTCCCTGGTTTATTTTTGAAATAGGTGAATTCTCAAGCTTGAGTCAGAGTTCCTTTAATATGTCTTGAAGGTTAGGGATTTTAAATGTTATCACAATCGGTGGCGGTGTTTTGGTTTCAGTTGTAACGTGGTCTGACTCGCCTTGATCGCTGTCTTCAGATTCAGAAAGACTCGTATTGTCGGTTTTCATACTGTCCTTGCTGTTTTCGGTTCCCACTTTCTTGAGCTGCTTGAATTTATTCTCCATTTTCAGAGGTGGAGAGGCTGATCCAGTTGAAGACTTTTTGGCAGTTTCATTTTCATTCGCATTACCCAATTTCCTCTTTTTAGAGATGTGTTTCTTCACTACAGGCTCCAAGTTGATGGCAGACGCGCGCCATACGCCTTCGTCTGTGATGCGCAGCTTGAGAGGAGAACACGAGTTTAAATGAAATCGTAAAGAATTACGCATTTCATGCATGTTTTTCTACTAGGTTATATAGCTTTTTATACGTTTTAATCATTGAGGAGAGTACAGCTCCTTTGTTGCATGTTCCAATGTTTCATCTTGGTTTAATTTTGATTCCTCATAGAAGGAGGTTTGTAATGACCTAAATTTTGAAATGTACTTTTTTGACATATTTCAATATACGTAATTCGATCCCAGAAACTCGAAAATGCAATTTACAAGGAATATCCGTATGTGTGCGTGTGTATTTCTTTCTGTTTACCATATCTCGAAAAGTAAAAGAGCAATGGTAATGAAATTTAGAAAAATTATTGTAGCTCCAAATGCTGTCCAAGTCTGGCAAGATTTTGAGGTGGATCGACCAATTAGAAGTTCTATTTTTTCAATTTAAAAATTCTCATATTTGAGAACCTTTTATGACCAACTACTCACGAATTATGAAGTTTAAAAAAAATTGGTCTTTCTATTTATATGGCAAAAACTTTTTTGATTTTAGGAATACTACAGTACTCTATCTAATATATTTATTTTTTCGCGTCTTCGACAAGCGTCGAATGACCTATCCATGTCCTGTTATGATCTAGCAATACCCATTTATAGATATGCAAAACATATTGACTATCCTGTTTATATGAGGACAACTTCTCTAATATTGTGAACACAACAGGCCTGTGTATGATAAATTTGACCAAGTTTTCGAGACGCATCGATCGACCTATTGAACAACCTTTCATGACATTCCATGACCTAGCAAAACCGTTTTTTAATTTTTAAACACAATTATCTATCTTGTTTATAAGAGGATTTTTTCATATTGAGAATATAACAGTACTGTAGGTTTAGAAAGTTCTTTGTCATAATAGAACACATTAGTTGACTTTTTCGCGGTCCCTTCAATTTTTTGAAAATGAGATTTTAGTCAGACATAAATATAAGCTTAAAAAATATTGAAAGTGTCCATTTCTTTATTTATTTGAAAAAAAAACTTCACTCTATGAGGAAACAAAGAGCTCATAAAATAAGCATAAGTAAACGTACCCATATAGTTAATCATTTTTAATTATTTAGTAATCAGGCGTTTCGGGTAGTAACTAAATCGTATTTAATAACACATGGTTCAATATATATACGACTTGTTAAATGGGGGAGTGGTAAAAATTGGGGAAAAATGTGTTACGTAGTTTGAAGGTTGTCGCGGCATAACCATTAAAGTGCCATTTTTTTAAAACCACATTTTATTGGCTTAAACATTCTCTTTTTATCTCGATAAACTGTGATCAATCATACGAACATTTGAACATTTGTATTCAAATACATTCTGTTGTTGTACTCAATAGTTACAAAATATACATTCACTAAATATGATATTTAAAAATAATACTGTAGTATTGTAAAATCCATTTTTTTTTAAGGAAACGATGTTTTCAATTTAATTTTTCACTTTCAGCCTTCTATTTGTCTCGTCATGTTTTAAAAATCCATGGACTTACACGGTTTTTACAGCAGTTGATATTTAACTATTTGTGTCTCGAAAAATAATAACTTCTTTCAAAACTTTGTTTGGAGCTACATCAAATCTCGAATGTAATTTCTCATTTCTTTAAGAATTCGATTTTTCAAACGATTTTTTCTCTCCTGAAAAATTTGTCTAGATGAACTTACGTGCCTTTTTCGCGAAACCCTTTATTTATGGATGGCCCCTTAGGGAATTAAAAAAAAATGAATCTAGTTACGAGCTACAGACGACAGTATTATTTTACGTACAAAAATTTATTGTCTTCTGTTCATGTAGAAAACTCTATAAAATAAGAAATAATTAGAAATTAATTTCTAGGATTTGTTATTCTATCAATCGATTTATGTAGACTTTTCATTCATAATAATAATTTTGTTGAAGATGCTTACTTTTTTCATTCTCATCAGAGAAGGTATTAGATTTTTGTAAAATTTGACCCCCACCCCCCGTTTTTGTCGAACATCCACGTTTTGAGACCTTCTGAACTCGAAAAACAGGTATTCGCGAATGTGTCTGTCTTCATTTGTGGCTGTGTGTCTGTAGCTGTAGATTTGTGGTCTATCAGTACGATAACTTATAAGGAAATTGACAGATTGGATTCATATTATTATTATACCATTAAGTCATTTCCCTTTCAGGGTAGGCGTGACTTGCGCGGTTGGAAAATAGTGAATAGGTATATAGGTATAAAGTAGGTCGGTATATGGGTATAAGGTATATAGGTATATAGGTGTGAGGTATAGATGTTTTAGATTGATCTGGAATTCTGGTGTTACTTATTTAAATGACACGTTCATTCCGCAAGACTGCTCCGACCCAGGTTGCTGATCAATCTCTCTAACGATCACCCCAAGTTTTTTTTTACGAGGGCTGGTGGAAAATGTCCAAAACCCACCGTGAAGGGTCCGCACTTCTCGGTAGTGTGGGGATCTTAGTCACATCACTACAATGACTCTGACATATATAATATTCAATTAAAGTTGAGTATAACCATACATTATACAAAATCAACTTTGTCATTATAATAATGCCACCAAGGGACCCACTAAAAACCACCACCCTTTCTCCTTGGCAGAAATTCCCCCGGAACCGCTTTCGCATTACTTCAGGGGTTGCCGTTTCTTAGCCTACTAGGGCTTCTTCTGCTTTTCTTCTTTCTTTGTCTTCTTGTCCCAGCCCGGACAACTTGGACATCTTCTTCTTCTTCGGCATCTTCTACTTTCTTCTGGCAGTAGCCGGCGGGCGGGGTGTTGCCAGATTCTGGTACTCCACTGCCTTATGACCCTCTTTGAGGCATCTCAAGTAGCATTTGCTGCGATCCTCTGCGGTGCACTCTCGGGCAACGTGCCCCAGAGTGTGGCACCTGTAGCACCGGATTTCGGCGCTGTGTGCTTTCACACGGCAGTTCACCCAACCCACCTTCAGTCGGGCAATCCTCTCCATTTTGGCAGCAGCGGCCGCATCCAGCTCAACGAAAGCTAGGATACAGCCTCTCCTGCTCGTCTTGGTGAGGCTTACCCTAGGTGGAGAGCCAAGCTGCTCTCCCAGGGCCGTCCTCACCGCTGCCTCCACGTCAGCAGCCTCCGTAGTCGCGACCAAGTCGCCTTGTCAGAAGGCCTCCGAAATGGCATCACCGAAGTGCTGCCGCTCCTACGCCTTGGCACCCATCTCAATGAGGACGTCGCCCGTGCTCGTCTGCCTGTTGGACTTGACATTCACGTCATGGTCCTCAGGCTTGACTTTCTT
Source organism: Andricus quercusramuli (assembly GCA_932178445.1). Lineage (NCBI taxonomy): Eukaryota > Metazoa > Arthropoda > Insecta > Hymenoptera > Cynipidae > Andricus > Andricus quercusramuli. Next base: position 464,005 of record CAKNXH010061990.1, on the reverse strand, counting down.
CTGGACGTCCCTCACGACATCCGAATATTTCATACCCGGGGCTGGCGTGATGGTCACGGCCTCCCGGGGGATTCTCCTTCTCTTCTTCTTGGCAGCTCCTTGTCCATTATCGGGCACAAGGTCGCTTTGAGGCACCACCTCCTGCTCTGACTTCTTCTTTTCTTCTGTCTTCTCCTACTTGCTCCTCCTCCTGCCAACCTTAGACCAGGCGACTCCTTCCTGGGTCCTGGTCTTTTTCAGGGCTGGCTTCTCGGCTCTAGATCCGCTGGGGGGGCTGAGGGTCGTTTCCGTCTCCCGCTTACGCGTATCCTTCTCTTTCTCTGACGGTTTCTACGGCTCTGTCTGCGTGCTGACGGAAGCCGTTTGCTCCTTAAAGGTGGAGCTCAGGAGAGACTTCTCTCTCAGCTTCTCACCCCTATTTATGCTCTCCTTAAAAAACCGAAACTGTTGGTTTATGGCTCTAACCTTATATCCAGCTTCGGTCATGGCTCTTTGAGCACCCTCCACTTGTTTCAGCAGGTCCAAATCCCTGTCCTTCCCTGATTTGCACATCTCCATTATTTTTTTAAGGCACAACCGTACCTTTCTGTGCTCCACTCTCAGCTGATCCTGTGAGCTTCGGAATCGCTTCCGCATCTCGGCAGCATCCGACTTGAGCTCGCCATCTTCCACAACGTCAAAGCATCTGCTGAGGTCCAGCTTCCCTTCGACGTTCATCTCCTCGCTCCCTCTCCGTTTTCCCTATCTGCCACCTGGGGATGCGCCAAGTAGGGGTAACACCTCCCCTTCCCCGCAGACAACTGCGGAGGTCCTTGGGACGATCACCCCAAGTGAGGAGCCTCACAAAGTTGTTATGCATGGTTCCCCATTTGGGCCCATTAGTATCCTAGGTCTTTTTTTCAGGCATCATTCACTCTATTGTCACTCTGTTTACAAACTATTTGTCGCCACAAGTTTCATGCTGATCGCGTTGATTTTACTCCTGTCCTTTTCTTGACAGGTCCATGTCTCGCTACCGTATAGTACAGTCGGTACGAAAAAAGAGTTATGTATGGCCATTTCAGCTTTTTTTGATATGTTTTTATTTGTGAGGATGGACCCTGCTCTACCGATAATTTTGAGGCCCATGTTCTTCATGCTTGTATTAAGTTTATTCAACATTCTTTGCACGTCCTCGTTTTATTCTCCCATAACAATCTTGTCATCTGCGAAAGCTATCCCACCTACCTTGACGGTTTCGAGATCTACACCTTCTTCGTCGAAGAGGGCAGTTCTTAGACACTTATCCTTGAATATGATAAATAGCCACGAGGACATAACGCATCCTTGCTTCACGCTTTGCATAACATCGAACCAGTCACTCAGTTTCCCATTTACCCTTACACTCGCTTTACTACCTGTATACATATATTGTTTTTATTGCTTGTAGGAGTCCTCCATTTACTCCGTACTCTTTAAGGACTTCCCAAAGTTTACTTCTATTTACCTTGTCAAATGCTTTTTCTAGGTCAATAAATGCACAGAAAACTTTCTTTCCTACCCTCAAGCTTTTTTCTGTGATCTATCTTAGGCTAAATATCTGATCTGTACATGATCTTCCTGGTATAAAACCACTTTGGACTTCCCATATCTTCTCTTCTGTGATTTCCATTACCCTTCGAATGAGTATTTTTGAGTATATTTTACTTGCGGTACTGAGTAGGCTGATACCTCTGTAATTACTGCAGTTGTTTTTATCTCCCTTTCTTTTGTATATTGGTACGATAATCGCTTTTCTCCAATCGTCTGCGACTTCTTCCGTCTCGATACATAAGTTTAACAATTCGCATAACCTGTGAGGTATGTATTCGCCACCGTATTTAAGCATTTCAGCGCTAATACTGTCTACATCAGCAGCCTTACCGTTTTTCAAGTTCTTAATTATGTCTCTGACCTCAGTGACACAGACTTTTTCAATTGGGTTTTCTAATGAATTATGTTCTAAGTCGCAGTTTTGTTGCCCTATATCTTCACCTCTTAATAGTTCTTTAAAAGAGTCTTTTAAAGCGTCTACTATCCCGTCTATATCATATAGCATTTCACCTTTGCTGTTTTTCGTGCTGACAAACTCTCTACTTTTACTTTCCTTCAACTGTTTATATAATAGTTTCATAATTCCTTCAAAGTAGTTTTGTATTTTGTTCTCTTCTTCTGTTCTGGTTTTCTCTTTGCTCTCTTTGACTAGTTGTTTAATTGATTTTTAAATATTATTTTATAACAATATATAACTAATAACTTATAAAACAAAACAAAAATTGAATTCTATTCTTTTAGAAAAACATAACAAAGATTTATAAAATAGAGAACGTTTTAAAATAAGGTAGTGTCTATACGTTCGGACACAACCCACGCCTCCCATCCCATTTCCAGCTTCCCCTTCCCTCTACCAGGTCCGTACGTTTAGACTCGACAGTGTTATAAACCTACATAAACGTACGGACTTTCGAGACGTTTAGACTCGGCCTTAAAATATTTGAATTTAAGGATTTTTTTCTCTCCAATTTAGCAGGTATACTTATTTTAAAGTATTACACTCTAAAAACAGACTATTAACTGTCAAAAGATTCCTGTCACTATTAAAGGATTTTCTATTCAAAATTGGAATGAGAGGAAATCATTTCATAGTTGAAGGATTGCCGTTTGAAATGCTATCATTTAACTGTGAAAGGATTTCCTTTGATCTTGAAGTGAAATCTATTGTCGAACAAGAGAAAGAATAATTTAAACGTTAAAAGAAAACTTATTGCATGATATTACGTGCGAGAAATCTACAAAAGCCGAACTTTGGTAAATGTAAATATAAAATCAATGTTATTATAAAATCGGTATAAAATCGACGCTTTAAAAAATCATTTCACAAAGAACGTCTTATGCTAGCTAGGTTGAGCGTGCCTATGGCGCGCACCTGTTGTATCTCGCGCTTCGTGCTCGATGATATGTTTATCTCGCGCTTCGCGCTCGATAATATATTCACCTCGCGCTACACGCTCGGACACATTTGCCTGACGCTTTAAGCTCGGTTCATCTCAGTTTTCGCACTTCATGTGCTTACTATTGCGCGCTTCGCGAGCTAATGTTCTCTTAGTTAGCTTCATCGTTATGACCTGCTTTTGGTTTAATTATGTAAGTTTTACATAGAAAGAGGAACTAATTTACTTAAGGTTCTATCGACCTTAAGGAATACATTCTCATCAAGACACTCGCGCTTCGCGCTCGATATTTCATTTAAAAATCATGTAAGCCTTGCGCCACGCTCGTTTCTGTTCATCGTTTAATGTGAACTCAAAAGTTTGAGCGCGATCACGGCGCGCGATTTGGTTGTCGCGGTTCGCAATGACAATATGTTATGTTCTATGTTCTTCAGATAAAAATGATTGAATTTGTGTTTGCTTTAAAATGAAGAAGGAAATTCCTTCACATCAGCGTACATTTCCGTATCTGCCTAATAAAAAATAAAGCATACAATCAGAAAGATTACTTCCAACTATCTGAAAAGGGACGAAAAAAAGTATCTAAGTTGTTTTGGAACATTTACATGATACATTTTTAAATGATTATTGAAAAATGGACATTTGACAAAAATGGGAGGGGGGGGGGGTCAAAATTTACACAAATCCAATACCTTCTCTAGATGAGAATGTAAAAATAGAATAAATTGTTCGAATTTTCAAGTACCATGAATATTAATTATTATTATACCATTAAGCCATTTCCCTTTCGAGGTAGGCGTGATTCGCTCGGTTGGAAAATAGTAATGTGGGGAAAGAGATATACATTTTGTAGATTGATATGGAATTTGCGTGTTATTTATTTAAATAACACGTTCGTCCCGCAACATTGCTCCGACCCAGGTGGCTGATCAATCTCTCTAGTGATCACCCCAAGTAAAGAGCCTCAAAAAATTATTGTGTGTGCGGTCCCCCACTTCGGCCTATTAGTATCTAAGGTCTTTTGTTTTAAGCGTCATACACTCTACTCACATTCTTTTTATAAACTATTTGTCGCCACACTTTTCTGTCCTGGCATACTTCTCTACCTTCCTTCACGTCCATGCATTTTTTCATGCAAGCTCTCGTGTTTCTATGGCTTCTTATGTATCCTCGGTTATCCCGTAGCCCTATCTATGCGTTTGTTTAACTTATTCTAAAAATCTATCCGCACTTCCCGTTTCTGTAAATTTTCAATCTTGTTTCGCGTTTGTTTCCTTTGTTTGGTTCTCTTTCTTCTCCATCCCCGCCCTAAGCTCATTTTGGAGACTAGAAGGTGATGGTTAGTATTACATTCAGAGCCCTTCATGACTCTTGTATCTTTGACCAGTTCTCTTAGTCTTTCATCCACAATAACGAAGTCAATTATACTGTGGCTATTTTCTTTACGCCAGGTGTAAATGTGGATCATTCTATGTATAAACCAAGTATTTGTAATAAATAGGTCCTTTTCTCAGCATAAGCTAACTATTTTTCCCCGTTATAGTTTTTTCTTGTTGGATCCTCAGAATTTTTTAGCACCCTTTCTGTATTACGGTGGGGAGGGGGTGCAAGGAATGGAAACCGAGAGACTCACAATTGGTTGACGTTTTATGCTGAGAAGTTCACCAGCCCTCAGCAGCGTTGTATTAGGTAGAAGTTCCCATGTTTCGATCCGCTAATTCCCGGCCAACCTCTAAACGTTCCATCGTCATTTGTCGTATCTGGCATATTTTGGCCGTTAAATTGAATTTTTTGATTTTTAATTATTTTTTGTGCAATAAAAATGTGAATTTTCGATTTTTCGAGAAAATTCAAAAAGTCGTTATGATAATCGTGTAGGGCGTTGAAAAAGAAACACTTTTCTTGTCTTGACTTTTTTTCGTATCGTGCGTTGTTTGGCTGAAAATGTTAATTTTCGTTTCTTTTTTTGGATTTTGAAAATGCCGTAACTCTGAAAATTTTGATTTTATCGAAAAATGTCATGGGGATAAATTGTGTAAATTTCCGAGTAATATGAACAGATGTACATATAATTTTCAAATTTTGAAAAAAAATGGTCTCAAAAATTTTCAAAATGCTCTCACTTTCTGAATTTTTATCCAAAATGGCTGGCTAACGAACTCGACCTTAAGTTTAGGAGACTAAAAGAATACACCAATGGACATTCGACTCGATCAATTCTTTCGAAAGTTATCGTGCCAGCAAACTAAAAATCTACAGACAGAGTAACAGACAGACACATTCGTAAAACCCTGTTTTTTGGGTTCAGGGGGTCTCAAAACGTGGACATTTGACAAAAACCGGGGGGGTCAAATTTTACACAAATCTAATACCTTCTCTAGATGAGAATGTAAAAATTTATACTTCGATTGTGAAAAGCGTGGAAGTCAATATAAAGTGAGGTTATGCGGATCAAAAACTGTTCTTTCAGTACACGTACCTTCCAAAGTTTTCGCGTAACAATCTAGGATTCCTAATTTTTTGAAGAAATTCATTTTCCACCTCATTTCGCACGTTTTTTTACTGACTTTATCAATTAATTAATCAATCGAGCAGTGAAAAAATTATTATTAAATTATTATTAATAATAATTATTCAAATGAATTATTATTAATAATTTATATTATGTTGTTATTCTTGTCTGAGCGACCTTCAAGGTTTCATTGTTAGTAAAATGGTTTTCGCCCAGTGCTCTTTCTCCTTGAGGGTCCTCTCTCTGTTCTTTGAGTTTCAGGCCCTTTGGTGGGAGTGGGCAGTCGGGTGGTGGTGTGAAGCTCCCCTGTTGAGACTTGTACCCTTTCTTTCTGGCTTTTCAGTATTCTCCTAGGTGTAGGCGAGTGTGCCCAGTGATCGGGTGGTTCAACGGTTCAAGGTCCAGTCTTGCTTGTGGACGGTTCGGGCGGTTAAGTCCTTTAGTTAAAGTTAACGTCACCTTCTGTGCATTAAGTGCTTGTTTAGTGATTTCCCAACTCGATCAACTTCTGGTGTTGTGGGGAGTGACGAGTCGGACGAAGTATCACCTCCGGTTGCGTCGGGATCGATCGTTCGATGAACGATCGTGGTCGTAGCTTCCGGAGGCTACATCTGTTCCAATTTTCTACAAAAACCCAAAACCTTTTTTGGCTTCAAAAGGAGTGCCTGGTTGGATAGACTCAGGGACTCTTAATTGCGGATTAAATTCGCCAACAGGTGTTTAGACGTTTTCATAATCATGATGACACCTATTCTGGTGTCTTGTTCGCCGACTTTGACATGACTCAATGTGATCCCTTCGCTGGCCCACGACAGTCCACCATTAAATAACTAACACCTTTAATAGGTAAAGGAATTCTTTTCAAAATCAAAAGAAATCGTTCATCAGTAAAACTACTTCCGTTTTGCATTTAATGGATACGTCTTTGAACAGTGAAACGATTCTATTGATGGACAAAAGAAATCTGCTTAATTCCAAAGGATGCATTCTGAAAGGAACGTAATTTTACTGTTAATAGACTTTTTCTTAGAGTGTAGTATAATTCTTCTTAGATATTCAATTATTTTTCTATTATAATTTTTATTGAAAATAATTCGATATTATTGTTTCAATAAATATCAACGGGTGATTGTTCCAATATTTCGCCCCTTTTAATTAAAAATATTGACAATCCAAATTCAGCCTTTACTAAATTTGGTCGGGTATTCATTGTTTGAAAAAAACACTATCGGCAATTGATTAAAAAATACTACGTTTGATATTATTCCATTTAAAATGAAACGCAAATCAAATATTGGAATAACTTTTTAATTGCATGGAATAATTTCTTGCATGTGATGATAAATGCTTCGACTGAAACAAAAAATACTAAAAAAATATCAAAATTTCTGTGGTATTATGAATTTCTCTTTAATATTTTACATATACATAGCTATATTTTTATAACACATTTCGCACAACCTTATCAAAACGAAGTGTATACATTTACCGAAAAAAAAGTTATTCGTACCGAAATTTCAGAGCAAACAGCTCCTTCCTCCTTTTCCTGGAATTCACACCAAAAAAATCAAGTTACATATTCGTACTGAAATTTCGGTACAGATATCCACGGCCTTATGAAAATTGATAATTTATCTTTTACATTAGTGTTATCAAAATTTCTTTCATCAGTAATTGAATAAAATGAATGAAAATCGTACCTTGTATGTAGACAAAAAAGACTTTTTAAATTGATATCGTTCGATTTTTGAGGTTCTTTTTTATTTTTGATGTTTACACCTTTATTGTGAATAAAAACTAGTCACTTTTATAACGCCTGTTGTTCGTATTGGACAATCAGACACATTCTAAACTTGAAAATGTTCAGTTTTATAGACTTTTACTGAATTTATTTAAATGAATCCCCTAAAATAAATATTGTTTGATATCTACAGTTTTCACTTCAAGAACGTACCAAATTTCAATTTGATTTCAAAAAATCTTTCAATATGGGAAGTACATTGAAAACTTCTATCCTTTAAGAAGATTTTCCATTTTAAGTAATCAAAACTAAACTACAAAGTATAGCGGTCAAAATTGAACTTTTCTGAGCTTTCGGCAGTCTCAATTAAAGCTTAAAAATAATTTCATTCAAAAACTTTTAATTCAAACGTTTAATAATGAACAAATATGATGGAAAACTTTCACAATGGAACATTCAAAGTGATAGAGTATCAATTTTACAAACTTTAATTGTACAAACTATAAATGTCGCCAATTTTATTGTCAAAAATAGTTCCCGGCTTAAAAATTTTTTTCGTGTTTACGAGTAAAAATCGTTTTTTAGTAACTATAGACTTTACAGACCAAAGTCCTCTTACAAGAACCAAAGATGAGTTTTCAAGTTAAAAAGATGAATGTTTGAGTAAGGAGTTGACGTTTTAATAAAATAATTGAATTTATAACCAAATAGTTGAATTTTCAACCAAATGGCCGTATTTCCAATATTTTCAACCAAATACAGTGGCCGCGTGATTTAGTGCCTGGTGATCTAGTTCTTCCGAGAATTGACGCCATGCGTACGGGTGAGGGGATTAAGTCCACCGTCAGGCCCAAAACCGGCATTAAATCGCGGGGTCTCTAGTTAAATTTTCAAGCCAAAAAGATGAATTTTATAGAAGGCCGCAGAATTATCAACCTAAAAAGGCAAAATTGTCAACAACAAAAAATAATAAATTTCAAAAATGATGATGAATTTTCAACCAAACAGTTGAATGTTCAAGACAAATTAATTTTCAAATAAACAGTTACATTTAGAAACTAGTAAGGTAAACGTCCCAGTAATCGTGACCATAAGAGATTACATTGACTTCAAATATTTAGAAAATTGTTTTGGAAGGATTATTTGAAAAATGATTGCTACTGATTAAAGCATTTAACATCCTAAAATATAATAGATATTGTTTTTACATTATATTTAATATTACTTTTTATTTATGAACAATTAAAAGTCAAAAAGCACTGATGTCCCATTTATCGTGATTTCTAAATCTGCCATGTACTAGTAATCGTAAGTCGTTGTTCCAGTCTTCGTGAAAAAGGTTATGTTTTCTTGAAATCAGTTTTTAGCGATTTGGAGGTGTATTTCAAGTGTGTATTTGTATTTTAACTATACTCTAATGAAATGAAAGATTTTTTTAGTTACTACTATACTATACTATACTATACTAGTAGTATACTATACTATACAATTTTTTAGTTTTATATTGACTAAGACCTGCAAGATGAAAAACGTCGAAACATAACTTCAAAATCGAATCTTCTGATAGTTCTAATGCGTCTGACGGACATTATAATAATTAATCATAATAAAAATGAATTTTCTTTTGAAATGTTTAGTTTTTATTGCAGTTAAAAATATTGTCGAATAAATCAAACGAATCACACTGGTGAAATGTATAATTTACGTTGTCAAAATATTAAAACTATCAATAATTATATATCTACTACACATTTTTCTCTTTATATTATGCAGTATAGATTAATTAGATTTTTGATGGTAATTTTCTTGACCAGGTTAATACGTAATGATTATCAATGATTACTATTAATTAATTATGATGCTAAAGTTTTTTGTCTACTGGTGGTTTCAATATTTTCATAAAATATTGATACTTAAATTGTGAAAAAAATTCTCTCTAGCTCCGGTGGGATTCGAACACCACGTCATTCAAATTTCCGGTCTGATGCTCTTGTCCACTAAGCTACGGAGAGACGAGATAATTTTCTTCACAATCCTTACAAGTAGAATGCCGACGTCATTCCTTATACTTGCAAAATTATAGCACTTAAACTTGATAGGTTTAAATTAAATTTTTGATGTTAATTTTCTTGACCAGGATAATACGTAATAATTATTAATTATTACTATTAATTAATTATGATGTTGAAGTTTTTTGTCCACTGGTCGTTTCAATATTTTCATAAAATATTGATACTTAAATTGTGAAAAAATTCTCTCTAGCTCCGGTGGGATTCGAACACCACGTCATTCAGACCTTGCAAGTATAAGGAATGACGTCGACATTCTACTTGTAAGGATTGTGAAGAAAATTATCTCGTCTCTCCGTAGCTTAGTGGTCAAGAGCATCAGACCGGACATCTGAATGACGTGGTGTTCGAATCCCACTGGATCTAGAGAGAATTTTTTTCACAATTTAAGTATCAATATTTCATGAAAATATTGAAACGACCAGTAGACAAAAAACTTTAACATCATAATTAAGTATAGATTAATTTTAGCTAATGAAAAACTACTCAATAAATATTAACTTCGCAGAAAAATTATAATGAACTAAAAAATTGATAATGAAATCTCTAAAGTCATGCCAATATTTTAGGTCCCGGAAGCTGGAATTACAACATTGTCATATCGATATGGGCACTATGCCACAACTTAGTGCTTATTTAGTGCTAATTTATGCTGCAGAAAAAAAATGTTGTGCCCGGTAATTTTGGTAAAAAACATGTAGCAGTGTCAGCTTCAGCTGAAGCCACAACTCCGGTATGCGAAACTCGGAAACTATTAGTGATATCAAATTTTCCTTTGCGCAGGAATTAGTGCTAATTAAGCGCTCTGGATTTGTGCTATGCACAAAATCTGGGCACTTTTTTCACCAAAAATATGTAGTAATGCTAGCTTCAGGTGACTCTGGTATGTAAAACTCGGAAACTATAAGTGGTATTAAATTCTCATTTGTGCAGGAATTTAGTGCTTATTTAGTGCTAATTTATGCCACAAAAATTAAATTTTGAGCCCAGATATTTTGGTCAAAAACATGTAGTAGTGCTGGCTTCAGGTGACTCTGGCATGTGAAACTTGGAAACTATTCGTGATATCAAATTTTCCTTTGCGCAGGAATTTAGTTCTAATTAAGTGCTCTGAATTTGTGCCATGTACAAAATCCGGGCACTTTTTTTCACCAAAAACGTGCAGTAATGCTGGATTCATGTGACTGGTATGTAAAACACGGAAACTATTAGCGCTTCAAAATTCTCCTTGGTGCAGGCACTTAGTGCTTATTTTATGCTAATATATGCCGCAAAAACTAAATTTTGTGCACGCGGTAATTTCCGACTCTGGTATGTGAAACTTGGAAATTATTATTGATGTCAAATTCTCCTTTGCGCAGGAATTTAGTGCTAATTAAGTGCTAGTTTGTCCATAAATCTTTTCAAATTACAGATCAAACCATTAAGATCTGTAATTTGGTGATTGTTTCCTGCACTTCTGTTTTAAGTGAAAATGTTTGCTGTTAAGCATTTCATTGTATCTAGCTTGTGTCTTTTTTCCATAAATTTAATGTTGTGATTTTAAATCTAATTTTTCGTGAATGAAACGCAAATTCGTGTCTTATCAAAAAATGATTTCAAGCAAATTTGTAGACGTTACTTAGGTGAACAATTTAGCATTAAACATTTTGATCATAGCTTTTGTAGGTCTTTTTAAAATGAAAAATTTTCCTTCTCAACATTTTTTCGTATTTCGTATAGTTTTTCTCAACAATGGAATTGTATATTTCTTAAAATTCATTTTCGGCGGATAAAACCGAAACCGTGGATAAAAATTGGCTTCTTAATGAACTCGTCCTCTTCTTTTTCATTCAGGCATTAAAAAAGTATGCTTACGCGCAATCCAATCACATTATTCATTCGAAAGTAATAGTGCTTAATCCAAAACGTCTGTTGCGTTGAGTATTCTCTCGCTGAACAGAATATAAATGTTTTTGACCAAAATGACAGGGCACAAAATTTAATTTTTGCGGTATATATTAGCACTAAATAAGCATTAAATTCCTGGACAAAGGAGAATTTAATACCACTTATACTGTACGAGTTTCATATACCAGAGTCACCTGAAGCCAGCACTACTACATGTTTTTGACCGAAATATCTGGGCACAAAATTTTATTTTTGCGGCATAAATTAGCACTAAATAAGCACTAAATTCCTGCACAAAGAAGAATTTGATATCACTTATAGTTTACGAATTTTACATACCAGAGTCACCTGAAGCTAGCATCACTAAACGTTTTTGGTAAAAAAAGTGCCCGGATTTTGTGCATAGCACCAATCCAGAGCACTTAATTAACACTAAATTCCTGCGCAAAGGAAAATTGCATATCACTAATAGTTTCAGAGTTTCGCATACCGGAGTTAAGGCTTCACCTGAAGCTGGCACTACTACATGTTTTTGACCAAAATTAGCGGGCACAAAATTTAATTTTCGTGGCATAAATCAGCACTAAATTCCTGCACAAAGAAGAATTTGATATCACTAATAGTTTCCGAGTTTCGTATACCGGAGTTGTGGCTTCAGCTGAAGCTGGCACTACTACATGTTTTTCACCAAAATTACCAGGCACAAAATATTTTTTCTGCACCATAAATTAGCACTAAATAAGCACTAAATTATGGCATAGTGCCCATATCGATATGACAATGTTGTAATTCCAGCTTACGGGACCTATATTTTACATCACCTCTTTCCAGTTTTAAGCACTAATTTATGTTACGATTACTACTCACAGTAACAAGTCAGTTCTCCGATTTCATTTTATGCATTTTTTTAAATTAATTAAAGTATTGTTTGTAACGAAATATGGAAATAAAATTTTGACAGACTCGTCCTAGTCTTTCTGACCGGTCACGATTACTCTAGCAACTATGCATTTAAAACGTCCCTATAATCGTGACCGATATTTCTTAAACGAGAATGTACTATAAATGAAGATTTTACTTAATTTTATGAAACAAAAATTATATTAAATTACAAAAAAATTATTTTCATCCCGATTAAGTAATTTCTTGACATATTAAAAGCTCAAGCAAAGAGACGCCTTTCCTAACCAAAATGTTAAGCTATTTTCCACGTTTCGTGACTCATCGCTACCGGCAACACAAATTAATTTTTTTTACTCATGTGCTCTATTTATATGAAAAAACTAATTTGGTTTCCATAACAAGCACTGTTGTTATTATTTTATAAGCTTCAAGGATTTTTTATCGAAAATTGATCGAAATTCCCGACCCACGCAAAAATTCCCAATTTTTTCCGGTCTTCAAGAAATGTCCTGTTTCCCGGTTTAGCAAGTGTAAAGCAAGTAGATGAAGAATGTATTTTTGCGTAGCCTGACATGAAAATCTTAAATCTAGCGAATAACTTAACCTAGAAAAGCTCAAAGGGACCTCCGATCATCGATCAGATCGATTACAATACCTCTTTACATGCAAGCTATTCCATTTCAAATTATCTGAAGAATTTCATTTATTGGTAGTAATTTTGAGGACAATTCTATCATCCGTTTACTTAGTTATCGAAAGAAAAAGCCAAAAATAATTTTTGAAAAATTCAAAAAATTTAGGAGATAGTCAAAGTTGAAAATTTTGGTCCTTTTTTTAACTCTCAGGACTTTGATGAATTTATTGATATTAAGATGTTTTTTTTAATTATTCATCTTAAGAAGTAGATTTGAATAATTTTTTTTTTTAATTCAAAAACTTTTTGAATTTTTCAAAAACAAATTTTTAAACTGATTATTTGAAAAAATCCATTTTTGATGTTCTTTAAGTTTTTTATGGCTAGCTTACAATGTGCTCTAAAAGCCTTGTAAATATAAAAATGGGATCTGCCTTAGTTTTCGAGAAATAAAAATGTAACGGCAAGACGATAGGCGCTGGACACACCATGCTTATACGGCGTGCGTTCTTCATTACACTCAACTCCCGATATAAGAACGGTTTCAGACATGGCTTGCATTGGACTTGATCCTATACCTGATGAATCCAAACATAAATCGGCAAGGCCGCATGAATCATTTCTCCTGGATTGGGAAGCATGATGCAACCTGATGCAACCTGAGGCAACTAACGCGCTGAGAGTGCGGCCCTCGAGCTGTTTGTCCCGCTTGATTACGCACATTCTCTCTTTCGGTCCAGCGGCTTCTCTCATCACGAAACTACGGATGCCATCAGTTCTAGGAATATCCTAAAACGGGGGTTCTTATACCGGTAGTTGAGTGTATTTCTTAAAAACAAAGAGAGATTCTATTTTTATATATAAAGGGCTTTTAGAGGACATTGTAAGCCATCTATAAAGAAATTAAAGAAAACCAAAAATGGAATTTTTTCAAAAAATCAGTTGGAAAATTTGTTATTGAAAAATTGAAAACGGTTTTGAATTTTTTTTCAAAAAAATTTCTCCAAAAGTGCGTCTTATTGTGAATAATTAAGAAAAATCATCTTAATATTATTAAACTCACCAAATATATAAACAAAGTTGTGAAAAAAGGACCAAAATATTCAATTTTGAATATTTCCTAAGTTTTTTTGAATTTTGTAAACATTATTTTTGGGGTTTTCTTTCAATACCTAAGAGAACGCACGCTAGAATTTTCATTAAAATTACTAACAATAGACAAAATTTTCCAGATGATTTGATATGGAATTGCTCATGCAAATAACCCTGAACGTGAATAAAAATAGAAACTTTATAAAAGAAAGCGAAATAAACAAAAACAATCAAAACGTCACTCACAACTTAGCATCGTGGAACTGAGCAAAAAGCCTGCCGATAACACTCCCGATTGTCTCGAAATCATCCGAAATTCCATATGATAAGTGAAAATCCTTTATCACACCTTCCGCACTACAACTCCCCGTACGAATTCTCCCCCATGGAACGACTCTGCGACCAATGCTGAACGACGAACTCCCGCACCCCGGCAACCCGCTTTCGCGTCGACTCGATTCGCCACCGAGAGACGAGAGTTTAGTTTCAGTCCGACCCGGACACCCGACTGAGTGAGACGTATGAGTGCTCTCTCCTCTCGTCTTCGAAGTTCTTCCTTCGTTGAGTACCACCCGAGCTGTCAAAAAATACTCAACTTCGATTGTTCACGTACCGGAAGTGACTCGCGCGCGCTTGTTAATTCAATATCGGTTACAAGTTGCGAAAAGAGCCAAGTTTTCTGGATGAAGAAAAAAGCTCCAGAGGGACTGGGAAGAACAGAGAACAGCACGCCGGCTTTTGGTGGTGGAATCGATAGCACGCGAGCAAGTTGCCTTTCTGGTCCCAGGTGCCGGTTTTCCACTTTCGTTACTCAAAATTCGACACGCGAAAATTTTCTCGTCATCCCTTACGAGACCGGATTAATTCCCCTACAGTGCTATAAAAGTGTTATTGTTGTTGTTGCGACCAGCTGGCCAATCACCACACGAAATTCAAATTTCGAACACTCCCGCCAGCGGTCAAACAACCAACTTTGCATTTCAACCTCTTCAGTCTCTTTCAACGTCTTTCTAACCTCTCCCGCGATATGAGGTCGATGAGATGTCGGTGGTTTTTCGTCGCGGATCTGATTCGGGGCGACGCACCGTAACGCAAAGGTAATGTGTTTTGTGTGTGATTACAACTGAGATTGCAAAAGATCGGATTTGTCAGTGTGTTTTTTGATTTTCGTGCCACCGTGCTACAGAACGTTTGTGGAATTGCGGGCAAGGGTTAATAATTAATGTTCATAGCCAACGACAACGGATTTTCAAGTGTCAAATTGAATTTCGACGAGGGTTACGAGGAATTCAAGATCAACTTAGGTAAGTTTTCTAGTTGGAAAAGTCTTTTATTTGAAATCTATTTCTGGTCTAGGCTGAGATTGATAGATTAATTTCATGTTTGTGAAAAAAGGAGCGCAAAGTTAAGTCAGGTGCGAGGATGTCGGGGAGATGGACCGATTTTCTGACCTGCTGACAGGTATCGTAACCTTGATCCTGGGAATGGTAGTTTCTGTCAACAGATTTGGTAAATAGATCTGAATTAAGGGAACGGTTTTTTATTATGCCACATAAGTAAATACTCATGTGTGAATGATTCTGTTCGGTACATTTATTACTTTTTAAACTCTCCTCTTGCCTGGGGGGGGGGGGGGGAAGGGGGGTAATGTTTATTTGTGACAATGATATAATCGTTCTATGGGGCATTTAAATCTACGTGTTTTTCGTCAATCAAATTTGTTTGAAATATTGTTCCTGCTTCAAACAGAACTAATAATTCATGATGTTCTTGCGAAGAAACAAATACTTTTCAATTAATTTGAGTTTAAAATATAATGAAATACAAATTTCGTTCGTTTTTAAGATTAGAAATTCGGATTTTTCTCCGCTTCTGCCAAAGAAAGCAGTGATGGAAAAATATTTGAGAAAAAGCAGCATTATTATTGGAAAAATTGTTTACAATTATCAATGATAGTTTCGCGATTATGTGTTGCGAAAATTGAAGGTTGGAGCCAATAACTTTCTGAACATTAATGCCACCGTTAATGCCAATGCTTTATTTCCTTCAAAACTTTTTCATAAGAGAACGTTTCTTTATTAATTTCGAAGATAATACGCGGTTCTAAAAACCGGTTAAAGTTTTTTTGAAATATCTAAGAACATAATAATATGGTAGTGGACTACTTAAAAATTTGTAAACAATTTATTTTAAAACATTAGATTTGAAATTAAGATAGCTTGCATTTTCAAGTGTTGTATTTCAAAGTTTGTATACAAAATCAAGAATTGTTCATCTTTGAATAATTTTATTTTGAAAATATTCCATTTCGAAAGCTTGCAATATACATTTCAATTTGCCATTTCATTTGAAGAATTTGAAAATGTTTCGTTCCACAAGTTTTAGAAACAAAATTTCCACTTTTTTGTGATAAATTAAAGAAGGAAGTGTCTACTCATACTGAAAAAATTCGGCTACACATACCGAAATTTTTGTGCTAATACCCCCTTTTCGAGATACCACTATTAATAATAGTTTAAATTTGTCCGTATAAACTTTTTAATTCTTCACTACTACTGTTTGGAGTAATTTCTTGTTTGCTTTTAATTTTATACTTTTCGGTCTTGAACTTAGAACGTTTCGTATTGAGAATTTTCATAATTTTACAAATTGAATTAAATTATTTATATTATAACATTCTCATCGTAATGTCAGAAAAAGTAGTTTTTCGTCGATGTCTGTCTTTTTGTTGTCATTGTTGTTGTATGTGAACAGAATATTATCAGGTTGGATTGCGCTTTGGCACACTTAAAAGGGTATAAAAAGAAAGGAGAAGTTCATTAGCCAGCCATTTTGGATGAAAATTCAAAAAGTTTGAGCATTTTCAAATTTTTTGAGATTAAAAATTTTTATGTACGGTTATTTGTAATATGTACTAAGAAAGCCAAACAATTTATCGTCAAGACTTTTTTTCGATGAAAAAAACATTATCAGAGCTATAGCATTTACAACATTTGATAAATCAAAGTAAAATGAAAATTGTAAGCCAAAACGCATGATATGAAAAAAGTCAAGAGAAGAAAAACGTTGCTTTTTGAAATGAATATCATAACCACTTTTCGCATTTTCTTGAAAAAGCGACAATTCGCAAAGATTTGTTCGTAAAAAACAATATTGAAAAGAAAAAAATTAAATTTTTGGACAAGCGACACGCATGGTACGAAAAGAAAAATTAATAGACAAAAGTTGTTCATTCAAAAAGGATCTACAAATTTATAACGAATGTTTTTGAAATATGTCAAGTAGATTTTCTTTTAACCGTGAAAAATACATTAAAAATAAAAAATTAACTTTTGGAAAAACGACACAAGCCAGGAAAAAAAAGTAAGACAAATGTTTTTAGCCAAAAAGGATCTAAAACTTGGTTATAAACTTTTCTTATTAAAATACATTAAAAATAAAAAATTAACTTTTCGAAAAATCACACAAGCTGAAACAACATTTCACTGAATAAAATGTTTCGACAAAACAATGAAAATACTTCTGTTTCAATGTCAATGCATATTCTGAATTGTAAAAATATAAATTTATTGAAATGGTACATTTTTCACGGTAGCTGAGAATACAATATAATGCAAAATAAGAAACCAATATTTAAGTATAATCATAAGACATACAAATTTTTGTATTTTATTTTGCAATCTCTAAATAAATAATCCCAGGCTGAGGTACAAAAATAAATGTAATATACATTTGATATAACAGTGTTGAACATAATGTAGAAAAGTTCATATTTTGGACGAAATCGATTGCTCGACGAAATCAAGGAGCTTTGACAAAAGAGAATTCACAATCACCTTAGCACATTTTTTTCTAGTTGTCAATTTGCAAGTACCTAGTCCCATACAAGTTGGAACGTAAAATTTGCAAGTTTTAGTGCTTTCATTTTTAATTCCTTGTAGTTTAAAATGCTGAAAAATTGAAACTGTGTTTAATTTTGAGCGGCTGAATTTGAAATTTCACAGTTTCGAACTTCAATTTTTGAAATTATTCTAGACTATATTTTAAAAACGGTTCATTTATTATAAAGTGCTATTTATTGTTACGAACTTTTTCAGTTTCGATTAGGTAAGTTTTAAATATAAAGTACGGTAGTCACTCTTTTTATGCTTAATATACAATAAAATTATTATTAATTTTAGTTGAAAAAAGACCAATTATAATTAATTATCTCAGAAATTTTGATTTATTTGGGCTTGACATTGACAATAATATGATGAGGTCCTTCATGAAGACAATTCCTTTTAAAATAGCTCAAGCGAATTTACTATAATGTATATCGCTTTTTAATAGGGGCTAAAATATAATTTAGGGTCACATTTCTCTACCGCAGTTTCCTTGTTGGCAGAAAATATTTAACACTCGATAAGGCTCATTTCGTCCTCAAAGGTTTATTTATGCTATCCGTGCATTACGTTTTTATATTCTCATCGTAATGAGAAGGTATTAGTTTTATGTGAAAACTGAATATCGCGGATGTCTTTAAATCTCCACGTTTCGAGACACCCTGAATCCGAAAGAACAGGTTTTACGATGGTGTCTTCCTGTCGTCGTTGTCGTTTGTATATCGGATAACTTTTGAAAGACTAATCGGATTAGGCTGTAATTTGACACTCAATTTTAAGGAACAATAAGACAGATCGATTTTTAACCAGCATTTTTTGACCAACTGTTCTGGTTTGAACTACAAAAAAAAAGAATGAAGAATACAAAATTCTACTTTATGGTCAAACTGCAAGATACAAAAAAATAAGATTCTACCAAAATTGTACATCCGCAAAAGATTTACAAATTTGTTATTTATTATTTTTTGATAGGACGCGTAGTTTTTGTTTTAATCGTACAGAGTAACATTAAAAGAAAAAAAATTGAAGTTTGCAAAAACGACAAAAGCTACGAAAAAAATAATTAGACAAAAGATGTTCATCGAAAAAGGAGCAAAAAATTTGATATTGATCATTTTTTGATAGGATGCGTTGTTTTAGTTTTAATCGTAAGAGATGACATAACGAATACAAAATTTAATTTTTTTTTAAAACGAAACAGGGTACGAAAAAAATTGTAACACAAAATTTGTTCACGCCAAAAAGAACAACAAATATTTTTTCTTGAATATTTTTTGATAGGATGCGTAGTTTTCTTTTCGATCGGAAAAAATAATATAAAAAAATGTGAAGTCTGCGAAAAAAATAAAAGCTACGAAAAAAAATGAACAGACAAATGTTGTTTAACCAAAAAAGACCTACACATGTTTTATTAATCATTTTTTGATAGGACGTGTAGGTTTTGTTTTAACCGTAAAAAATAATATTAAAATAAAAAAAATTAAATTTCTTGTAAAATCACACAACCTGAGTCGAAATTTAGACCATACTTTACTTTGAACCTGCAGCTCCTCATTAGAACCTGCTTTGACGCTATTTAAACCTACAGCCCCTACTTTGAGGTTTTTACTCCTAGAGAATGAAACATTAGAGCCTCCTTCGACTCCGTTTGAACCTACATGCCCTACTTTGAATATTTAGAAGCTACACCCAGGAAACAAGAACCCATTGAAAAGGCGAATCCGTGCATTGCGTATCTGTCATTTGCAGATTAAAATTTTTACAACTGAATTGGTTTGCTTCTATATAAATCGGCCAGTTTCTCGATATTAGCAGTAATAAAGTATCTGTAAGCAAAAAGGAAAGGATTCTTTTTAAAAATGTTAATTTTCTTACAAAACCGAATCTAAAGTTTCCATTTGAGCCGCAAGTTATCGAATTCTATCGTCACAAGTAGTCGGAAAAGAATATAAATCAGATTTTCGACTTGCGAAAGACAACCAAATTTGGAGGTTACGGACAAAAAAATTAAATAAAAAATTGTAGGACTAGTCTGTAATTTCAAACCAAATTAGTTACATTCTTTTGAAGAATCTTTCCACTGAACTGAGGTGAACGTCAACGATATTTGACAAATAAGTTTTCAAATTATATGATAAAAAACACTACAAACAAAGAATTGTATACTTCATGAGTTTTGTTTCAATATTAAGTTCCTGAGGTACAGTTGATAGTAAAAGTATTTCTGCAGAGAAGGGAACCCAAATAAAAAAATTATAACCATTACCAAAATTATGCCATTATTATTTTTATTATTATTATTGCCAGTGTAGGGGCTGGAGCACCAAGGTAGGTTCTGATTTAGACCCTACTTTGACGCTAAACGTGGAAAAACGTCCGATTTCGGACATTTTTAGCGTCAAAGTAGGGTCGAAATTGAATTGAAATCGCTGCTTATTTTGAACCTACTTTGCTGCTCCAGCGCCTACTAAGGTAGGAGTTCTAGGTTCAAAGTAGGGCCTAAATTTCGTTTGGAAATATATTACACAGTGAATACCAGGGGTATTATTTATCTGAAGCTGGATAAAAACGTTGCAAACAATTATCAACTACAATTATTCAACGACGGATAATTTGTATCTGCCTCGTGATAAAAATTATCTGACTTCGGATAATTATAGTTTCCAATTGTTTGCAGCGTTTCTATCCAACTTCAGATAAATACTATCTCTGGGATTTACTGTGTACCCTAAGATGCGTGTTTTTTGGTTTAAATCTTAAAAATAACATTGAAAATAAACAAATTAAATTGATAGAAAAACTACACAAGATGCAATAAAATGCTCAATAACCAAATTGTTTTTGATTCTGTAGGATGCGCATTTTTAAAATACAAAAATAAGGCAATGCAAATACGTTTATTTCAATATCAATGCATATTATGAATTGTATTAATATACATTTATTGAAATGATAAATTTTTTTACAGTAGCTGAGAATAATACTGAATACAAATATTAAAGTAATCATAAAAAATAAAATTTGTACTATTTTCGCAGTATCTGAATGAGCAGTCCCGCACCGAGGTACCGAAATAAATATAAATTACATTTGATGTGTAGAAAAGTTCGCATTTTGAACAAAGTGGAGAGCAAGGCAACAGATACGTATTGAGAATGTGTTTGTTAATGCCGAAAAAGCTTTAACAAAAGAGAATTTATAATCACCGAATCACTGTTGTCGATGCTTTAACCTTTAATTTTAAAAGGTCTGTGCACAAATGTGGGTGAAGTTTTATAGAGACCGAGCGCGTAGCAGCGCGAAGCAAATACATTATCGAGCACGAAGCGCGTTATCCAGAAGATGCGCACCACAGGCGCGCTCAGTCTTGCGAGCAGCGCGCACTGCGCGCGATGTTAATGTGCTTGCGTGACGTGCACATTCTTTATGTAATGAAACTAATGTCTTAATTCATAATCTGAGAATTTAATTTTAAATTTATAATACACATAATATACCATTATATACATAATAAGAGACATTTACACTATGAAAACTGAATACTTGAATAAACGTATTATTTGTATTTTACACCTTTAATTGAAGGTTAATCAATATTCAGGAATACTTATACTATTAAATATTGAAATGATGTATTGAATACATATTATATTATTTATAAAGCAACAACAATAATATATTCAGAGAGGAATTTAATTATAATTTTTCTTTGAATAAGAGGACGTTGAAAAATTAAAATAAATCTAAACTTGAAAGTAACATTCCCCTAAAATCGACAATTTTCTTTGGTAATGTAAATAATGTTATCAGTATAGCCACACAATAAAACAATTATTATTTTGACACAGATTCCAGGACAACATTTTTAATAACCTTCAAGAAAATTTATTTCGCGTATAGTGTAATTTTTTCACCCGCAAGTGGGACTGTTCCAGGTGGGTAAACCTGGAAGTACCACCATGCCCAAAAAATATAAAACCTATGCCAGAATTAAGGGCTCATTTAAGGCTCATTTAATACCCAAAAGCCAAATTTTGGGCTCTGCATTTTTTTTTAAAAATGCATGGTACTGCCAGCTTTACGTAAAGCTAGCAGTACCATAGTAGAAATATTTGTTCAATCAAATTTTTTCTTTCACAGGAATTGAAGGCTCATTTAAGGCTCTCAAATGACCCCCGGCGCAATTTTCCAAAAACAACCCCTATGTCAGAAAAACTACCCTAAAAAATAAATATGGACTAATTAAAAAAGTGAGTACATCATAATTGAGGGCTCATTTTAGGCTCTTAAATGACCCCCGGCGCATTTTTCCAAAAACAACCCCCAACACAGAAAAACTACCCTAAAAAATAAATATGCACTAATTAAAAAAGTGAGTACATCAGAATTGAGGGCTCATTTTAGGCTCCCCAACGACCCGAAAATCAATTTTACAAAACCATCCCTCAACATTCAAAAACTACCCCTGACCCAAAAGTACTCACAAGGTGCAAGAAAAAGTATTGCATCAGTTTGAAATATTTTTAGTTGTCCGAAAACATCACAAAAGATTTAAAAAACCACCCCTGAAACTCGAAAACCACCCCTTGAAGGAATTTTACATTAAACTGAAAATGAAATATATCAGCAGTTTTTGCTTTTCTTGGACTGTCCACAAATAGAGTATGTCCTATGCCAGAATTAATGGCTCATTTTAGGCTCATTTAAGGCTCATTTAAGGCTCATTTAATACCCAAAAGCCAAATTTTGGGTTCTGCATTTAAAAAAATGCATAGTTTTGCCAGCTTTACGATAAGCTAGCAGTACCATGGTAGAAATATTCGTTCAATCAACTTTTTTCTTTCACAGGTTCTGCCAGCTTTACGTTACGCTAGCAGTACCATGCTGGAAATATTCGTTCAATCAACTTTTTTCTTTCACAGGAATTGAAGGCTCATTTAAGGCTCTTAAATGACCCCCGGAGCAATTTTCCAAAAACAACCCCTATCTCAGAAAAACTACACTAAAAAATAAATATGGACTAATTAAAAAAGTGAGTACATCAGAATTGAGGGCTCATTTTAGGCTCTCCAACGACCCGAAAATCAATTTTACAAAACCATCCTTCAACATTCAAAAACTACCCCTTACCCAAAAGTACTCACAAAGTGCAAGAAAAAGTATTGCATCAGTTTGGAATATTTTTAGTTGTGCGAAAACATCACAAAATATTTCAAAAACCACCCCTGAAACTCGAAAACCACCCCTTGAAGGAATTTTACATTAAACTGAAAATGAAATATATCAGCAGTTTTTGCTGTTCTTGGACTGTCCACAAACAGAGTATGTCCTATGCCAGAATTAATGGCTCATTTAAGGCTGATTTAATACCCCAAAGCCAAATTTTGGGCTCTGCATTTTTTAAAAAAAATGCATGGTACTGCCAGCTTTACGTAAAGCTAGCAGTACCATGGTAGAAATATTTGTTCAATCAACTTTTTTCTTTCACAGGAATTTAAGGCTCATTTAAGGCTATCAAATGACCCCCGGCGCAATTTTCCAAAAACAACCCCTATCACAGAAAAACTACCCTAGAAAATAAATATGCAGTAATTAAAAAAGTAAAAAAAATTCTGATGTACTCACTTTTTTAATTAGTGCATATTTATTATTTAGGGTAGTTTTTTTGTATTAGGGGTTGTTTTTGGAAAATTGCGCCGGCGGTCATTGAAGAGCCTAAAATGAGCCCTCAATTATGATGTACTCACTTTTTTAATTAGTCTATATTTATTTTATAGGGTAGTTTTTCTGAGATAGGGGTTGTTTTTGGAAAATTCGCCGTGGTTCATTTAAGAGCCTAAAATGAGCCCTCAATTCTGATATACTTACTTTTTTAATTAGTGCATATTTATTTTCTAGGGTAGTTTTTCTGAGATAGGGGTTGTTTTTGGAAAATTGCGCCG
>CAKNXH010061990.1:428307-440359 GCA_932178445.1 Andricus quercusramuli | reverse complement strand
TAGGGTAGTTTTTCTGAGATAGGGGTTGTTTTTGGAAAATTGCGCCGGGGTTCATTTAAGAGCCTAAAATGAGCCCTCAATTATGATGTACTCACTTTTTTAATTAGTGCATATTTATTTTTTAGGGTAGTTTTCTGTGTTAGGGGTTGTTTTTGGAAAAATGCGCCAGGGGTCATTTAAGAGCCTAAAATGAGCCCTCAATTATGATGTACTCACTTTTTTAATTAGTCCATATTTATTTTTTAGGGTAGTTTTCTGTGTTAGGGGTTGTTTTTGGAAAAATGCGCCAGGGGTCATTTAAGAGCCTAAAATGAGCCCGCAATTATGATGTACTCACTTTTTTAATTAGTCCATATTTATTTTTTAGGGTAGTTTTTCTGAGATAAGGGTTGTTTTTGGAAAATTGCGCCGGGGGTCATTTGAGAGCCTCAAATGAGCCTTCAATTCCTGTGTAAGAAAAAATTTGATTGAACAAATATTTCTACTATGGTACTGCTAGCTTTACGTAAAGCTGGCAGTACCATGCATTTTTTTAAAAAAAAGCAGAGCCCAAAATTTGGCTTTTTGGTATTAAATGAGCCTTAAATGAGCCCTTAATTCTGGCATAGGTTTTATATTTTTGGGCATGGTGGTACTTTCAGGTTTACCCACCTGACTGTTCCAAACAAACAAACAAATTATGGTTATCCTGTGTGTCTTTCCATTAATCTTTATTAATAATTATCCAGTAGGGCTGAACGAGCACAAATGCCATTAGAATTACATATAAGAACATTAGTAACTGTAAATTCTCTAACCAAAATGATATCTTGCTATAGCCTCCTTGTGTGTCCTAACTCAATGTTACTTTATCATTCTGGTACTAATGACCTAAGTCTGCGATAACGCTCTACAATGAGTCTATGTAATAGCAGTATATACCAAACTCCATAGCTGTACTATGAATAGTGATTATCTAAATGTGACCACTAACATCAATGCTCTTTAACAATAAGATCTGAAGCCTGTTTTGCTGATATTTAAATATTTGATCTCTTAATCTAACTTGTTTCAGGAGAATGGACGAAAACACTTCTTACAATAAAAGAGATAGCCAAATAAAGATGATGATTATACGAAAGAATAAAAGATAATGATAATGATAAAATTATAGGCTTTCAAATTTTACGATTTCACATACATACATTCAGAAAAATGTTTGTTTGAATCAAACAAATTCTTTCTTTAATACGGGCCAAACAAATCTTTTATTAATTTAAATAAATTTATTTGGCTCCAATGATATTTATTTGATTCAAACAAACCTTTAAAATTATGGAAACGCTTGTTTTTTCAGCAATTGATAAAGTGCCTTAATTCTTATAATAATAATATAAAGTTGTTCCCCTACACCAGCACGAGATATGGGCACTATGCTATAATTTATTGCTAATTTATGCTGAACAAAAAAATGTTGTGCCCGGTAATTTTGGTCAAAAACATGTAGTAGCGCCAGCTTCAGCTGAAGCCACAACTCCGGTATGAGAATTTAGAAACTATTCGTGATATCAAATTCTTATTTGTGCAGGAATTTAGTACTTATTTAGTGCTAATTTATGCCACGAAAATTAAATTTTGTGCCTGGTAATTTTGGTCAAAAACATTTGTAGTGCCAGCTTCAGCTGAAGCCACAACTCCGGTATGCGAAACTCGGAAACTATCAGTGATATCAAATTCTTCTTTGCGCAGGAATTTAGTGCTAATTAAGTGCTCTGGATTTGTGCCATGCGCAAAATCCGGGCACTTTTTTTATAAAAAAACGTGAAGTAATGCTGACTTCAGGTGACTCTGGTACGTAAAACCCGGAAACTGTTAGTGGTATTAAATTTTCCTTTGTGCAAGAATTTAGTGCTAATTTATGCCGCAAAAATTAAATTTTGTGCCCAGTAATTTTGGTTAAAAACATGTCGTAGTGCTGGCTTCAGGTGACTCTGGTATGTAAAACTCGGAAATTGTTAGTGTTTTTAAATTCTCCTTTGTGCAGGAATTTAGTGCTAATTTATGCTGTAAAAATTAAATTTCGTACCCGGAAATTTCGTTCGAAAACATGTAGTAGTGCTGACTTCAGGTGATTCTGGTATGTGAAAGTTGGAAACTATTAGTGATATCAAATTCTCCTTTGCGCAGGATTTGAGTGCTAATTAAGTGCTCTGGATTTGTGCTTTGCACAAAATCTGGGCACTTTTTTTGCCAAAAACGTGTAGTAATGCTAGCTTCAGGTGGCTCTGGTATGTAAAACTCGAAAACTGTTAGTGGTATTAAATTCTCCTTTGTGCAAGAATTTAGTGCTAATTTATGCCGCAAAAATTAAATTTTGTGCCCGAAAATTTTGGTCAAAAACATGTAGTAGTGCTGGCTTCAGGTGACTCAAGTATGTAAAACTCGGAAACACTGTTAGTTTTTTTAAATTCTCCTTTCTGCAGGAATTTAGTGCTCATTTAGTTATAATTTATGCCGGAAAAATTAAATGTTGTGCCCTGTAATTTTGGCCAAAAACACTTATACCCTGTTCAGCGAGAGAATACTCAACGAAACATACGTTTTGGATCAAGCACTATTACTTCAGAAGGAATAATGTGATTGGATTGCGCTTAAGCATCCTTTTTTAATGCATACATGGAAAAGAAATCGACGAGTTCATTAGAAAGCCAATTTTGACCCACGGTTTTGGTTTTATCCGCCGAAAATGCATTTTAAGAAATACGCAATTCCATTTTTGAGCAAAACTATACGAGATACGAAAACATGTTGAGAAGGAAAATTGTTAATTATAAAAAGGTCTACAAATTTTCTTCAGACCATTTGTTATTGTTTCAATTGTGAAGAATGAAATAAAAAATGAAAATTTTCAATTTTCTGAATAACGAAAAAAGCTATGATCAAAATGTTTAATACTGAATTGTTCGCTTAAATAACATCTACAAATTTGCTTGGAATCATTTTTTGATAAGACACGTATTTTGCGTTTTATTCGTGAAAAACTAGATTAAAAATCACAACATTAAATTTATGGAAAAACGACACAAGCTAGATGCAATGAAATGCTTAACAGCAAACATTTTCACTTAAAACAGAAGTCCTGAAAACAATCACCAAATTACAGATCATAATGGTTTCATCTGTAATTTGAAAAGATTTATGGTTAAACTAGCACTTAATTCGCCCCAAATTCCTGCGCCAAGGAAAATTTGATATCACTAATAGTTTCCAAGTTTCACATGCCAGAGTCACCTGAAGCCAGCACTACTACATGTTTTTGACCAAAATTTTCGGGCACAGAATTTATTTTTTGCGGCATATATTAGTATAAAATAAGCACTAAATTCCTGCACAAAGGAAAATTTGATTCCACTAATAGTTTCTGGGTTTCACGTACCAGAGACACCTGAAGCCAGCGCTACTACATGTTTTCGACCAAAATTTCCGGGCACGAAATTTAATTTTTGCAGTATATATTGGCACTAAATGAGCACTCAATTCCTGCACACAGGAGAATTTGATTGCACTAATAGTTTCCAACTTTCACATGCCAGAGTCACCTGAAGCCAGCGCTACTACATGTTTTTGACCAAAATTACAGGGCACAAAATTTAGTTTTTGCGGCATATATTAGCATAAAAGATGCGCTAAATCCCTGCACAAAGAAGACTTTGATTCGACTAATAGTTTCCGGGTTTTACGTACCAGAGGCACCTGAAGCCAGCGCTACTACACGTTTTTGACCAAAATTACCGGGCACAAAATTTAGTTTTTGCGGCATATATTAGCATCAAAGATGCGCTAAATCCCTGCACAAAGAAGACTTTGATTCGACTAATAGTTTCCGGGTTTTACGTACCAGAGGCACCTGAAGCCAGCACTACTACATGTTTTTGACCAAAATTACCGGGCACAAAATATAGTTTTTGCGGCATATATTAGCATAAAAGTAGCACTAAATCCCTGCACAAAGAAGAATTTGCTTCCACTAATAGTTTCCGGGTATGACGTACCAGATTCATCTGAAGCCAGCATCACTAAACGTTTTTCGTAAAAAAAGTGCCCGGATTTTGTGCTTGGCATAAATCCAGAGCAATTAAAAAGCACTAAATTCTTGCACAAAGAATAATTTGATGTCACTAATAGTTTCCGAGTTTCGCATACCGGAGTTGTAGCTTCAGCTGAAGCTGGCACTACTACATGTTTTTGACCAAAATTACAGGGCACAAAATTTAATTTTCGTGGCATAAATTAGCACTAAATAAGCACTAAATTCTTGCACAAAGAAGAATTTGATGTCACTAATAGTTTCCGAGTTTCGCATACCGGAGTTGTGGCTTCAGCTGAAGCTGGCACTACTGGATGTTTTTGACCAAAATTACCGGGCACAAAATTTAATTTTCATGGAATGAATTAGCACTAAATAAGCACTACATTTTTGCGCAAAGTAGAATTTGATACCACTAATACTTTCCGAGTTTCGCATACCAAAGTTGTGGCTTCAGCTGAAGCTGGTACTACTACATATTTTTGACGAAAATTACCGGGCACAAAATTTTTTTTCTGCAGCCTAAATTAGCACTAAATAAGCGCTAAATTATGGCATAGTGCCCATATCTATATGACAATGTTGTAATTTCAGCTTCCGGGACCTTAATTTTATTTAAAAGATATTTGCAAAAAACATCAAATTTCGATGGTTTTGAAAAATGTTAATAACTTTGAAAATAATTGACATTTGTTCTTGCAGTTTTTGAACTTCGTCATCTCATTTTAAAGATGAGTCTCTATAGTATTTTGCTAATGTTTCAATGTATTTTTATAATTTTTCCCTAGATTTTACTTTAGGATCACAACTCATAAAACGATTTGGTTGAATCAACAAAAATTGTTGGTTGTTTTAACCAAACCTTTTGGTTGATGGAGTATTTGGTTGACTCAAACAAAAAATTTGGTGGGCCAATCAAATATTTTATTGAATCAACTGAACTTTGTTTGACTCAATCAAATTTTCATGCATATACAAGAAAACGGTTTTTTTGTTCGAAGAAAACTTCTTTTCTGAGCTTACTTGCTTAATAGAAGTCGTAAAATTTTGAAAATGCTTAGCTAATTAGAACGTGTTTATTAAATTAAAAGAATAACTTTGAAAAATACCATAAAAAGTCGACAAAATACTATGGAGACTTACTTGTAGTGTTCATTTAAATGTTCTGTTCATACTTAAATTTTCCTAGATAAACGAAAATCATAATTCAACATATGTGATGTGCGCATGCCGCATATCATTGAACACGTCACTTATAGGACATACCAGATCAAACACCTGTTTTCCGCACTGAGGGGATAATTACATCGGTTTAGATGATTACTATATTGAGCTTGGTAGGCGAATCGCTTACTTAGAGGAAAGTCAGGACTCAAGGGACACAAACAATTGTTTAAAGTGCCTAAGAAGTTGGTCCGCCCTTGGCACTCGAAGCTGTTCTCACTCAGCCGCAAAGGAGCAGAAGTAGTTAATTGAATATCTTACTCCAGACAAGTAACTTTCAATGATTCTGAAACGTCATCCAGAATTAGAGAAGATAAAAGACTTACTTAATTCATTAAAGAGAAGTACAAAATTAGAGGCTTTTGGACTTGAAATGGTTATATTCAATATTCGACTAAGTTCGTGTCATTGAACGAAAATTGTTTTCCACATATATAATTTACTATTCATTATTAGACACCTACTGGGATCACAGTCGTTCACCTATTCTCCTGCGCTTCTCCTTTTCTGCAAATTCCCCTATTTTCCCCTGTTTTCGAAAAACTTTCCCTTCGTCCATAAATTTATGGACTTTTTCCTCAATAGATTTGCATCTTAAAATTGTATAATTATTGCAATTATTCTTCATGTACTGTGAATGAAATTGTTCGTTCATATTTCCACGAAAACAATGTACATATTTAGGGACCACTTCAACACTTTAATTTTAATGAAAGCACCTAGGGTAGTGACAATGTAGATTTTAGATCCTTACTGCATATCAACATAATGATAGGGAGTGTTAAAATATTTTAATCGGCTCTCAAAAATGTGTAGTTTTGAAGCTGTAGTAATGTATTAAATAATATATTTTTTCAAAAGCATTTTTCAACCAAAATTACTGTTTTTAATGTCTTAATATCTGGGTAATTTAGTCTGGGCTTCATCGAAAAATGAAAAACAAATTGAAGTAAACGGAAGTATGCTCCTAAAAATCAATATTTTTATGGTCCAAATCTGCGCAACAAAAAATGACCTTATGGTTTAGGATTTTGTGGCAAAATTGCAATATAAACATGGTACTGCTAGTAAGCATCCAAATGCTCTTCTCTTTTTCAGTGTTTCGGGCTTACTCTTTAATAAATCTAAAGCAAAAAATGGAAGCATTTTTTATCTTCAGATTTATTCGTTCTAAAAATGAAAAACTGAAGAAATGATTTAAAAAATTTTTTTAACGGCGTAGCTTGTCGTCCTCAGATTTTGGTTTCAAACAAAGCAAAACATAAAATTCTGTTATCAATGGGGACAATATTCTGGGTTACGGTTTTAAAGGATCGAAATTTTTATTTCTATTGGGCATTCTAAGTTGTATTAATTAGTTTATATAATATTTCAAGATATTTTCTGTTCCTCTAGTCTATGTTGTGAACACAAAATTAACACAAGTCGACAATAAAGTGCAGAGTGGGTAGTAGGTATCAGTATCGTAAATTTTGCGGTGCTGAATCTGAATCGAAAAGCGACATCTTTCTTATCACGTCATAGGTTTGCGAATTGAGAGATAACTCACTTCTGCCGTTCTGATGAAGAAACTATACAACTGCATTTGGAACGAACCGAAATATTGAATGAAACGCTTTTATAGATAGATAAACGTTTATTTTTCAGCCTGCTGGCCTTAAAAAATTGACTTGCTTACACTTCCATTTTTACAGAATTTTCTTAAAACTAACCCTTAAAGACTAACATCCATCCATTCCTTATCTCTAAGTCGCACGCTTTTATCGCCTTGCCTTCCTCGCTTCGCCTCGCCTCGCACGCATGTCCCTACTTTTTCGCATTGCCTCGCTTGCCAACCTCTGTTTTCGCTGTAATACCTACTACTTATCTACTATTTACAATATTTACATGTTACTTATATCTACTTCCTCTCCTATTTACAATCTTTCCGTCTCCATTCCTCTTCCTCCTTCCTTCTCTTCATCTCCATCTTACCCAACACTCCCTTCACCCATGCTACTGCCCTTTTTCCCCCTTTTCATGCAACAGTGCCTCCATGCTTGTGAAACGCTCTTATATCTATACCTTTTAACGCAAGCGAGAGTTTTTTAAAAGAAAAGTACCGTTTTTGGGTAAAGTGCCCATGTTCTATTCGTTGAAATAAACAAAAATTAATAATCTCAATTATTTATCTGTAAAACTGTAGATATTCTGGATAGGGTAGTGGAACCAGTCGTCGGCCACCGACCAATGGTCGGTCACGCGTAAGTAATTTTTCGAGGAATATATGAGAAGGATGTTAATGTCAAATCATTCGGGACAAAAATGCTGTATATAGTATTAGCTTTAATTCGCTATGATGACAAATCTGAAACAATAGCCACTTTATGAATATTTAACTTGCCAGTTAGCAGTGGGCTTCATTTTGACTGCCTGGTGTGGCTGTCCTGGTGCGGTAAATATTTATATATATGTTTTCGTGTGGTTTGTAAAGGTTTAATCCTCGTATTGCCTTATAATTTAGATTTAAAATTGCCTCGTGATAAATTTTAAACTCTGGCCGAAAGACTGGATTCGCTTTTTTAGTAAAATCTTATGTTCTGACACACGGCCGTCCTCAGGGTTTGTTTTATTGGATACGAAAATCGGTATCAATATAAAGAAACAAAAGATTGTTACATTCTTGTATTATTTTGTTGCATATAAAATTGATACTTCCAGATTTAAGGTGAAGACAAGGCTTAGGTATTAATTAAAACCCATTTCAAAGTCTGTACCACGTCGAGTTTTTTTCACTGTAATTTTTCGAAAATCAAAAATTGGTTTTTGTCGCATTTCGTCTTAATTATCTTAAAACTCTGACGTGATGGAGAGATTTTACAGTCGGATTCAGATTAAAATACCAACTCACTAAAAGCCAAATGACACATCTCATCCAATTTGCACTTTTATTGCCGATCGGTGTTATTAACATACTTAGCTTAGATTTAGCAAATGGAATGAAAATTACTAATGTATAACTATATGCGAATAGGGTTGAAGAAGAATATGACATTTCTTAAAATAGATTTTTCTTCTTTTCCATATGTAAAAATAGATATTTAATTTTTCCCCTTCTTCGTGAAGAAAATAATCCTATTTCTCCTTTTTTAAGCTCAGTTTGCGCTGTGATCCTAGGATAGACCGGGGCAGGATCGACCGGTGGGGCAAGAGCGACTTTTCAAATAACATTGCTATTCCTTAACTTTCGAATTCTCCTTCCTATCAAATAATTTTTTTTATTAGAGAAATGGTGCTATAAGCTCAAATGTGACAAAAAAAGTTGTAAACGAATAATTGTGCAGAAAACAGTTTTGACAACTAAAGAATGGAAAATTCACTGACAGGAATATAACGTCTGCAACATTAATTGAAAGTCCAAAATAAATTAAATTCAGAAAATAGCTGCTGAGTCTTTACTATCGGGGCAAGAGCAACCAAGCAAATAGAAATAGAATCATTCTATATTAAAGTCAGCACCTAGCAGAATGTGAACGAATAAAAAGTCATGCCACAGCTATCACGATTTTTAATCAAAGGACTTTCTACTTCTTGGTACATTATGTTTAAAAGCCAATTTCCACATACTAAGAATATTTATATTTCATAAAAAAACCGAAGCCGATCTTGTCCAGGCACATGGGGCACAGCTTGTTATAGAAATAATTAAATGATCATATCATTGTTTTATTAAGATAATTGATGCGTATGGGAATATGATATACAATAAGGCGGGACTCGAAATTAAAGAATAAAACCTCTTACTAACTTTTTATAGAGCAATATGGATGTTAGCGGATCGATCCTGCCTCGGTCTACCTTACCTTCTTTTAAAGGGAACTACCTAAAATATTTTTGTCCGTAATTTATTTTTTACATTCTCCGCTGTTAAATATTCCTCTTTTAATTTTTCCTCCACGGTGTTTACGATCCTATATTGGATAGGACTATTCTATTTTACATTCCCCATATTCCCTTTCTTTTGAATACGTAACGAATCGAGAAATAAAGTGGAACGGAGGCGATAGTTAAGAATAGGAGAAATGGAAAATAGTTTTAAACAGGAGAATTAAGGTGCAGATATGAGGACTACTTGGCGTGTTCTTCCTTGTTACCGCTATTATGCCTTATAATCGGTTCTCCAATAGCGGAAGCTGCCGAGTCGTTTTTAGCTGCGTAACTGGCATGTTCGCGTACATCACCCTTCGAAACTAGTCACTGGAAGTTCCCTCTTTACTTTGGCTTGGCTCGATATTATGTGGAGATATAGGTGTTTGGCACGTTGTAGGGTTGAGGGAGATTCACATTCACGAGACTCCTACAATCTCTTCTCTCGAAACTCAGAGTGAATTTTCAAGCGTGCCATTAAATCATCCACTGACGAGACTCGCTTGGAAGACTGCTTTTATACTGCTTGAGTGCAATGAAAGACTATTCCGAAAAAGGGTCCAGGATACGCATTTGTGATCATGAATGCATGCAGACGTCTTGCAGTATCGTTATTACAATTATCATAATCTTCGGACAAAAATGCCGGTTAAACATTGCGTGAAAGCTTTCTCTTATGAAGGTCGCCTCTAGGGCAGACCAGGCCAGGAGCAACCGCCGGGGCAAACGCGACTTTACATATAACATTCCTATTCCTTAATACTTTGAATTATTCGTTGCATCAAATAACCTATTTCATCAGAGAAATGGTGCTATAAGCTCATAACTCGAACATTTACTTTGTAAAAGAATAATTATAAAGGAAACAGTTTTTACAACTAATAAGAATGGACGATTCTCTGCCAGGAGTTTCACGTTTGCAACGTTGAGATACTTGCAGCATGTAAATTTGCTCTTTTGGTAGATAAAATATTATTCCATCAAGTAATTATAAAAATTAAACTTAATTCGTGTTCACAATATATTAAGTTTAAAAAATAGCTGAAACGTCACCATCGGTGCATGTGCAACTAAAAAATAGTTGACAAATCGTGATCCTAAAACCATAAGGTTCTAGCTTGAATTTTTAACATTACGTGATTTTCACTAGTTCTGTATGTGAAATAATAGGAAGCAAATTAAAATTAAGTGACATATAAAATTCAGGATGGAACCCTATGTTTCTAGGTTCGCGAAATGCAGGATGGTAACAACGAAAAAACTAAGTGTAATATTTACCCTTCAGAGCAGAAAAATTAATATAAGAATCTAAATATCTATGAATTATATCTATCAATATCTATGAATAAAATCCAACAAAAAACCATCTTCAACGTTCGAAATCTCGCCCAGCTGTTCGTCGACCTTCTTGAGGTAGCGCTGCAAGCTACTCCGAGGAACGCCATAGGCTATGCCAGTAGGTTAATGGCTTCGATGTATGCATTTCAATTAATTTTTTGAAGTTGACATAGCTATAAATACACAGAAAAATCCGTGAAAATTCTGTGGAAACATTACACAGCCCCACAAAAAAAAGGTGGGTTGTCCGACGGACAAGAGTAGTCACATCCTATGGATTTTGGGTCGCTGAATCCGAATCCAAGGTCAGAATTCCGCCATCACCCTCAGATTTTTGTCTAACCTCAAAAAACATAGTTTTTTTTGGCTATTTTTGCATTCAAAAAGATGTAAAAAAAACCCGTGTTTTTTTTTTTAATTTCGATCACAAATTCGGATTCAGCGGTGAAAAATACATAGAAATGGTATTTTTTGGTCAGCTGGGCCCAATACTTTGCGGTGGGGGAGGGGCGGCTCAAAGAACAATACCGTAAAACCTTGCCGAAAAAAATTGGATGTTTCGCCAAACCAGAGTAGTCACATCCTGTGGATTTCGTGTCGCTGAATCCGAATCCGAACTCAGAATTCCAAAATTAGCTGTTGTGTACTTCCTAACCTCAAAAAATTTGTTTTCGTGCTGTTTTTTTTGGTGATAGAAAACATGTTATCGAATAATACAAGCTTGTTCAGAAATTCTGACAGAGAATAAACATTTAGCGGTTCGAAGTACATAGAAATTGTCTATTTCCGTCCGCTTGACTAAATTGTTTGGGGGGGGGGGGTTGTACAGAGACCTCACTACTTTGACGAAAGAAAAGGTTTGGGTAGACTAGACAAGTCGTCTTTCTTATTTTTGAAGCTTTTGCATTTATATCCAGGCATCGAATTACCAAATTACGTCGCATTTTCTTCTTAACCTCCGAAAACACCGAAAATGCAGGTATTTCAAGGTGGGAATCCGTTTAACCAGGGCACTCGAATGTATACCTGGTGATGGTCGATGTTTCTTTGTCTCTCCATAGAAATAGTATCAGCGAAAACAAAAGCCCTTCGAAGTATGACATTATGGAATAACGTGGGAAAATCATACATTTCATTTGGAATACCTAACTCTTTTATCTTCAAAAGATCTGTGTAGTGGCCTTTTTTTTTTTTTTTTTTGTTTGACACGAACATCCAGTTTCAGTTTCCAGCAGAAATCAGGCATCATGTTGACATCCCATTTACCTTGATATTGCTGATCCATCGTCTTTATATCCTGATGAAATCTTTCCCCTTGTTCTTCACTGAAATCACCTAAATTTTCTGGGAAGTAGTCAATATGGGAATCTAAAAAATGCAATTTCAGATTCCTTAAACAACCGAGTTTTTTGTAATTTTTCACCAGTTCAGCAACTCTTTCTTTGTAATCTTCACTTTTGTGATTACCCAAACTTTTTCTTTCGTCAAAGTAGTGAGGTCCCTGTACAATCCCCCCCC
>CAKNXH010061990.1:407161-428207 GCA_932178445.1 Andricus quercusramuli | reverse complement strand
TTTCGTCAAAGTAGTGAGGTCTCTGTACAACCCCCCCCCCCCCCAAACAATTTAGTCAAGCGGACGGAAATAGACAATTTCTATGTACTTCGAACCGCTAAATGTTTATTCTCTGTCAGAATTTCTGAACAAGCTTGTATTATTCGATAACATGTTTTCTATCACCAAAAAAACAGCACGAAAACAAATTTTTTGAGGTTAGGAAGTGCACAACAGCTAATTTTGTCATTCTGAGTTCGGATTCGGATTCAGCGACCGAAATCCACAGGATGTGACTACTCTGGTTTGGCGAAACATCCAATTTTTTTCGGCAAGGTTTTACGGTATTGTTCTCTGAGCCGGCCGTCCCCCACCGCAAAGTATTGGGTCCAGCGGACCAAAAAATACCATTTTTATGTATTTTTCACCGCTGAGTCTGAATTTGTGATCGAAATTTAAAAAAAAAACACGGGTTTTTTTACATCTTTTTGAATGCAAAAATAGCCAAAAAAACTATGTTTTTTGAAGTTAGAAAGAAATCTTCAATTTTTTTTGATTTTTGTGACAATTAAATTTTGTTTTCTCCAATGAAGGTTATGTTAACACGAACAACAATTTTTGACAGTTTTTTAGACAAAGACACGCGCTAAGTGAAAAAAATAAGATGCTCATAACTGGTAAAATGTTGGTGCCCACACCTGGAAAATGCAGAGCTGTCAAAAAATTACCAGCAAATTTTTTAGTGCGAACATTCTGATGAAACCGATATAAAATCACAAAATATATTGAATTCCCTATATAAATATAGGATAATTACGTGTTTGCAACAATTTACTTCGGTTCCTCGCACTTCAAACACAGGAAAAAAATACATCACCGTCGATTTTGACAAATGAAAAGATGTAATCGACTGTAGCTACACGCGAATGCGTCTCTTCACTTCGGTGTCAGAACTAAATCATCGTGGCCACATGGAGCACAAATGACAATCGCCAGATTAGCTGTTTCTGTTCACTGTCGAAAGTTATGCCAGGGTGCCCACAACCGGGTGATGCCCAAACTGGGCAACTTCCCCTACTGTTTACCCGTGTGAACAGGTAATAGCAGATAGTTTACATCCTACTGAAGGTAATAATTATTTTCTTGCTATATACAAGCAGGTAAAAATACAAAATTATGTGCAATAAAATGTACTCCTATTTTTTCTGTGAACTCCACTTGCAGTACTGTGTAAGAGTATGAGGACACCTTAAAAACCAGCGATTAAAAACATGAACTCACTTTTCGCGGGATATCAACTTCAACTCCCCAAGTGCGAAGTTAGATACGGCCCTGCACTGGCCCAGTATCGGCAACAATATTGCCGAAGATCGGCTGCCAATATCGTACCGTTGCTGGAATGATAACTCCGGTATGCACTTGGCGGCCAATTCTGGCCCAGACTCTAGCCGCCATCACTTATGCGTTACTGGCTGCCATTATCGACTCAGCAATGGGTACTGATATCGCCCCTACCTCGGCTGCCAATATCGTGCCATTGCTGGAATGATAACTCCAGTATGCACTAGGACCGGAGTTAATTGAAAAAAAATCATTGAATTGTTTTTAGGACGCCACTATATATGTAGAGTGAATACATATATTACATTTTTAAATATTATATTACAAATAAAATTTCTAACGCTACGGGGTATCGAACCTACATCTATACCCAAATCTATCGCCTAGCAGTCGGGAGTCTTAACCATTTCGCTAAAACTACAAGTTGAAATTTGTTGTAAAAGCCATCCTCATAAGCTATAGCTCAAAAAAGTTAAAACACTAAATTTCAAACTCTCTTTTTCTAATTAAATATTTATTATCATACGACGTTATGTTAATGTAAAATATACGAACTGTTAACAGGAATATCAATAAAATAATTTTTAAAGAAATAATTAATATCGAGTACAATTTTTCTTCGTTTAATATTTCGTTTTTTCGCGTTTGAGACTACTTCACAACTTTCTACAATGGCAGGAAATGTAATTTTTTATGAACATTTAAAATTTTTAACGACGGAACTTAGAAATTTGATAGTGAACTTTGACAATTTTTTAATAACAAATTTTTTTAAACTTTTTTTTCTGAAAATTCATAATTTTACATAAAGATGGAACTTGGAATTTTTTTCTTGAAAAAAAAAAAATAGGAAAAATGTTGTAATCGCGACAGTTGTATTTATAGTTCTTAGACATTTTAGAAGACATGAACCATATTTTTAAACGTATTAAAATTTTTTTTTTAATATTCATACTCGGCATAGTAATGCGCCGAGTTTGGGCCAAACTCTGGCTCTCCCTCTAAAAACACGGTTTGCCGTAGTAAAAGTCAAACTGGGCCCAGTGATGCGCCTTTGCTGGATCAGACTCTGGCTTTTCCTATTAAGGCCATGTAACGAGAGGGTCACGTGACCAAGCTAGTCCTCAAATTTGCAATGTAAACTTACGTCCAAAAGAAATAAGATATCGCGCTCAAAGTTTGGGAAATGAAAGAGGAGACAATAATGTTTACGGCTCTGGTCTTTTCTGGTGGAAGTTTTGAAAAAAAAAATTCCGAATAAAATAAAACTGGAAGCTATATCGATACTTTCCCATGTCAACTTACGTCCGCACGGAAGAAGATATCGTACTGAAAATTTAGCACGCTAAGTAGAAGGCTCGAAGGAAGGCGGCTCTGGTCCTAAATATTTGGAATTGTGAAAAAAGTTTTGTACTAATTTGGAGAAATACCGACCGTGCTCCAGAAAACTACAAGAAATTTTCCATTTTGTGCGTGTCTTAAATACGTATCTGCTGTTTCAGAGCAGCACTATCGCAGCAAGCAACTTCGCACTTCCACGGGTCTGTGGGTAAAACAGATTGCGTGATACTGAAGCGGAAATGCATCGGTCAATATTTAAAATTTTCATAAATAAACTTTTTCTTCCCCCAACTCTGTGCCTTGCCACAAATGGTCATTTACTATTTTTTAATATTTTCGGAGAATTTTTCCGCCATATTCAAACTTTTATTTTTAAATATGGGTGAAAAATATTTATCTCAGGACTGACTCGATCAGCTGTTATACTCATTGCATGGCCTTAAAGCATGCATGTTTTGCCAGAGTAAAGACGAAGTTAGGAACAACAGTGCGCCGAGTCTGGGCTAAACTCTAGCTATTCTTCTTAAAATATGCTTTACGTACTAAAAGTAATAGTGGGCCCACTGATGCGCCTTTGCTTGGCCAGACTCTGGCTTTTCCTATTAAAACATGTTTAGCCAAAGTAAGGACGAAGTTTGGACCAGCAGTGCACCGAGTCTGGGCCGAAGTCTAGCTCTTCTTAAAATATGGCTTACGTAGTAAAAGTAATAGTGGGCCCAGTGCTGCACCTTCGATGGGCCAGACTCTGCCTTTTCCTATTGAAACATGTTTAGCCAAAGTAAGGACGAAGTTTGAAATTGCAGTGCACCGAGTCTGGGCCGCACTCTAGCTATTCTTCTTAAAATATGCTTTACGTACTAAAAGTAATAGTGGGCCCAGTGCTGTGCCTTTTCCTGGGCCAGACTCTGGCTTTTCCTATTAAAAAATGTTTAGCCAAAGTAAGGACGAAGTTTGGAACAGCAGTGCACCGAGTCTGGGCCGAAGTCTAGCTCTTCTTCTTAAAATATGGTTTACGACGTTTACGTAGTAAAAGTAATAGTGGGCCCAGTGCTGCGCCTTCGCTGGGCCAGACTCTAACTTTTCCTATTAAAACATGTTTAGTCAAAGTAAGGACGAAGTTTGGAATAGTAGTGCACCGAGTCTGGGCCGAAGTCTAGCTCTTCTTCTTAAAATATGGTTTACGCACTAAAAGTAATAGTGGGCCCAGTGCTGCACCTTTCGCTGGGCCAGACTCTGGCTTTTCCTATTAAAACATATCGAGCCAGAGTAAAGACGAAGTTTGGAACAGTAATGCGCCGCGTCTGGGCCTATCTCTGGCATTTCCTCGTAAAACATGCTTTGTCGTGATAAAAGTGACACTTGGTCAAGTAATGTGCCATCACTCGGCCAAGCATCGGCGGTAGATCGACAAATTTAAATAGCCAATATAGGCAGCCAGTGCGGGCACAACACTGGGCCAATTAAAATGCCGATATTGGCGCAATAACATTAGCCGATCTTTGGCTGTCGAAATTAGACCAAGCCTGGGCCGTGTGTTTAGGTCCGGCAATTCGCACTTGGGTCGTGGCAAAAGCCAGGGAAATAATGGTAAAAACTTGAAAGTTACAAAAAATTTATCTTGAAATGTCCTCTTTAAAGTTAACCAATGAAACTGTAACAGAACTGAGGTATAGAAATTACTATTGCATACACGGAGACACTATTGGTTGTAAAATTTGGCATTTTAATATTGATCTTCACAAGAGTTCGATGGAAATCTAGGATATAGCCGAGTAAATAGTATTATTGCCACAGCGATACGAAGAAATAATTTTTCCATATCAATTATAAATAACTACAAAGTTGATAATTGCCATTGAGAGTTAGAAAGATTAATATTTGTGATGCATAGCAGATTGAAGTTAGGAAAAAGTGATATTTACAAATTTAATAATAAAGCCGTAATTGCAATAACTAGCAGTTTAAATAACATAAGTTGCAAAATAGGTGAGAAAAATACCATTTTTAATGGGAAGGTGCAATGAGAGGAAAAACATTTGAATGTAGTGCTTTACGAAAATACTTATTCAAAATAGGAAAATCAATGCTGCATGTCGTCATATGCGCCAAAGTTCCTGAGGATGATGAAATTCCTAAATATCATCATTGTTTTTATCACAGGAAAATGTCTCCGTTCTGCTGTTCCGGAGGCCCGTGTTCGATTCCCGCCAGTGCTGATTTCTTCTAAAATGATTTTTTCTCTTTCAGCTTAGAATAAAATATTAATATCTAATTGCATGTTCAATGTATAAAATTTATGATGGGCGCAACTGTCATATAAAATAGTTAATGCAAATTTATCTTCATTTTGCTCTTTCGACCATGGTCGTTTTTTATATTTTCTATGGGAGAAATTAGAAATACGTAGAATGAGCGTAGGAAGAATGTCCTTACTATTGTGTTTTGCAAACTTCACAGTCTTTCCTAGGGATTGTAGAAGCTTTATTTTGGTGTAAGTACAATTATTTAATCATTTATCATCATACTCCAGTTAAGGTAAACGTCCCAGTAATCGTGATGCCAATTTCTTTGCTTTTTATTTTATTTGAATGAATGTAATTTCTATTTGCTATTATAAAATGCTAAAAATAAGTGAGTTTTATCATTAAATATTACTTCTAAGACATTTTTGTAACAATATATTCAAACTATAACCAAGTTTCACGATTACTGGGACCGTCACGATTACTGGGACATTTTACCTTAACATAGTAACTTCACGGTTTAATACTCACAATAGCAATTCTTGAAATAGTGAAGCTATATCATGTCTTGCTATTGTCTTATTGTAAAAATAAATATTATAATCTCAAATCTTACGACCGAACATTTCTCCGTGTACATTTAATATAATAGAGTTGAACATAATATACAAAATTTCCTGTTTTGGACATATTTGAATCGAGTGCGATGCACGAGAGACGATAGACATGCGATAATTTGCGATAATTTTTTTAATATTGTAGATTTCAAGCCAACGAATTTTTATATACTACCTAAAGAAAAATTAACCTGTAATTCATTGTGTCTATTTTAGTACAATGTACAGGAGTATTTCCTTATGATGCTCTTACTATCAGTTCTGACTTTAAGGGCGATAACTAAGTGTTCGTAAAAGTTAATCCTGAAATAAATTATTCATCCAATCGCAAGTTCGATAAAGGCTTTAAATAATTGACTATCGTAATAACCAGACATTTATTTGTCTTCAATCAAAATGTGTACTTGAGCTTCTCGTGGAGACGTCGATTACAACTGGCGAATAAATCAACGTCAGCCAAACATGCCGCGATCGATTCGAATCACGTGGAGTGATTGAACTCAAACCTTTGCCTTTATAACGGTGTATGTTTGCATCGATCGCCAGTACAGAAAAGTTGGCGAGTGAGCGGTAGGACTCTGGATTCAAATGATTGAGGCTTAGCAGCCACACATGAGGCATAACACATAAAGCGTTTTAATCAACAAATAAAAAATTCTCCACTCAAATTTAGAGAGTGTTTTCCTAATTTCCGGAAGTTAGAAAAGCATTTTTGGAATTTTTTCAAAGTAAATGCTACTGTGATTTAAGGTCTATTACACTAACTCTCCGCTCATCTCACTAATAATTTGATACTTTTTTAACCTACGGATTTGATGTTTTGAAGTTTGAAATAAAAAAAAATGCCACATAGAATTGTCCATACACGAACCAATTCAAATTATTCTAATGCAATATGACGCAATTTTTCAGTCCTTTTAAATCCTTCTTAATTCGTATGTCAACCCCAAATTTAATCCGAGTCAATCAGAAACCAATGCGAACCCAACTTTCAATTCTTTCAATTCGTCCCTCAGCATCAATTTCAATCCTAACACACCTTTCAATCCTTTTAAATCCGTGTGCCGAATTCGTAGGATCCGGGTTCATCCAAAAAGTATATTAAACCTCACACAGATTTCACTAAAAGCGTAGATGTTTTCTGCTAATATCCAAATTTTTATATCATAGTAGCTCTAAATATCCAGTTTTCTCAATTAATCCAGTTAGGAGTATTCTTCTACGCTATATATTCTATCTCCCCGCATGAATGATGTAACCTGCAATTCGTACATAAATGTGCTGAGTTGCAGCCCTCTTTATAAGCTGATCTAGAGGCAGAGGCAGAAGAGGTGCTTTTAAAAAGTGTTTATTTGTTTTCACAAAACAGTTGTATCCTTGAACATTAGTATTTTTTATGGAAAGTTGTTCTGAGGTTCGCTTTAAAAAATAGGGCACCAGGCCTGTATAGGAAAAGGCGCTCTGATGATTAAATAAATCCTTGATGATTAGTGAGTATTCTCCGCAACGGAAACCGCGTAGAGTTCCAGTAAGAGGGTAATCACCTGGTATTTGTACAAAAACGGGCCTATTTTCTGAAAATAAATATAAAATGAATTTGTGTACATTAGAAAATTACCTCAGAAAAAGAAGCAAGAAGAACGTATGTACCAATTCGGAAAATAAACCTAATCAATAAGATGATATGATAATTAATCGATAACATAATCGAGAAAGAAAAATCCATTTTTAAAATGATTTTTCAAAAATACATAGCCAGTGCTGCCGACTCGAATAACCCGACTCTATTATGATTGTTATTGAAAGTCGAAAAGTTTTTCTGCTACAAAAAAATTTGAATATCCTAATTGTTTTCGAGAGAAAAAAACTAATCTTGATTTTCATATTGGGAGCTTTGTCACGAAATGCCATACGTGCGTGTTTGTACATGTAGTTGCTCTTTCTGTATTTGAGATCTCCATGTCCCGTCCACTGCGAAACGAGCCGCGGGATGACGATAACAATGGGGCTGTTTTTACGACCTTCGACCTCTCCTTCCCATTCCTTTCCATTCTCCCTTCGTTTTCCATCATTTTGTCTTCGTCTATCGTGAATTTCCCATCCCTCGTTCTCTTAGCCACCCTTAGCAAATATTAAGCGCTTGGAAGCATCCTGGCTTTCAAATGAAAATATCATTGAGGGTCTAACGAGCGTTAATCATCCGTGCGATCCGTGTCCCTCTGGTTTACTAACACGAATTTAGATGGTGTTCGTTTAAATCTTTTTCTTCTGTGATTACAGCAAGAGATCAGGAGACAGGAGACAATGGGCAAGGAGATTTAAGATAATTTAAAATTTTTATAGAGATGTTCTTTCCATTCACACGAAAATTAAATTTGCGCCACCGGTCAGGGAGAATTGTGGGGAAAATGATGTGGATAAAAAATAGGATTTCAAAAAAGGCGGTAGGCCTGGGATGAACAG
The DNA here is from genome assembly GCA_932178445.1 of Andricus quercusramuli. NCBI lineage: Eukaryota > Metazoa > Arthropoda > Insecta > Hymenoptera > Cynipidae > Andricus > Andricus quercusramuli. The sequence continues at coordinate 420,223 of CAKNXH010061990.1, read as the reverse complement.
AATAAGGCAGTGGGGATAGAGTCGTTATGAATTCAAGTTGTGTGCGAGCAGGACGTCCTCATTGCTGAATATGTCCTGCGAGATAGGAAATAATGTCACGTGTTCGTAGACACAAGGATATGTTATCCTGTCGACGCTCCTTGAAACTTCCACATCCGCACTTCCACTCGTATTTCACTAGCTCTTAGCTGGCAGGAACATGCTCATGCTTTTTTCTCGCAGATGACCTTTGCATTCGAGGAAACTTGAGAAGTTGACCTAAAAGTTCGGCAAACATGGATGAAAGTGATGAAAGTGATGAAAGATATAACTTCCGAAAGTATATTTGTACACAGAGAAACGGAGAATAACAGAATTATCTTCTGTGCAGCTTGGTTGCGGCAACTAATTAGAAAATTTATATCCAGCCGTGAAACAAAAAAATTGTAATACTGGTCTTATAGTCGTATACATAGGTCATATTTATACAATATTTGTATAGCTATATACAATGTGAAGAGCTTATGTGGCTGAGAACATGGAGTTTGGAGTTACACCGATGAAAAATTCACGGCGACGATAACTGGCTCGTTGCATTTTTCATATCGCGCACAACTTTCTTATCCGGTGCTTATATCCTACGTCGTTTGGGCCGGAACCCTCTGTAATCGGCGAAGTGACGTCTCCAGAGGGCGATAAGGGCCTCGTGACCGCTCTCGGCATCGCGACATCCTTCCCTTCTCTATAAACTGTCGGTCGAATTTTTAACATTCCTCCTTCACCTCGAAAGAACTTCGAACGTCTTTTAACGCGCAGGGTATCTGCTTAGGGTGATTCCCATCCTTCCTGACTGCAGACTTTCTTGTTAGAATAGAAACTTTCTAGTCTTTGTCATACTTTTAAAGTAACGGCAAGTATTTTTCTGAAGTACATTTTCAGAATTTTAAGCTGGGGCTATTTCTGTGATCATCTTTCATTAACAAAATACTTTTTTATTATACGATGTACTGTAAAGAATGACATTTTTTATAGAAGCGCGCAGAATGTTTCGATTTTTACTCAAGTTTTTGTTTCATCCCATTTTTTCTTAAAATATCTGTAGACTATCTAGTTTTTTAGGCACAAAATGTTATAAAGGAAGAAACTAATGTAGCTTCAGGGAAATGAGGTGTCAAATTTGCATCCCTTAGATTTTCTGGAATCCACTGATTTGAGAATTTTCATCTTATTAAACAGTTGTTTTATCAACGATTTTTCTTTGAAGCAAAAATTCAACACAAATAAAGTTCAGAAAATTTAGCAAGTTTTCCTGTGAAAGCTCCTTTGAATACGTCTTACATGATATTATATTTTGTACACCTTCATATAATACCCACCCCTTACGCGTCAAATGCAGACTTTGTTATAATTTTTCAGAAAAAGATCCGAACAAAGTTTCAATGTCCCTATTCGAGACTGCCCTGGACGAGTCTACCATGATAATATATTTTCAGAACCTTTTAAAACTACCCCTTAGGCGACTAACGGAAGCTGTCTTATATTTTTTCTTTCAGAAAGTTTGAAAAAAGTTTAAGAGTTTTAAAAAACCAAGAAAGTGCTTTTCCAGAGATTCTTTCGAAACGCCCTAAGTCAAGATGGCCGCTGGTGAAGAAAACCTGGAAATCAGCGAGAAGTTAGGGAACTTTTTTGGCTAGGGAAAGTGAGGGAAAAGTCAGCAATTAAAAAAAAAAGTCAGGGAATTTCTGTAAGAGAAACTTTAAGTACACTGTTAAATATTTCTGCAATCATAATATACATTCAATATACATTTGTGTATTAAGTCTAAAGCCTAGGTATACGAAATCGCCATTAAAAGACTGTTATTAAATTTCATGTACCTAATATTGATCATTTATCAGAAAAGTCAGATATTTGCACTTTACAGAAATTGCAAACAATTTTGGCAGCAATTTTCAATTATAAATAATGAAACATATTTTCTCCTAGATAAGTATAAATTACAGTGGTGTGTAAGAGAAAAGTTCCATTCAACAAATAATTAAGAAACCTAACCTCCAAGCACCTGTACTCACGTTAAAATTCTAACATTTAAGAATTTAAGGTTATTACTTTATTTTTTAATATTTGACAAGATCTGAAGGCATCAAAGAACTTGTTGTTTTCAGGAACTCTGTTATTCCAACTTTAATATACATGTATATTAATTTTACAACATGATGGCATATTAAAATTAATTTACGATATATGCAAATGACTTTACTCACATGTATATTAAATTTCGATCAGATTTTTTTAACAGTGTAACTATCAAGTAAAGTGAATTAAAAGAATGACAATACAATAAAAGTACATTAAATCTGCTAAGTTAACAATATATTTTTTGCAACTTTAAAAGTTTAAATGTAATCAATTATATCTATTATAAAATTCTGTTTTTTAAGACATTGAAACTTCTTTTGAATTTTTCTTTGAAGAATACAATAAATTGTGCATTAAACACGTAAGAGGTAGTTGTTGAGGGATTGAAAATGCTTTACAAAATTTGCGCAAGAAAGATTCTTCAATGAGAGGGTGAAAGATCGGTTAAAGGACTTAAAATTGTAGGATGCCTTCTCCTGGGCCAATGCTAAACATTTCTCTTAATTTTTGTAATTTAATTTATCGAGTATTTCCTAAGAATTTCAATCATTTAAAGGGTTGAAATCTGAGCGTTTCAAATCAATTTAAAGGATGCAAATTTTAGACCCGATTTTCTTTATGATATATTATTATTATTTTCATTCAAACCATGCTCTTTCAAAAAATCTGAATAGCCTCTACAGGAATTTTTCAAAAATTAAGGTTCCAAGATAAAAATTTAGGGATGAATTTTGTTGCAGGTAAAATTAGAATGGTGTTTACTTTACCTTGGTTGTGATTCGAATATCTCTCCGGGTACGAGCTGTCGAGCTGTTATGTTTGTTTTGTTTTGCATTTCATACCCCAAGTAGCCGATACTTCGTACCGAAGTGGTTGGCACTTATTCGTACCCCAAGTGATCGACATTTCTTACCCTACATAATAGGGAAGCTACCTTTTCAACATGGAGATAATTAAGAAATTCGTCTGTTGCAGTGTAGCATTCACATTACTATCACGGGTGCTTTTTGTTGTAGGTAAATTTCACCCTAAAATGAGTGTTTTTCTGTGTTAAAATAGAAAAGTTTTTAGAAGCTTATGGAGGGGTTATGTCTTCTCAACTGCTTCATTTTAAGGCCAGATTGGGGATATTTATGAATCAAAGCTCGCTAACTTCATGTCGTCAGCTTTATGTTGAGTATCCTGTAATGCAAGAAGTGAATGACTAATACACTGATGTTCATTTGCTGAAATCTCAGCGATTTCATTTTATTTAATTTCCCTTTTTGACGAATTAATGACTGAGTTGAGCTAGATTTTTGACTTCAATTGATAATCAATCCCTAACTAATTTACGACTCTGCTCTCTAAATCTGAATTAGTAGAAAACTGCTAATTGGTAGTAGTTTTCTACTAATTCAAATAGCGCCGATTCGTTTACTGGTAATTAGTAAGAATCTACTAATTCAAAGAGTAAGAATAACTGACTAAATGAATTAGTAACTATATCTACTAAAGGAATTGGTAATGATACTATTAAATGAATTGGTAAATGTATTGTTGGTTAGTATTTTCAAGGGTAGTCTCACGTAAATTTAAAAACTGGGTTTTCAACGAAGAGAATATTATTAAAATATATTAATACATTAGTAAAGTCGGATTAAGTCCGATTGAAGAACAAGTTAGTTCAATCCGAATTGAAAACATGTTATTGTAATAATTAAAACTAGGATATTATTAATCTTTAAAGGTTTTACAAGACAAAAACAACTCTGAAGTCGTAACGGTTCTTCCTTTAGCCAGATAAAACTATTAAAATATAATATAATATCATGTTTAATTATTATTACAGTATAGCTAAATGAAGAAATCATACCTGAAAAAACATTCCCTGACAATTTCAAGCTCTATCCAGATATCTCAAGTTTTTTTTTGTATAATTTTTTATAGTACGGAGCCATTCAAATATTTCTCTTTTTTTATAAATCGACGTCGTGGGTGTGGTGGACCCACACTGGTAGTATTTATCCACCTAGAAACACTACCCGAATCGGGTAGTGAGGCAATGAACTTTCGAGTTCGAAATGCTAATCAATTTTTTTTTTTTTATAAATCGACTCGGAATAAGTCCACAGTTTCGCGAGTTTATTATAAATTTTTTGTCAGTTTCTAGGGATTTAATTAATATTTTTAATTTAGAAATCTTCAAAAAATCATATTACACGATATTCTCAAATATATTGGCACCATTAAATGATTAAATAATCAAACAATGCTAAAAACATAATCAATCATTTCTTGAATTAGTCTTTAAAGTCTATGAATTTGAATAATATTTCAAACAAATTTGTATTTGATAGTTGACAGTTGAATTTTAAACTAAAATGATCAGCTTTCGACCTAAAATAGAATAGTTAAATCTGAACATAAATTAATTTTCCAGAAAAAAAACTGTTTGAAATAAAATGATGAATCTTTTACTGAAATAAATGAATTTTTAACAAAAGTGTAACTTTTAACCAAGTTTTTTTTATCTTCAATGAAAAAGATGAAATTTAACATAAAATTATGAATACTTCACTGGAATACTTACATTTTCCACCAAAGTGAAAAATTTTCCTGGAATTTGACTGGAATAGTTGAATTTTCAACTCAAAATGATCATTTTTCAACCTAAAATTGAATGGTTACATTTTTAATTTTGTATTATGTTAGACTAAAGAGATGAATTTCAAATAAAATGTTGAAATATTCGACTGGAATAATGACATTTCCAGTTTCGAAACGAATTAATTTTCTGTTAAAGTAAAAACAAATTTTCAAGGAAATAGCTAACTTTTCAACCAAAGAGATACATTTTGAATTAAAATAATGAATCTTGAACAAAAAAACTCAATTTTAAACCAAAAAGTTCAGCTTTCAACACAGTTATTGAATTTTTAATTCAAAAAAGATGAATTCTGAACGAAAAATGTAGTAGTTGACATAAAAAAAATTAATTTTTAATCAGAAACAGTTGAATTCCACAAAAAAACTACTTTTCAACTTAAAAAGATTTTTCAGTCAAGGGAGAGAAAAAATTGCAAACAAGCTGTTGAATTCTCCATGAAGAAGATAAATATTCGAAATTTAAGCTAAAAACGATCAATTTTTAAACAAAAGTATAATAGTTAAATTTTCATTGAAAAAATTAAATAAACTAAACTAAAATTTTCGCGCTTTGAAGTATCTAGATACGTTCATTTTAACGTATCCGCAGTTTAACAGTAAGGTAGTTCAAAAGAGGCTTTTTTGAAGACAAAAGAGTGTTAGATTCTGTTTAAAATTTAGGTTAAATAATCATTTTTGTGCCTTAGTAAAACTAGATCTGGTGATTATAAGGTCTGCCTCAAAAGTGTAAGTTTAGAAAATGAAAAAATACTTTAAAATCTGCTTTAAAACAATCTCTTTATTCGTAACAACAATTAAATGAAAATTTTAACCCATAAATTCGACTTAGAATTTGTAAATTAATTTTTTTTAATTTTAACCATCGACATATCTTACTAATTTATGTTGAGTGAGTTTTCTGCAAGTTAGAGATCAAAAAATAAAACCTTTATCAAAGTATTAGTTAATTACTGTATGGTACGTCCACTTTCATGTAACATAGTATGCTATCAATATTATGTTTTAAAAAATCATGTTGACTGGAAAATACTAACTATTTACAAAAAGTACATAATTTTCAATTTTCGATAGAAACTAGAAACTTTATAAAAAAAAATAATTTTATATTCACCTGTTGGTACGAATAAAAAAATTGTTTTGAATAAGACTATTATTGAACTTTTACCCTGCTTGAAGCAACATTTTTAAGGCAGCGCTTAGAAAGTTAGAATTTCCCGACTGAATTCTCCGAGGCTAGAGACATACTTGATTAATTTGCTCTTTATTATGAAAAATTCAAAAGCCGTTTTGACTTCGAAAAAACTCATTGTACAAAGACGACAAGCAGTCATATCATTCATGTAAATGGAATATGTAATAATGATTTACATTCGGACATTTGGACAACTCCAGTGCACTTTTGAAGGTTAGCTTTTTGACTTACTTGCAAATTTCAGAAAAAAATATATGAATAAGCGAATATTTGCTTTTCATATCTTCCACTTTCACCACAGTGTCTAAATCTAAGTGGTTTTTATGAATTTAACCAATTGCTGCACACAGTATTCCTCGGAGGTCTTCTATTTTTCTGAAAATAAGTTTTAGTTAACCTAACTTTTTTCAACGACACTTCCCCAGTTCCCTTTAAACTATTCACCTAATTACTACTATTAAACAAAAACTTACCCATTTTAGAGAATCTAGGATAAATGATTTATCCTGCAATTAATTGCAGTTATAACCCACTCTTTGCCATCAGAATCCGCTTATTCACAAACTTCGGAAAAATTTGGGAACAAAAAATAGCTATTGTTATTCTACCTAATTTCACGAGTTCACATTCTGGCTGCATTGAAAAAATATATGGTGTATTGACAAAACATGAACCTTTCTTAATTAAAACTCAAAAAACAGCAGAATGTATTTTAAAAATGATTAAATTATGTTTCCTTAGCAATTCATTGCTACTCATTGAATAAGTAAGTTGCTACTACTAAGCAGATTAGTAGAATACCCTTACTAATTCATTTAGTAACATAAATCTTACCATTTCATTTAGTAGAAAGTGATAAAATTACTAATTTAACAGTCAGATACAATGCTACCAATTAAATTAGTAAAATTTCTACTAATTAGGATTTAGAGAGTGATATGCAGTGCTTTTGGTTGAATCTTTCGATTAATTGGTAGCTAGCAAGCAAGTATTTGCTGCGTCTTGTTCGTGAACATTGCGGTATTTACGAACGCTGAAAATTAAAAAAAGGGTCCGTTCACAAAATACATAACGCCTTCAGAAGGCTGGTGGGGGAGGGGGGGGTCACCTTGAGCGTTACGTCAATGTTGAACTTACACACACTTACTATAGAAAAAGCGTCAGAAAATGCGTGAAGTATTTTTTGAATGGTCCCATAGAGATCTCTGACTCATTTTATTGATAGTCATGTTATTTGTGCAATCCTTTCAACTCCCGAATCATCATCTTGCTTTTTATTTTCTTATAAATCAGACACATAGTGAAAATAGAAAATAACAGTTAACGTCATGAAGTTTCTAGGACTCTTCTCAGGACATAAGTAAAAAGTAAATGTCCCAGCGTTAAATATTTGATAATTAAATGAGAATGAAATTTTATTTTATATTTTAAGAGGTCAAACAGTTGGCCGGTGTGAACTCACACACCCGATTGGTCGCGGACCAACCAGTTTGGATTCGAAGAAGCAGAGTGATTGGTGATGGGATTAAAATTCATCCTATTCTTCGTGGCCAGTCCTGAATTATAGGGCAATGTTGCACATTCGTGGTGACGAGATTAACGCTTACGAAAGTAGATCGAGCCGCTTGTTCGATTACAAATGCATGATTTGAGGTGAATATAAAATGCCGAGGGGGTCCCCTCGGCGGCATCTGCGCTACAAGAATTTTATTCAGATATGAGGGTCGCATAAAGCACGTGTGTTGCTTTTATAGAGACAAAGGAAAAATAAAGAGTTCTTTTATGAAACGAAGCGACTTTTTACTCCGAATAGATACAGAAGATAGAAGAGAGCACAGTAAAATCAAAGTGATATATTGTTTTCATATAGAATGATAAATGTCAGGCGATATAGTGGATATTTCATAATCGAGTTTAATGGAAAATATTCCCTGTTTCCTTGAAGTGGTTATTTCCATCTAAGCCTCAACTGACATTCACTACGGGTTTAACACAATAATGTTTTCTGTGGATATATATATATAAGATCTTGTATACCCCTTACAGCGAGAGTATCATCTTACGCTTCTGTATTGGATGATTTGAAATTCTAGTACCTTACCAGTGGATGTCGCTTTGAAAAATAAACGGATGGTGACCACACGACCACAAGGCAAAGTTTACCTGATACCTGGGCTTCGTGCATCTATAAATTTGACTTGCTATAGAAATATTATTTTTCACGAGATATATAATTAGTCTGGGATCCAAGGGCACTTGAGCATCCATTTTAGGTCCGTAAGATTTGATGATTGATTCGTGTGCAGAATGTTCTCCTGATTGCGAATATGTCGGGTGCACATAGCAAATTCCCGGTCGTTTTGTTGTTATTTGACATTTTCTATGTTTAAATAAAAAATTCCATATGTCGGAAAGTTATGAAAGTTTTGAAATTTTTTTTCCATAATCATTTGAAGAAGTGTGATATGCACAAATTTCATTAATGGTGTATGTTGATATAATTGATAGTTTTCGAGATAAACAATAAAATAGCGTTTTGATGAAAAACCATTTCTACAGTGTATTTTTCGTCATTTCGAAAATTTTTTTTTGCATCATATAGTACTCGCCGAGACGAAGAGAATTTCTTTTGAAATTTGTTCAATTGGACTATTAATTTAATTTCTACAAAATTCGAAATAAATAGAGAGTTTTCACGTCTGTGTGTGCGAGTGTTAGTATAAACTGCATCGAATCGGGACAGCGGGGGCTGGGAAGCTGCAGGTTTGAAACCTCGGCCTACCCCTCACACACAGACGCACACTGGCAAACATCCTATTTATTTCGAATTTTGTAGAAATTAAATTAATAGTCCAATTGAAAAAATTTCAAAAGAAATTCTCTTCGTCTCGGCGAGTAAGGTAGATGTCCCAGTAATCGGGACGGTCCCAGTAATCGTGAGTTTTGAGGTGTAAACGCCAGAATTAAGTATTTTCCACATAAAAATACAATCCTAAAATATTTTTAAGTAAGGTTGAACAATGCTTGCTGTGGAAACCAAGTTAGTTTTTTCATGCAAATAGTGTACATGGGTAAAAAAAATTAATTTGTATTGCCGGTGGCGATGAATCACGAAACGTGGAAAATAGCTTAACATTTTGGTTAGGAAAGGCGTCTGTTTACTTAAGATTTTACTATGTCAAGAAATTAGTTTATCGGGACGAAAATAATTTTTTTGTAATAAAAAATAATTTTTGTTTCATAAAATAAAGTAAAATCTTAATTTAGTACCTTCTCGTTCAAGAAATATCGGTCACGATTATAGGGACATTTCAAAAGCATAGTTGCTCGAGTAATCGTGACCTGTCACGAAGACTAGGACGACTCTGTCAAAATTTTATTTCCATATTTCGTTACAAATAATAATTTAATTAATTTCAAAAAGGTATGAAATGAAAATGGAGGACTGACTTGTTACTGTGAGTAGTAATCGTAATATAAATTAGTGCTTAAAACTGAAAAAAGGTGATGTAAAATATTTGCATGAGTTTAGAGATTTCATTATCAGTTTTTGAGTTTATTATCATTTTTCGGTGAAGTTAATATTTATTAAGTAATTTTTCATTATATAACATTAATCTATACTGCATTATATAAAGAAAAATGTGTAATAGATATATAATTATTGATAGTTTTAATATTGTTACAACGTAAACAGAAAATAACCTCATTTTTTTAGTCACTGCATTTGATCAAATTTCGTGTGCTACATCTTGTTACTTAAAATGTTAATGATTTTTAATTATAATATTCAGTATTACAAAAGAGTTTCAGCATTGTCGTTATTACTTATCGTGATACAAATTCTAATAAATATTTATCTCGAATTATTTTTGTGACCACTTTATTTCTTATGAATAAAATATTAATTTTATTCGATAATATTTTCAACTGAAATAAGAACTAAACTTTTTAAAAGAATATCCATTTTCACTATGATTAATTTTCATAGAGTCCATCAGACTTATCAGAACTATCAGAAGATTCGATTTTGAGGTTGTTTCGACGGCTTTCATCACAGAGGTCTCAATCAATATAAAACTAACAATACATCTTTCATTTCATTAAAGTATAGTAAAAAAAACAAAAATACACTTAAAATACACCTCCAAATTGCTAAAAACTGATTTCAAGAAAACTTAACCTTTTTCACGAAGACTGGGACAACGACTCACGATTACTAGTACATGACAGATTTGGAAATCACGATAACTGGGACATCGGTGCTTTTTTGCTTTTAATTATTTATAAATAAATAGTAATATTAAATATAATGTAAGAACAATTTTTATAATATTCTAGGATGTTTGATGCTTCAATCAGTACCAATCATTTTTCAAATAATCCTACAAAAACAATTTTCTAAATATTTGAAGTCGATGAAATCTCTTATGGTCACGATTACTGGGACGTTTACCTTACTATATGATGTAAAAATTTTTTTTTCGAAATAACGAAAAATACACTGTAGAAATGGTTTTTCATTAAAACGCTATTTTATTGTTTATCTCGAAAACTATCAATTATATCAACATACACCATCAATGAAATTTGTGCATATCACACTTCTTCAAATGATTATGAAAAAAAAATTCAAAATTTTCATAACTTTCCGACACATGGCATTTTTTATTTACACATAGAAAATGTCAAATAACAACAAAACGACCGGGAATTTGCTATGTGCACCCGATATATTCGTAATCAGGAGAAAATTCTGTACAAGAATCAATCATCAAATCTTACGGACCTAAAATGGATGCTCACTCTCCTCTTCGGATCCCAGACTAAATGAATTTCATCCTCGATTTCATCTGCAGTTAGGTTGAATGAATGCAATGTGAAGCTTGTTTCCTATATTTTGAGAGGGAAAAGTTACACAAACATGTTCTGTGATTTGTTTGTTTATTCTAAAACTAAATCATCATGCATGGAAGTCCAAAATAAATATTTTCTTTTATTGAAGAACGAGAGAGAATATGTGCTTGTCATCTTGGTAAAAGAAAGGATTATCTTCTAAGTGCTGCATTGAATCATCACTATTGTGTTGGAGAACCCGTGAATGCGCTGCGTCCCCAATTGGGGGGAGAAAAATAAAAAGGGGCAGCATGAAATGCTAATTATATGAAGACTTCTAGATTGATATCAGATAGCATATTCTTATTTTTAAATGCCCAACTGCTGCTCTAAACTTATTCAAGCAAGTGGTTTCTTCGAACCCTTTCTGCAGAGGGAGTTAAACTTTTTTTTGTCACAAAACACGATCACTATTTTACCGCCTCTTACAGGAAACGATGAACATTCATTAATATTTAAGGAGCGCGCATGTGCCGTTCATAGCAAGCTTAATGGATACTAGAAGCCATAAAAAGTGGCTATTCGAGGCACGTTGCTACCTTACATTTCTGTCCACACTTTTAAGCATGTTTGACAGTTTTAGATGCTAGTTTATTTTTAGAATTTTGACTTACGTAATGAAGGCTTCTTGAAATTGTTTGAAATTTAAAAATCTTAGATGTTTAAAACCTAAATTATTCGAATTTTAATACATTTAGTTTGAGAAAATTAAAATCCTTATATAGTTTTTTGTTTTTGCGGCTGTACTTGAACCTCAAAAAAAAGTTTAATCAGAAATTAAAATTTTTCGTTTTTGAAAGGAAAAGTTATTCAATATTTTGGACAATTATTTTTAATTTGGACAGTTATACACTCGGGGTCGAGAGAGGGTGTTCAATCAAACGTGAAACACCAGCAGCGTAACAACAAAGGCGCAGTGCGCGAGTACGTATATTGCATAATATTAGGAAATGGTTCACACGCCACAGAGTGTTTACGTTCGGAGGGAGCGAATGTTGTGCTTGCTGTAAGTGTATTTGAATTTTGGAAGTGTATTTCCTTCAATTTTATTTGAGGTAGTGCGTCTACGTCTGCAAAAAAGCCGGCTATCAGTACCGAAATTTCGATGTAGATAGTGTCTTTTCCAGATCTCGCTATTCGTACCGAGGAAATTCGGCTATTATTACGGAAATCTGGCACACTTATAATTTGGTATATTTATATATAGTCGTATATAAACGTGAATAATTCAAAAAAATTGAGCTGATAATATTCAATAAAATCATAACGACCTTCTTTTGTGCATTTTATAAATCAAGTTAAAGAATGAGTAGTTTTGAGTTTGATTGTACACCTATAGAGCATCCTCACAAAAAAAAAGTATTGTAAGATTTAAAATGAAAGAAATCTTATTTGTAGAAAAAAGTTCTGTAAAAAGATTCCAAACGATCAAGTTATCCTCTGGTTGTGTGATGAAAAAAAAAATTCAGAATTTAAATACCTACAAAAATATCAAAATTCAGTAGAAATTTATTTTTATAATAAGCGAAAGAACATAAAAGAATTGTCATTATTTCAGATGTTGATTATTCTTATTTTCATAAAACTCTCAAAAAAGCTGATGTCTGAATATTTTCGTAGGTATTTGGAAAAGTGTGTTCGTATTGGACTTATTAAACGTAAAATTTAAATATATAGCTGTCCATGCTGTTTGTAGGTAGAATTTGCAATTTACTCTGCTCAAATTTAATAAAACGGTAAAAAGTAGGTGGTATTAATAGATAGTAATGTGCATTTTTCAAATAAGCGAAATTGAAGTACATAACTCCTAATTTTATGCAAACAAATTGCAAATTTTTTCCTTATTCATAGATGTTGGACTGAAAAAAGTCATGTCAAATTTAAACTCAAAGTGCTCAGATGCATTGTATTGTTCCAGGCTTCTTGTTTGGGCACCGAAGAATTATCAGGAACTTAAGAAATATTATTTTAAATTACGCAGTGTCTCATCGTCCCGAAATTCGGGATGACTAGTGCAATATTTTTCATAAGCTTGGCTAGTCGCCCCGAATTTTCTGCTGGGGGGCGGGAAGGCACCCCTGTGACTGCCCACATAAATAATATTGGTCCAACCCCCCTAATTTTTCGGGAGGTCTAGACACAGCCTTTAAATGAATGTTTTTCGTATTATTTTAGTGAGAAAGCCCAATAAATAATAACAAAAAATT
>CAKNXH010061990.1:349520-401961 GCA_932178445.1 Andricus quercusramuli | reverse complement strand
CAGTTTTCTTCCTGGCTTGAGTCCAGGCAAAGCCAGTATTCCATGTTTTTGAAATAATTTGTCAGCTTTAAGGGCTTGACGTTCCGTTGCACCAAATTCTTCCATTACCTTTCTACGACTCCATGATTTAGGAGCAAGTGTGAGTAATGTTATTTTTTCGTCACTATCAGCACTGACCTTAAATTTTTGTATAATTTGTTGAAGAGTTTCTAGACCTGCTGTGTGATTTTGATCTCTACAACCACTATGTTCTATCGGAACAAATAGAAAATCTGGATCATCGCTGATTTCTTCTTCTACACTGTGGTCATCGACCTCACAGCCATAAACAACTTCTTCCATGCTGGATTCATTTGGAGGCACTTGTGAACTCAATTTCTTAAATTCTTTTCTACAAGGCTGGCAAATTTTAACGTTGCTCGGCAATTGGGGAAATTTTAACCTCTGACTTACCGACAAACATCTTAAGTCTGGTGTTTTCCAATGCTTTTCCTTGCCAAAAGGATTGGCACAAAAATGACCCCAAGTTATTTTCGTTGACATTATTAATCATGAATTTTATTTGTAATCTTTTATTTTAAATGATATATGTCTAAACAACATAAAGTCCAAAAGAACGAAAGACCGTGCGTTGCAACAGCAATACCGAAATACCATGTAGAGAATTGAATAAGACTCAGAGGAATATCCCTTTGTGTCAAAAGAATGCGTTTTGAAACAAATGAATTTTCCTCATATAATTGAAGGTTGAAAAGATTTTCATTTGTCTCAAACAGAATCTTTTTGCAGCAAACACTATCCATTTGCGACAAACTTCACCTAATCTTGCAGCCAAATAAGTCTGTTTGTATAAAGGAGATGTTCAGTTGGTTCGAAACAATAAAGGCAAGAGGACGATGCTTTTGTTTCATGACAACTTTGTCTCTGAGTGAAGTCGAAACATAATTGAGCGATTGCGCGTAATAACAGCCTACTTGTATTTTTAGAAGTCACTTGTTTTTCACTTGTTTTTTGTACATAACTTCATGAAGAACAAATGAAAAACAAGTGACTTCTGAAAATAGAAGTAGACTGTTATTACATCCAACCGCTCAATTGCTTAACGTTTAGCTATGGTACCAGATTCATGAAAAATAGATCATTAAGCCACTGTGGAATTTTCAACTTGATGTAAATCAGCAATAACTAGTAGCCAGAACAACGAAAAAAGAATAAAAATTCTTTCTCCAGAGTTTTGGCTTCAGAATAAGTTAAAAAATTGGAAAACAAGTTATTAATCGAAATTCACCTAAATTTGCAAAATCAAGGCCGAGTCTACACGTTATAAGAGTTTCTAGGCACATATTCAGAAAAAAAATTGGTTCATAAAATGACATTTTTGGACGACTGTGTACAAAAAATCAATAAATATCGTAAACTGACGAACTGTAATAGTAAGGAATCATTCATACTGAGAAAAATCAACATCACTTCTGAAAAGGGTAGTTTGCATTTTTTATTTGTTTATAACAAATGAAAAATGATATAAACATCTCTGACCCGTCGACAAGCATTCTTAAATTGTTTATTAGCTGATTTAATGTCATTCTGAATAAACTTGAATGCGTTGAAAGAATGGTAGACTTGCAAACTAGTCTGTGGACTACTAAAGGATTGCGTCTGAGCACGAGCATCAGGACTGCCTTCACATCGGGGCCTATATCTCGGAAACTATTCACTGGACCATTTTTTTGCTTAGGACCTTTTCTGAAGCCAAAAGGTCAAGCTTCCTTTTAAGACTATTTAAAAAAAAATAAAAATACCCCAAATTGCTAAAAAAGTTAAATAAACAATTGAATTGTTTAAAAAATGCTTCAATTTAGTTTAGTTTTTTTCGTTAATAAAATAGAAGAAAAGAGTAAGAAATAACCTTTCGAAAACCCTCATAAAAATTTTAAATCGCTAAAATAGAAAGGAAGTTACAAGCTTTTGAAAATACCCGTGCAGGCGTTGGGGTTGAAAATGTCACCCCCATCACTTGGAGAGGGGTGGTTTTTGTGGTCTATAAATTTGTCGATTAAGTACTATTGGGTAGGTGAACATATTCCCTGAATTTGAAGAAAATCAAAGAGCATGACTTTTAAAGTTGGGGCAGTTGAGAAATAATGCCCCTTATCATTAATTACATTTCTTCTCAAAAAATCACTTTTTATACTCGTTGGTTGAAAGTAGACCTACTTACAAATTCATTTTTTTTATAAAAGATTCATTATTTTAGTAGAAAGTTTATATGTTCAGTTGAAAAATGAACTTTTTTAGAATTTCACTTTTTTGGAGTAAAAAATTATTTCTTAAACTGAAAATTCAACTATTTGATTGACAATGAACTTTTTTGATAAAATTTCATATTTTCGGCATGAAAATTCTACTATTTTATATAGGAAATTCGTCTTCTTGTCTTTAAAATTCAAAAATGTCTATGAAAAGACAACTATGCGGTAGAAAATGTAAGTTTTTTGTAGAAGATTAGTCTTTTTTATTACAAAATAATTTTTCAAATGAAAACTCAATTTCTTCAAATGAAAAGTTACCTGTTCGATTTACGGTTAGAAATTTTTTTTTATATTATATAACTTCATCTATTTGATTGAAAATTAATGTGGATTGTTAAAAATTTATCTTTTCTTTTTGTGGAAAATTAATCTTAAGTAAAAGTCAACTATTTGGTAAAAAATGTGTGAATTTTCTTGAAAATTTATTTTCGGGATCAAAAGCGAAATGTGTCAAGTTAAAATTCAACTATTTGATTGAAAACTGACCTTTTTCTTGAAACTTCAAATTATCCGGTTGAAAATTTCATTATTTTATATAGAAAATTCGTCTGTTTTGGAAATTCAACTGCTTTTTAAAAGATTCATTTTTTAAATTTGAAATCAATTTTTCACAATGAAAGTGTAAGTATATCATTTTTGTTTCAAACTTAATATTTTTAGTTTAATCAATTTAACTATATGGTTCACGATTTAAGTAATTTCTTACAAATTTCTTTTTTTGGTAGGAGATTCATAATTTTAGTGGAAAATTTATATGTTTAGTTGAGAAATGAACTTTTTCAGAATTTCCCTTTTTTGGAGTCAAAATTTTTTGCTTAAACTGAAAATTTAACTATTCGGTTGAAAATGAACTTTTTTGTTAAAATTTCATATTTTCGGGTTGAACATTCTACTATTTTATATAGGAAATTCGTCTTTTTGTCTTTAAAATTAAAAAATTTGTTTGAAAAGTCGACTGTGCAGTAGAAAATTTGAGTCTTTTTTATTACAAAATCATTTTTCAAATGAAAAGTCAATTTCTCCAAATAAAAATTTACCTATTCCATTCTTGGTCAAAAATTGTTTTCCTTTTATAATGTTCAACTCCACCTATTTGGTTGATAATTTATATCGTTTGTTGAACATTAATTTTTTCCAAATGAAAATTTGACTATGCCATTTTTGTTCAAAAAATAATATTTTTAATGTAAAAACTTAACTATTTGGTTCAAAATTTATGTAATTTATTACAAATTTTTGTTGTAGAAGAGTGATAATTTTAGTACAAAGTCCATGTCTTTGATTGAAAATTAATTTTTCTGAATGAGAATTAAACTATTTCATTTTAGTTGAAAAATTAATCTTTTTTGTTTGAAAATTCAACTATTGAAATCAAAATTCATGTGATTCTGTATAAAAAAGTTGTCTCATTGTCTTGAAAATTCAACAGTTTAGAACAAAATTCAACTGTGATTTTGGTGTTTAGTAATCAAAGTTTCGTAGAGAAACGTTGTAACATGCGTAAAATTATTTTAAATTTAATTATCGCATCCTGACCGTAGAATTTGCTATATTGAATCTCAGAATTTTCGGAATATTTTTTCTCACAATTATTTTTCTTTGTTTAACATGTATAATGCATGAAATTTCGTCAGATTGTTTAAACGAAAGTTTTATGTAAATAGGAATTGGAGCAACAGTGTCGCCTGCAGGCGCATTAATTCTAAATGCACATACAGATGACCAGGAGTTTATCGACGTAGACATTACTCACGCGCGAGAAGAAATTACGCCAGATCACCAGGATTTCTTACCTGCCAAAAGGCATAAACTGATAAGTGAAGCGGCAGGCTCAGGAAGGGAAAACTCGCGTCCCGAAACTCCCAAGCCTGAAAGCGTCGGTATCAAGCTTATTTGAAAAACCGCGACTTTTTCGAAGCTATGTTGAATTGAGCATTTTTATTTAAAATTTTCATGTCAATTTTATTTTGTGACAGCTTAATTGTATTTTTATTGTTTTCAACTTAATTAAAATTAAAAATTGATCTTTTTTAGTCGAAAGTTTCAATTTTTGGTTGAAAATTCATGCATTTGATTTTAAATGAACTTTTATGGTGAGAATTCTACTTTTTTGTAGAAAATTCATTTTTTTTTGCTTGAAAATTAAACTATTTGGTTAAAAATAATTATTTTTTAGTTAAAAGTTTATCTTTTTGGTTGATAATTCAAATGTTCCCTTTTAAATGAACTGTTGTGGTAAACATTCTACTGCTTTGTAGAAAATTCATCTGTTTGCCTTAAACATTGAAACATTTCGCTTAAAATTCATGCAATTTGTTCAAAATTAATCTTTTTTGGCGGAACATTAAAGTTCTTGGTCCAGAATTCATATTTTCGGTTGAGATTTATTAACTTTGTTAAAAATTAATTTTGATCATTAATTTTTTTTAAGCGGAAAATTTAACTATTTTATTTTTGGGTAAAACCTTATCCTGTATATTAGATAAGTTGAAATTCTTATTTCTTGATAGAAGATTAATTTTCTTGGTAAAAATTAAACTTTTTGGTTGAAAATTCAACTGTTTGTTAGGAAATTCACATATTTTCTTAAAAAGTCGTCTTTTGGGTAGAAAACTATCCTTGTTTGATGATAGTTAAACTTTTGGATTGAGAATATTATTGAAAATTCATCTTTTTTTACTGAAAATTATCTTTTTTGTTCAAAATTCATTTTTTTTGTTGAAGGTTCATGTTTTTGGTTGAAAATTTAACTATTATAATTTGATTTTAAATGAACTTTTGTGGTAAAAAATCATCTTTTTGGCTTAAAAATTAAACTTACTGGTTGAAGAATAATATTTTTGTCTTGAAAATTCAACTTTTTTGTAAATAATTGGTCTTTTTGTCTTCGAAATTAAATAATTTTGCTGAAAATTTATGTATTTTGTTCAAAATTGGTCTTTTTTGGTAAAACATTATTTACGTTGGAAATTTGTATTTCGTATGGACTATTCAATTTTCTTTATCGAAAATTCATCTTTCTGGTTGTACTTTTAACAGTTTTGTTTATAATTGTTTTTTTTGCCGTTAAAAGTTATTTTACATTCTCATTCGTGAGAGTTCAATGTAATTTCAAATAGTTTTTGTCTGACAATTGAAATATACCATGATTCAAATGATTGATTTTGCTTATTGATTATTTACTTTTTCTAGGGAATATTTATGGGACGGATCACACACAAGGAAATCTTTAGGCAAGCGAAAGTTGTGCGCGTTAGCAGTTTGAATGCGTTCAAGTATTAATTAATTAATAATATTCAATAATTTATTCTACGTTTTATATACAATGTTCGACCGTAGTTGTATTAGTTTTTAAATTTATCTGTAACGATGGCTGTAAAGAATTGTCATTAATGTAGGGATCTCTATGGACATACATTAAATATAGCAGTGAGTACTACCGATAAACCAAAAATGAAATTGCGTTGTCACTTGTGTGAAAATAAAACTATGCATTTATAACCACGATTTTTAGCGAACTTTAACCCATTCATCGTTAATTTGAATATTTCGTTTAATTTTAAGGTTACGTGTGGGTTTATCATTTTTTCAATCAATATACTGTTTTTGAATACGCTATAGAATATGTTATACTCTACATCTGAATTACAATGAAATTATACTGATTACATAGTGTGATGACTTTTATCAATTGATGAATAGTAAGAAGTATGTCCATACCAATCTTCAGTAAAAACTACTAATTCGTAGAAAAAACGTTAAAAATTAAATTCATAAAGAAGTTTTTCTTACTAATTTCTTTTGTGACGATTTTATATTATGAATTATTAATTTTTTATCAAAGATTATTATCAGAATGCTTACTATAAATCAATTGATAAAGGGCTCCAGATCAGAAAATCAAATTAATTTTTTTTATTAATTTTTAAAAATAATATAAAAATATATATTTGGCTCTTAGAAATAGTAATTTCAACCATGTCAGATTTTTGAATCGACCCTCTGCAATAATCGAATTTGCCCTCCTAAAATATCCATATTGAAATTCCGGGATAATCATGCCCACTCTTTGAAATGGTCGAATCGATCAATCCGAGCTGATAGAATCGACGGTATTGAGATAATCACAGCGGTGATCCGAGGTGTCCAAATCGACCCTTCACAATGACCAGGTTGACCCTTTGAGAAAATCGAATCGACCATCTGAGACGATCGAGTGGTTTGTTTGAGATAATCATATCAACCCTTTAGCATGATCAGGTCAGCTTTCTTGAGATAACCGAGTCGACCATCCGAAATGATCGAGTCGACACTTTGAGATGATCGATTTGAACCTCTTGTTTCAACCTTCTAGAGATAGTCGCTTTAGCCATATGCAAGGGCTGTCCTATAGTTGACCCTGCAATGTGGTCGGTCTGTACATCTATATGGCTAAACAGACCTTCCATTTTTCTCCGTGTACCTTCTAACTATTGGTTATCTCTATTGAATCACGAAAAAAGCACTCAAAAAAAAATAATGTGCGAGAAAACCCTTGTAAAATAGCGGCGCATCCTAAAAATTCAAATTTTGATACCTAAAATGTTGCGTAACTGTTTTATTTTTGCATTTACAGAAAAAACAAGAGGTCCTTTCGAGCTATTAATTAACTCTATCAAACCGCGAAATAAACATCTTAAAAGAAGCAGTCACATCCGAGAAAACCCCTTATCAATGGCGCGGTGCGTCCCCAAAAACGAAAATGTGGACACACAAAGAGTTGCATAACTTTTTTATTTATCGAAGAAATCAAAAAACAAAAAAGTTCTTTCGAGCTATTACTTATAGCTCTATTGAATTGTGAAAAGAACAGATAAAAATATTAAATCACTTTATAAACAAAAATACCAAACCTGGATTTTGACCCACTCCTAAATCGAACCGACCATAATCTTTTACAGAAATATGAGTTAGGTTAAAAACATTATTTTAGGCCAATAAAACGCATTTGCGAAATTTGGCACTTACGCCCTATGCCGTGTTGCCCTTCATATATCTCCACTCACGGTGTTGCCTAAGCTGAGCTTGACAAATCGCCGTCCCTATAGAGAGCAGGTCCTGATAAAACACCATGTCAAAATACACCTACATGCCCATTGGGATGTTAATGCAAAACCACTATAATTTCAATACACAAGAACTGTATAAGAAAACAAGAACACAAAAACTAATATAAGGCCAGTTTCGGGGGTAGCCTCGCAGTGGCCGTGCACTAAATTCGTCGTTGGATCAATGGTTCGGGGTGGCCACGCATTGTTGACATTGCATGTGCGTTGAGAAACTGCGTGTGCCAGCAGTTTTAGGAAGAATAAGATCAGTCGGCCTTATATTGGAGTTATTGTGTATTTAAAATTGCAGACTTGCAGTAGTAGTAAGTCTATTAGAAAATTTAGATCGATGCGATAGTCTTCACGGTCTTCACTACTGCAAAATTCACAAAATGGTTAAGATGAAAATGGCGACGATCGAGAAGATGCCGCCATATTTCGGTGGGAATCTGGGAATCTGCGTAGGATTACTAACGGCGACTTGTTGCCGCACTAAACTGGTTAGTTACTTTTACCATCGAAGTGTTTGTCGCATCTAATACCATCTCTACTAATAAAGAGTTTCTTGTCACAACTAACCATTTTTTTCAGTGTAGATAGATTTTTGCTCGTCTGTCAAACAGTGACTCTCGCCGAGTGAAAGAAAACCTATGTAGGGGAAAGTGGGGTATGGTGTCAGTGCGGGGTATGGCGACTCTTGCAAATAATGCTCGCGTTTGTTAATTTTCATAATAATTTTTTTACGTAACATAGCTTTCTTTGGTACTCAAGAAAGCTATTTTATGTAGAAAAAACTAATATAAAACTCAAGAAACACCGTGCCCCGCACTGACACCATACCCCACTTTCCCCTATATTAAGACATTCTCTGTCCTGATTCTCGCCCAGTTTAGTTCAACATTCCGGAAGAAAACAACTACAGGTTTGGATTTTCAACTAATTTTTATTGCAATTTTTTGAGTGATCCTTTGGTGATTTAATAATGTCAATAATACATAATTGTAGATAATAAATTAATTTCAAATTATAAGCAATGTTTATCAATTGCGTTAATCAAGGATTGCACTCAAAAATGCAGAAAGAATGTTTCTTCAACTTGAAAGTGGCTTCCTTGGTTCCGAAGAAGCGGCTCGAAAACCCATCTACGTAGATAGGTTTTCTCATCAATTTTCTCACCTGACTTGTACATGAATATCAAGCCTATCTTCAGTTTTGCAAGTAAAAAATTAAAATGATTATTTTTCGCACCAATGAATAGAGCAGGTTTGATTCATCCAAGAACGATAGGGTTTTTCCAAAAACAATCAAATCCACAACTAAAAAAGATGCGAGATATCGATAAAGCTGGCAATATACAATCTTCAAGAATTTTGTTGGAAATATTTAAAAATGTGAACAATGCGTGTAGCGAAGTGTTATTAAACAATAATTCCATGTATTTGGAGCGCAGCGCACGTCGAAATATCGCGCGGTGATTTTTCACTGTTACATAACTGATCTGAGGTAATTATTTATTCGGAGGATTTCAGTTTCAGCGAGGGATGATGTTGAGTGGAAAATGGTGAGTTGTGGGTGACATGAGAGGGGCGAGAAGAGAGAGTAGAGAAAGGAAATTCCATTTGCGACTAAATGACTGATGCGGTGTGTTGCTCATCGCGTTATGACTTTGGACGTTCTCATGATGTATTGCTGTTTTAACCCACCCCTTTTTTCGTACAGACCTACCAACTTCAGAAGTGAAAAATTGTGTCACAAATCATTACCTGTACATTGGGGTAATTAAAAAAAAAGTATTAAAATTTTATGTTAGACACAAGTACAGATAGAAAAATTGTAGGCCTATAGTTAAAGTGGTCCTTTTCAATTTTCTTCCAAGGTACGTGCATTCGAGAACTTGGGTATCTATCGACTCAACCACGTTGGATAAACTCATTTTCGCTGACCGCAGTTGTGGGCACGATATTTCCACGCGAGGAGCATTTGGATATCGATTAGTCGAAGTTGCTGCGGTGCATCGCTGCGAGATTAACTCTATTATACTCACAGACAATAGAAACCGTTTATGTACTCATAAATGGCTTCGGATATCCTCTTTGGTTTCCTTAGAGATGATCACTCGACCATTCTGATTAGGAGCTATATTCCTTTTTTCATGTGGCTGAAGGGGGATCAGGGGCGTGAGGAATCTGAGAAAATGAAAAGTAGAGAGCAATTTTGTTGCTGAGTACTTTTTTTATTGTTGTTTAACCTTCACAGGTGTATTATGCTATGGAATTAAGGATGATATAATTAGATTTTGATGGGGAAAACGAAGTAAGTTTAGTAACTCTAAAAAGTCACCAAAGAATGATGGAAAAATGTCTGAATATAGAGAGATCGTATTTCTCAGGATGACTATACAGGGAGCTGAAAAAAGACCAAGATTTTGTAGCTTGCCCGATAAAACGTTTTTGTAATATAAGAAAATTTTTTGGGCAGTTTTTCCCATATTTTAGAGACTTGGATATGTTATCATTTCATTTAATAATCATGCGAGATTTTAATCATATCGGTTTTGGAATCAATACTATTCACCATAAATAGTGTTACTTGTTTGGCATCCGAAAGCACAAATTTATCCTACGCGAAGACAAGATTTTAGTGTAGCCCGAGAAATATCCGCGTGCTTTATTTTTAACGCCTTAATTTGAGATTATTAGGAACCTAATTTGAAATAAAAGCCTTTTTATTTGAATTTCAGCTTTGGCTCTCAAAATTATGAATACAAATTTTGACTGACAATCGATTACAATGACTCGGTACGAGGAGGTAAATTCGATTTCCTGGCCTTCTTCTGTCCAGAGCAGAAGCGGTCTTTGATGTTAATTGTACTTTATTCAAACTTTTGGTCATTCAATGCTACTCTCATGGGGGAAAAGACCATTGCTGACTCCTGCTGCAAGGAAACATGATACACTTTGGGGTATAAGTTGTAATTCTACCCCTATTTGTACGGTGACAGTTTACTGGTTCCGCTAGATTAGATCAATTTAGTTCAGGTCAGTAGCAATAAAAGGACAGATTCTATTGAGAGGTGTAATTACATTTACTTGTCAGGCAATTAATGTATTCTATTATATTTATATAATAGAATACATTAATTGCATACATTATTTACATTAATATTTTTTAATAATTTTGTAAGGCATCATTCTCCTGTACGATTTTATGAATAATTTATTTTAAAGCTGAATTGTGAAACTGATTGATGCTGAATTTCAATTTGTGGCTCTTATTTTTAATTCAGTTCCCACAACTAATACTGATATTTACGATTTGCTTTCGGTATTATGGGGCTTTACCCATAGAAACCAAATTTAAGCAAGGCATAATTTAACCCGGATGAACCTCTGATCCATCCAATTATTATGCGTGGGGAAATAAATGAAGATGAAAGTGATTTTAGAGGAACATTGAAATTTTCATTTTACATAAGGAGATTTGGAGAAGCTTCAATTTTTTAACGTTATTTTCTAAATTTGGTATCAGAATTTATACTATTTTTACTGGGAAATTGGAATTAGAGAGAGCCTTTTTACTTACTCCTGTCTGAGTGGCCACTGGCCAGACGACCCTAAAACCTGAAAATGATCAAGAATCTTTTGAGACCTTTGAGTCTTTTGAGACTTTGAGTCTTTTGAGACTTTTGAGCCCTAAAATTTTTCTAATTTTTAGTAGGGTCATGTGCCTAGGTTTGCCGAAATTCGGTGAGCCCAGGGGAGCTGGAAAAGTGCGGCTGCACTGTTAAAAATAGTATTAAATTTAACGAAGTGTCTCGTCGTCCCGAAATTTGGGATGACTAAGTAGTCCAATATTTCTTATACGCTTGTCTAGTCGTCCCGAATTTTTGGGATGACTATTCCATACCCTTTTCCAACTCCCTCAATTTTTCGGGACGACTAGACACAGCCTGATTTTAATATTCCCAAACCCATCTATATTAAAATTAATACACCAAACATATTAAATCACCATTAAGAGTATGTATATTAAATTTCATATACATTCATGTTAATCACTCACAAGAAAAATCAGATAATTTTATTTTACACAAATTCAAAATAAGTTTCGCATTAATTTTCGATTTTAAATAATAAAATATGATACCTTCTTCCAGTTAATCAAAAATAAAATTTGATTTTAAGTCGAAAAATTCAGCTAAGCAAATAAATAACAGACCTAACCTACAATCAACTGCACTCGCATTAAATTTCTACCATTTACAGCGAAATTTGGAAAAAGCTCATGCAATCAACGAGCATCGAGAACTCCGAGGTTAATTTTGAAAATTACACGAAACACAACAAAAAAACATATCAAAATGGTCTTTTCTTATTATTGTGAAGTTCCAAATAGTTAGGATTTCTTTCTAGCTGACTCATTCACTAATATCACTATTTTTTCTTTGTTTCAGGTGAGTCCAGTTTAAAATTCTCTGCAATTCCATGGAAGATTGATATTTATCATATCAAGTTGATAAAATACTAAACTGCATCTGAAGTGAGTTTCACTGTTAAAAATTCCTGTCTTAATTTTGCAAAACATGTTTTCAAGTTTCATGCTGTTTCAAGTTTCTTAAATAATTTAAGAAATTGTTTTATCATGACTTTTGATGAGCATCATTTGAAGCATCAGAAAACCGAACTTTCGCCAAATTTGACCGAAAGACTTTTTGACATACATTTTTTGCGGCGAATCCTTTACCAAAATTCTGTTACCATTTCCTTAGTTTATACAAATTTTCGTAAATTTGAGATACGCCTACGTAAAAGTATCGAAAATGTCAAACATCATAAAAATGTTCCATTACCTTGATAACATAGTAACTTCGTAGATTTGATAATTCCAACAAAGATATAGAATACCATCTTGCATTTTCTATCGACAAATATTTAAAACCTGTCTACCCCGAAAAAGGGAAATGGCTCAATGGTATGATAATAATAATAATTATCAGTTATTTTTACTGATAAATAAGTATGCTTGATTAATTATTCAGTAAAATGGCATTGATTGATATTCGTAAAAATTTCATCTGATTCGAATTTAGAGAGAACGATCACGGTGCTATAGAAGCCACAAAGCCGTTTGGTTGAGCCAACTAAATTATTTTATTGGATCGTTTGATTAATCAAAAAGTTTAATAAAAATCTGGTTGCGTACGATATGGGATTTAGGAACTACACAGGATTGAGTGCGTCAGGCATTACCTGGAGGCTTATTGAGAGTTGGCGTATTTGTGGTAATTAGGGTTGAGTTAAAGGGTTAGTGTCTGTCGATCTCCTGTAGAAGGGGAAAGTTAGGTACACTGAGTAAGGTTGGATTCTCTATATGTAAATGTCCAAAAAGGATGTACATGCGAGCAGGGCCGTCGGGGCCGCGTCCCAGGGCCCCCACAAAACACTACAAAATGCACAAACTTCTGCATCGCCGATGACCTTTTTTTTTTTTTTAGAAGTCAGCGAGGAATAGCATTTCTTGAGTCGGCAAAAGGGCCCCCACATTTTAACCGGCCCAGGGCCCCCGCAACCGTAAAGACGGCCCTGCATGCGAGTATTAATGTACATAAAATGTAGGCATCCGCATGAAAAAAGCCCTTATGGCCGGTTCTAGTTTAGGAGATATTCATTTTTTTCTAAGCTGAAGTCAAAATTGTTATCTTTCGGGTTTGAGTGGGGATGATACTGGGACCTATATTGAATACATTGGGACTATATTCATACACAGAAAGTAACTGACAGTAGGTGTGTTTCATGTTTAAAGAAAAATTGTAACGTGTATGCTTATTAACGATTTTTCATAGTTCAAACTTAAAAAATTCCACGGTGACGCGCTTTCAAACTTAGAGGGTTAGTTTTGGGCCTTACATGCCGGGAATTTATCCGGCTGTATTCCCCTCTGCGTAACTCCACACCAGCCATAAGGTCTCTTTTCATTCGGATGTCCACAAATAACCATCAGTCATATTGAAAACTGAGGCTTCGCACGTTCACACATGCGCAGTCGCGTGTCTCACGAGCAACCAAGTTCTTTGGTACAAGTAACAAACGGTACTTGACAAAATTGTTTGTTTGAGCTGAAAATAATCACAACCTTTAATAAGCACAAGAAAATTTTTATAAAACGAAGAAATAATGCTCAAGAAAATTATTTTCTCACCGTAAGTTTATTTTTCGTTCCCAGTGAAGAATTCTATAGATCGGTAGCGTTTTTTTCTGGTAAATTTTTCAAGGTGGCCTGCTCTCGAAACCTGGAGCAGGTCGTCGAACTGGGAAAGGTACGTATAGTCCTCCAGTCGAAGGGATGTTTCGCCGGAGGCGATTCGATACTCGGACGGCCCCACCCTGTATAATAGATGCGTGCTTGGGTTCTGCAGGCTGCTCCGTTAGTTAAGTCGCTTCGAAGTAGAGATAGAGGGTGGAGGAGATACATGTGCACACGAAGTGTCGTAGATGGGGTTGTCTGCAAACTGAGAAGGAGGGATGAAAGTGAGAAAGTGAAGTAAACTAGTAAAGGGTGGGAGAGAGAGAGAGGGAGATACATGGAGAAAGAGAAGTGCCGGTTGTGTCATGCAGCACACAAGCGTTCCAGGTTTCTCCTGCAGCAATGGTGCCGTTTCCCTGTGGAATATTAATATGACGCGAAATATTATAAGCCGCGACAACCAACGTCGTGGGAATACTAAATATTATCCTGTAGGCCCCCGGGAGACGCGATCTTCTCTACACTGCAGAATCGCAGACGTTCTAAGTCGAGAGTATATACGCTTGACGGTTCTCGCGGTTGTTAATGCGACTTTGCCATTTCGGTAACGAATTAACAAACGGAAAAACGGGGGATAGTCGAGATACTGACGAGAATGCTGAAGGCGATTTGCTAGGTTTGCTTTAAAGAAAGAGTGGCGCATGAAATAATGAACCATCCCAGATCTGGTCTGCGAGCATCGTCGATGAGAGAACGGAAATACAAAGCGAGCAGCATTTTCTTCATTTGAAAGTCGAATGGTGTCTCGCTAATGAACCAAAGTCTGAGTTATAGGAGAGCGCACACAAGCTGCGATACCACCTTCAACTTTGTATGTACTAGCGTACTAGAGATACATGATTGCATTAGAGATACAAATTTTATTATTCTTCTCAAGATGAACATTCTTCAGTTGCAGAGACGCATATTTAAAAAGGAGCTTTTGTGGTCGAAACTGAATCGTAAATATAACGAGAAAACATAACTTTAGAGTGTTGTACGTAGATCCATTTATTTTCTGGTGGTTCGGATTCCACTTTAAGCTTTAGGATACATGGAATAATTTCAAGTTGATTAACAAGAAGAGGAGGTTATCTGTATGAAGCAGCTTACGCAATACGTACCAGGAAGATTCGATGTCCGTTTCGCGGTTCAATGGCGAAGACAGACCCGGGAGGAACCTGATTTCGGGGTTAGGTAAGCTCTGCGCTTGACAGGTATAACGTTGTACGCCTATCTGGCCAGGAATGTACACGTCGAAACCATAACCTTGCCTGGAGATCCGACGATCTCGCATCGCCGATCAAATCGTTCGTGCATACATCGAACCGGCTAATTTCGTCTGCTATTCCAGAAATGTTCCAGAACGAGCTCTAGAATCACGATGCCATTTACATGCGGTCCGAGTTTCAGGCACTTGTCTTGCTCTCTCTTCACTCGGAATTATTCCATTCGTACATCCTACCATTCCTGCTGTTACAGATATACTACACAGAATACGTTATTTCGAGTTTTTAATTCGCGATAAACTATATTATCTTCCTAAGAATAGTATTACAGGGTGGCCACTGAACCGGGAATTTTCGAAGACTGGGAAATAATGAGGAATTTTGTTTAATTTTCAATCAAAAAACTTATAGTTTGTAAAATAATAATTTGGTTTTAATTTTCACAGCAGCCCATAATAAAACGTTCTTAATGGTAATAAATATCTGTAAAAATATTTATCGGGTAATAGAAGCCAATATATTAAATTTCAGGACAGATTGCACACTCTTTCGTCTATTTCTCTTTTTCCTCCATTTTTGAATAATTCATTTTTTTCCTCCTTTTAAGAAGCTTCCTCTTTTTCACTCTTGTTCACTTTGAACCTGCAGCTCCTCATTAGAACCTACATTGACGCTATTTAAATCTATAGCCCCTACTTTGAGGTTTTTACTCCTAGAGAATGAAACATTAGAGCCTCCTTCGACTCCGTTTGAACCTACAGGCCCTACTTTGAATATTTAGAAGCTACACCCAGGAAACAAGAACGCATCGAAAAGGCGACTTTGTGAATTGCGTATCTGCCATTTGCAGATTAAGATTTTGAAAACTGGATTGGTTTGCGACTGTGTGACTAAAATTTCTATTTGAGCCTCAAGTTATCGAATGCTATCATTGGAAGTAGTCAGAAAAAAATATAAATCAGATTTTCGACTTGCGAAAGACAATCAAATTTGGAGGTTACGGACAGAAAAATTAAATAAAAAATTGTCGGACTAGTCTGTAATTTCAACCCAAATCGGTTTCATTCTCTTGAGGAATCTTTCCACTAAACTGAAGTGAAGGTCAATGATATTTGACAAATAAGTTTTCAAATTATATGATAAAAAACACTACAAACAAAGAATTGTATAGTTCATGAGTTTTGTCTCAATATTAAGTTCCTGAGGTACAGTTGATAGTAAATGTATTTCTGCAGAGAAGGGAACTCGAAATAAAAATTTATAACCATTACCGAAATTCCGCCATTATTATTTTTATTATTATTATTGCCAATGTAGGGGCTGGAGCACCAAGGTAGGGTCTGGAGCGCCAATGTAGGGTAGGGCCTGTAGCACCAATGTAGGCTCTAATTTAGACCCTTCTTTGATGCTAAACGTGGAAAAACGGCCGATTTCGGACATTTTTAGCGTCAAAGTAGGGTCTAAATTGAATTGAAATCGCTGCTTATTTTGAACCTACTTTGCTGCTCCAGCGCCTACTAAGGTAGGAGTTATAGGTTCAAAGTAGGGCCTAAATTTCGACTCGGGCAGGCAAAGTGATCCTCGCCCACTCTGCCATTCGGCAGCCTCCCTAGCAGGCTAGGGTGTACGGAGCGATCCCTCTGAGGTCATCAGGTAGATGCACAGATTCGAAGCACTGTCCTGGTGTGTTATGTCAGTGTATGTGTGTGTGTTCATTACCTGAAATTGGCTAGCGACCATCGAGCGTGGTGCCTCCTATAGAAGCTCCCAAGCGCAAGATGAACGCTGACTCATTTTCGAGTCTCCATAGAATCGGCTTCGACCTCCAAGGCTATTCCCCTCGACATGGGGCCCCACCTTGGTACGATACCAGCTTTTTCTGAGGGGACCTACAGTTTAAGGTGGGTTCCGAACCACCGAAGCCCCGGTAGAAGTACATAGAAAAATTTCCATTGGTACCCGGCTCAGGGATTGAACCCCGGACCTCCTGCATGGAAGTCCGACGCGCTATCCTCTGAGCCACCGAGGCCTCAAAACCCTGAGGTATCAAAGGTTGGAAATTATTTTGTTGTATGCAACATGTTAATGTCCCGGAAGTTAGATCCGCAAACTTATTTTTTCAAAAAAAAATGAAAGTTGTGCTAAATTGTGCTACACTGAGAAAACGATTTTTTTTATTTAAACAAAAAGATTTGTTTGAATACATTTTTTTGATTCAACACATCTTCTTTATTTCAATTAACAAAATATTTATTTAATTTCAATATATGGAAGACATTGAAACTCATTAAATGAAACAAATTATTTGTTTGATACGATTTGTTTAATTCAAATAAAAAATTTCATCGAGTCAAACAAAAATTTTGCTTAAACGTCTTATACTTAAATTAAAGAACTTATTTATTTGATTTAAACAAATAATAGTTCTTCATTTATCCGCGTTAGTTTCGGGGCACTGCAGCGCGACTTAGCTTCAGGCATTCAAAATGGTGGTGAATCGTTGAATGTATCAGCGTGTTTACTCGGAATGTGTAAGCGGTAAGACAAAGCCTAAGTGAAGCCTCGAAAATTTAGAAGTTTCATTGGGCGAGCTGGATAAGGGTTGGCTTTCCACCAACTCCAGACCATCGCCAGTTTTATTTTCACCTAAATTCAGACGTCTGTAAGAGAAATGGAAGTATTTGTGTTGTTCAGAAAATTGCACGAAACTTGGGACCTAACATGCGATTCGATCAAAAATTTTGAAGATAAGTTTTTTTTTCTATATTGTTAACCCTATGAAAACGATTTAAGGTTTTATTAAATAAATCAATGCATTATATACATTCAATATGAATAATAATACAGCACACATTCTTGAAATACCCGCTTCAACAAAACTTTTGTTATTGAAACAAGCAAATAATTTGATTGAAAGCAACAAATTCCTTTTTTGAATAAAATTTAAAATTTATTTAGATCGAACAAAACCTGCAATTAATTTAACAGAAGAAAATGTTTAACTTAAACAAGAAGTTTCTTTCATTCAAACAAAAAATATATTTAAATCAAAAATATATGGTCAACCAAAAAATTAGTTTGAATCAAACATATGTATGTTTGACTGTATAACAAAGAAAGAATATGTTTGATTCAAACATAATATATTTGATTCAAACAGATCTTTTTCTCAGTGTAGACTTGTGCTGGTTTGTGCCGTAAACGGTTTTTTGAAAAATCAAAAATTACGGGCACAATGTTTGAAAAACTTTTTTTTTTTTTGCTAGATCCGTAACTTCTTACTAGAGCAAAAGGAAAGTTTATGGCATTATTTTCAAAAATTTCGAAAAAACAAAGCTTGTGCTGGGTTGTGCTCGACAAATGCAGTCTTTATTTTTTCTAATAAAATTATGCGAGATCAACAGTTCTCATATTAAAACTCAAAACGTAAAAATCAAAATACATAAAAGATCAAAAAATAGTCACATTTCGAAAAAATTTAATTTTAAATTCATAAAACATACAATACCCTAAAATAATCATAATTCGGAATATCCAAACTGATTCTGATTTTTGCTCGACGAAAGGTAATCATTTACTCAGCTAAAAAAATTGTGTAAGCCCAATAGTTTTCATATTAAAACCCAAAATGTAAAACTGAAAGTAACTCGAATTTGAAAATTCGCGGTAAGGACAAATGGGCAAAATGGACAAAAGGAGGGAATATTTTCAACGTAAAAGTAAGTCATAAATGTACGAGTAGTAATATTTTTCAAGTGTAGAATGTATTTTCTCAGTCATGTTTCATTCCTTTGTGGATTGACGACAAATATTTGTTATAAAGCAGAGGCAGTAATGTGTGATTATTATACGAACTGAAGTAAACAGAATGACCACTTATATTGACAGTACAGAATACGATTACAGCATTCATGGAACTATCAGTTAGATCCTGATCGTTTTCATCTACTCTGTATAGGGTGAAGCACAATACTACTCATCAAGTAAGTATCAAGGTAACAAGGTAATGGGTTATTCAGTGTGGTTTCTCTGTAACGTTGCATATGGGAGTGTGAGAGAGAAAGGGCGTAACATTTCCCTATAAATCTGTCTCTAGCATGTGTATGCTACATTTAACCGAAATTACCTTGTATTGACGTATTTTGTATTTCAATATGTAATCTATATCGTGATTATTCTGGCAATCTGCCGATATAGGCAACATACGAGTACATATTCCATACACGCTAACTGTGGTAACAATGCCCTACGTCCAAACGGGCGATGTTTCGACGCTTGATGTCTCTTAGTTCCAAACGAATGATTCGACAAGTTCACAAGAATCATCTTAATCCTTGTGTGCACACACAACTATATCTACGGTGCTAAACACCCGGATGCCCACCTCCCTTTTTTCAATTTTTTAAATACACTCAACTCCTGATATACGAAGTTCCCAATATAAGTTTCGGGCATGGCTTTCATTGGCCTTGATACTGAATCGGAGGAATCCAAACGTAAAGAGGCAGGGCACGTGTATAATTTCTGTTGGATCTCGAAGCATGACGCAACCTGAAGGAAATAATGCGCTGAGAGTGTGACCCTCTAGCTATTTGACACGCTTAACTGAACACATCCACTATTTCGGCATCGCGGCTCCTCTCTTCGCGGAACTGCGGAGTCCATCAGCTCTGGGAATATCGTAAACCGGGGGTTCTTATATCGGTAGTTAAGTGTGATTTTGCAATTGAAATAATTTTCTTGTCTTTTATTTCAAAAAATTAATATCAAAAGGGAGTGCCAAAGTCAGAATGCACTTTAAAACACGCAAACAATTCACCTACTGTCCTTAGAGGACCTCTCGAATGGAACGGTTGAGCTGCACACAAGCTGCAACTTCGTAAATTTTTTTACGGTGGGCATCCCGAGTCCTTGGGTGTTTACTCCTGGCTAAAGCGCGTTGTGGGGGGGGGGGGGGTTTTTCTAATCAGAGATTAGATCTTAACATAAATTTCTACACAGGGTGGTTGCTCAAATCTATTTCAGACTTTCCAACGTAAAGATTTCCAATACAAAGCATTTAAATTTTTTTTTTAATTTAGTGTGGACATAACCCGAGTCGAAATTTAGGCCCTGCTTTGAACCTATAACTCCTACCTTAGTGGGCGCTGGAGCAGCAAAGTAGGTTCAAAATAAGCAGCGATTTCAATTCCATTTAGACCCTACTTTGACGCTACAAACGTCCGAAATCGGCCGTTTTTCCACGTTTAGCGTCAAAGTAGGGTCTAAATTAGAACCTACATTGGTGCTCCAGGCCCTACCCTACATTGACGCTCCAGACCCTGCCTTGATGCTCCAGCTCCTACACTGACAATAATAATAATAAAAATAATAATGGCGTAATTTCGGTAATGGTTATAAATTTTTATTATGGGTTCCCTTCTCTGCAGAAATACTGTCACGATCAACTGTACCTTAGGAACTTAATATTGAAACAAAACTCGTGAAGTATACAATTCTTTGTTTGTAGTGTTTTTTATCATATAATTTGAGAACTTATTTGTCACTAGTCCGTTTGTGACTAGTCCGACAATTTTTTATTTAATTGTTTTGTCCGTAACCTCCAAATTTGGTTGTCTTTCGCAAGTGGAAAATCTGATTTCTATTCTTTTATGTCTACTTGGGACGATAGCATTCGATAACTCAAGGCTCAAATGGAAACTTTAGTTTCAGTTTTGTAAGAAAATTAACATTTTTAGAAATTATCCTTTTCTTTTTGCTTACAGATACTTTATTAGTGCTAATATCGAGAAACTTACCGATTCACATAGTCGCAAACCAATTCAGTTTAAAAAATCTTAATCTGCAAATGACAGATACGCAATGCACGGAGTCGCCTTTTCAATGGGTTCTTGTTTCCTGGGTGTAGCTTCTAAATATTCAAAGTAGGGCCTGTAGGTTTAAACGGAGTCAAAGGAGGCTCTAATGTTTCATTCTCTAGGAGTAAAAACCTCAAAGTAGGGACTATAGGTTTAAATAGCGTCAAAGCAGGTTCTAATGAGGAGCTGTAGGTTCAAAGTAGGGTCTAAATTTCGACTCGGGAAGTGAAAGAAAAAATTTTTTCAAATGTAGGAATCGGAAAATTGGTATATAGTCTGAAATATTAAAAATTTTGAAATTTAACAGTATTTCATACTTAAATTGTTCAAAATTGATATAATGTCTTAAGCCAAATAGCGTTTCCTATTCTAGAATGAATTTCTAATTATGTTAATGAAAAAAGTATTACTATAAAAAACTTATTTTTTTAATATTTTGATGTACTATCAAAGAAAGGTAATAAATATTTTTATGTGACTCCGGTGCATTAACGCGTTTTTATGCGACAGCGTAGAGTATCGTAATGTTGTACATTACGATACAGCGGAAGATCACTCTTCACATTACACTCCGCTGTATCGTAATGTACAACATTACGATACTGTACGCTTTCACAACAAAACTTGTAAATGCACCGTCGACATATAAAATAATATATGCGCCAATGAGCATAATTCGGGACTTCACGCGACTCGCTTACAATGCTCGCAGGACTTATCTCGCCTCGGCTTTGCCTCGGCTTCGATCGTCCTGCGAGCATTGCCGCTTGTCGCGTAAAGACCCTCATTATGCACCTCGGCGCATAATATACTATTATGTGACTCCGGTGCATTCACGCGTTTTTATGCGACAGTGAGTATTATAATGTTATAAATTACGATACAACGGAAGATCACTCTTCACATTATACCTCGCTGTATCGTAATGTACAACTTTACGATACTGTACGCTGTCGCAACAAAACTTATAAATGCACCGTGTTCGTAATATACTATTAGGAATTCTCCTGTCAGTTTTGAGAGTGGCGAAAATAAGCCATCCCATCAATTTATCTGCAACCGTCTTCAAGTTATCGTGTTCACAAAAAAGTGATACACATTCGGACGATTGATTAGAATATACTATTAGATATTTTTTAATTGAGGAATGTTCAATTAAACGAATTCAAAATTTTCGAAATTGTTACGATTATAAGGCTTCCTCTATGAGGATGCAAAAGTGAATAAAATGCTTATATGGGTGATTCTCCACAGACAGGGAACTTTTGGCAAGGGCAACTTTTTTTGGAA
Organism: Andricus quercusramuli; assembly: GCA_932178445.1. NCBI lineage: Eukaryota > Metazoa > Arthropoda > Insecta > Hymenoptera > Cynipidae > Andricus > Andricus quercusramuli. The sequence continues at coordinate 379,903 of CAKNXH010061990.1, read as the reverse complement.
AAATGTTCCAAAATTTTTTTTTTTCATAATGGTTAGGTTCATTGGTCTTTAAGAAAGGGGCCCTATAAATTATTCACGCTTAATTCTCACTTGAAGGACCTGTAGCACATAAAAACGTTTTCAATTTTTGATTTTGCGGGTGATTTTCTCTGATGGTATGTAAAGTAAAACAATACTGTAAAATATTCACACATTAAACGTGACATGGCAGGGAAGAATAGTTTTCTTTAAAAAATTCAAAGTTTTTCCAAAATTATATATTTTTTTCAAATTTGAAATTTTTTTTCAAATTAGATTTTTCTTACATTTCTCTTACATTTATGAACTAATTCTCGATTGACGTTAATTTTTAATAAAATTATTTGGAAGAGGGGTTCGATTAGCTCCATTTCGTCCCTGACAGCGAAAAACAGGTTATGGTATCCGATGTTACGGTAACCGAAAACCATACAATATTACTTTTTACGCTTTGAAAACAAAAGTAATTAATAAATCTTCCTGACAAAAACTCCTTTGTTATTTGCTACACGAAATTGTCATCTTTTCATTGATATTTATTACGAAATATGAAAGTTCTTATCAGGTACGGTATCCGATACTAATAAGAATACGCTACATTTTAGGTTACATTCTTTCACTTTGCAAAAAAAGTTCTTACTTTTTTGTTATGAAGTTTTGACGAATGAGTAGTGTGACGTTTGTTCGAGATATTGTGAGAAGATAAGACTTTAAAAATGATCAAAAGTTGATGAAAGGTATGGGAGATTCGTTTACCGTAACCATCGGAAACATTTAGGGAGACACGTGTATAATTAAATTTTCTCTTCTAATATATCAAACAAATTAAAATATTTGTTATGAATTTGATAGCTTTTGAGTCAAACTTTCGAACTATCAATTATAATTTCAAAGATAATTCACTATGTATTAAATACACGTCTCTAAACTTGGCGCCATGTACGTAGAGACATCCCAAAAAGGCATTTTTTGAGTATTTGGGAGCATTTTGCTAAGACATACGATGATGTGACTTGATTTTTCTTTACGGAGGTCTTGTATCATCCTACAATGAAGAAGTTAGCCAAGTTTTATAAAGAAACACTACTTACTTTAGTTACTAGAGATCCGAGACACAAAAGTGCCCTGTATGTGGAGAATCACCCATATCGTAAAATAAGTCACCTTACAAGAAAGTTACAATAAATTGAATATTTCGAACTTAAGAAAAAAGAAAAGCAGAAAATGAACAAGAGAAAAGTAAAGAAAATTGTTTTAATTGTTTGAATCAGACAATCAATAAATAAGAGTGTCAATTCGTCTTCAAGTAATAATTTCAATTTTCATGCCTTAAAACTTCAATTTTTTATAATTGTACATTCCATTATTGATCTAGGCTTTCAAAATTGGGATATTTGAAACGTCAATTCTGCTGTCCAAAAGTGTAACCTAGCAAGTGCTATTTGTCGCAAAGGCTATTTTCCAGCATTTATGCACGAGAAAATGACCTCTATCGGAAATGTTACTTACTAGGTTATACTTTTGGACAGCAGAATTGCTTAAAACGTAAACATACTCGCAACAAGTCAACGGAATTTCAAAACCAATACATGTAAATCATTGGACTGTAGTTTCTACTAATAAAGAAAATAAATCACATTCATTTTCCAGTTTTCTGTTCCAACGACTGCTATTTCAAAAGTATATAGATCTTTCGAAATACGTATAAGGGTAATAATTGTCAAATTAAAGGCAAACTTTAGCACATGCAATGTACAGTGGTAATCACATATGAATACAAAAAAATATTTGAAGCAATTTAACACGATCAGCATTTTTTTTCTAAAAACTGACAACGCCATCGTTTAGTACTTCTTTTTACCTTCCATTTTCATTTTCGATCATCCCGAACCGATTTTTTTTCTTCCAGATATTGCACATTAACCTATTTAGTTTCTCTTCGCCTTCTTTGCTAGTTTTTCATTCTGGAACTGACATGGTTAATGTGCGATGTCTCGAAGAAAAAAATCGGTTCGGGATTATCGAAAATGAAAATGGAAGATAAAGAGGAGTACTAAACGATGGCGTTAGCAGTTTTTAGAAGAAAAAAATTGTTGATCATGTTATATTGCCTCAAATATGGCTAAAATAGCCATTTTTGCACTTTTGGGTTAGGATATCTTAAAAACCTGACGTATATATACGTCAGGTTTTTATATAAATTTTTCCTAAAGGAAAAATTTAGACAACGGATTTGTTTCCAGAACACCAACATCCTTCGGGGTCACATAGTCCGGTCTTTGGGTACAAATTTTGTCGGCCTGTATAATTGATAATATTACATCTACAAATTTTTTATTCAAAGGGGAATTTCTGAAGATAAATTATAATTAAATTCGTACATGAAATTTAGGAAGTAGATTTGAAGTTAGGAGTTCGATGAAGATATTATTAATAACAATCAGTCCAGTTTCCTTTCTAATTGACGTGTTTAGCTTACATCTTGAGATCTTTATTTATAAACAGAGGCTAGAAAATATTAAACAAACAGGCCCACCTGCTCCACTCACAGATACAGATATAAGCATTTTTATTCGCGGGAATGACGCCAGAAAAATAATGAAGTTTATCCTCTTTTAATATTTGGAAAAATAACAACTTCTCCTCATAAATAGTCCCCTAATTATGAAAGGAAACACCGCTGAGCAAGTAACGGAATCATTTTTATAAATTTTTTTTCACTCCGAAACTGCTCTTTAACACGCGTATGGATCATAAAAATGTTTGTTGCCAAAATTCAGTTTTCAGTTTTAATATCGGATTTACAAAACAATGTTGATATTTCAAGTTTAATTTTATAGCACCGTGTATTAAACGATACGCTTCATATTTCTGTGTTTGTCACTCAACTCCGTAACAGCACGGAACGTAAAATGTATGCCCATTGGAACGTTCCAGGAACATTTAAAATAGAAATTACCGCTATTGTTATTAACATCAATAAAATAATGTCAACCGCAAAAGATAGGTCAAAATCGATGCCAGTTTATAATATGGATATCATATTGTAGTGTAGCATATGCGGTACTCAAAACTCAAATGTGACATCCATTTTTACCTATATTCTACGGTTTACGAGATAATTGTTGTAAATAATAACAATAACGGAAGGTTCCCCTCAAGTATCAGTGAAATGTTCCTGGAACTTTCTTAAGCGTTGGAACGTTTTGTGCTATTAGGGCTTGTTAGGGCTGTAACTACAATATTTGAAAAGAACAAAATACAGATTGTAATGACGATTAAAATGACAAAAATAAAAAATAAAGGAGAAAATCAGTATATCGTTGTCGAAAGTGAGCTTGAGTCTCCGTACGGTAATGACTTTTGAGATATTCATATATTATCAAAGTAAATAAGAATGGAAATCGAAAAAGTAACTGACCATTTTGAAAAGAATGATCATAAGTATATATTCATCAAATAAGAATAAAAATCATTAAAAGTTTCTAATTTGATGTTACATCACTGGGACTTGAAGCTTGCCTTCAATTGAACAATTACCCATAAAATGAAACAAAATCATCCCTTATGCTCTCCATACGTAGTTGTACATCCCTGACATTTGGCTATTTATGTTTGAATTACGTTCGAACTACCAGGAGTGAAAATAATTCGAAAGTCGAGGTAGGCATGCGAACTTACGGTGGAATAATTTTCCGCAAAAGTGGCGTAGGAAAATGGAGATAAGCAGATAAGTGGCCGAGTCAGGCGATGCTGTACTCAACTCTGGAAAAAGCCTTCTTTTTACTTGCGTGAGCTTGAATATTCCCTGAGTATAGTGGTGGTCCTCGTTGGCGACGTGAGTATTTAGGGTGGTAAATAATTGCGAGGTATGTTAACTTGGCAGAACACTATTGAGGTACACTGAAAAAAAAAGTTCTTTGATTCAAAGAAATGTTCGTACTGAATACGTCCAATCATGTATTTCTTCAATCCAAAGAAATCCTTCAATTGTATGAAAAATAAGAAATTATTGAAGCAAATAAATAATTACTTCAACCTGTGAAATATTATTTGAGCGGATGGACGATGTCTTCAACTGAATGAAATTAGAGATTTGGATTTACAAATCAGTCACTTGATATGATCGAATATAACTTCATTTCTAAGAAATATTTCCTTAATTGTAAGTAATTTCGATCGGATAAAATGAAAGTTTTTTTAATTCAAAGATTTGATTTCTTGTTTCAAAGAATCGTACTGTAAACTTTAATAAATATTTCCTGGAACCAAAGAAATGACAGTCGACGAGAATAGAAATGGTTTTGGTTCGAAGTAACGCTTAACTGTTTCAAATAAATATTTAGCAGATTCTGTAAAACAGTATTCGAGTGTAAGAACGGTATTATTGAATGAAAGAAATATTTCTTTAAATCAAAGAAATATCAATTGAAGACAAAAATATACATTTTAAACCAAATAAATGACTCATTGTTCCAAATGAATGTGCCATGAATGGGAATGAATATTTCTTTGAAATGAGAATATGCGAATTGATGGAAAGAAATATACTTTATAGTCAAGCAAATATTTTATTGGCTCATAAAACTATTTCTTCGCATCAAAATTTTAAGTATTTGAAGCAAAGAAATATCCCACTGATTCAAACAAATATTTCTTTGGCCAAAACCATGCGCGAGTGCAATGAAGTAGTTCGTACTTTAACTGCAGTACATATTTTCCTGAATGAACAAATGGATTCTTTCAGCTTGAATTATAATTAACATTGTTATTATTATACATATTTAATTTAAACAACTCATATACTTTAAAATCTTGATGAACCTGAAACAGAAAAATTCGATGAAAAATCCACTATTCTAGTAAGAAAATGAAATATTTCCTTCAACTGAAGAAATAAATATTTATGTAAACACAATATCTTATTCATCTAAATAAATGCTTTATTGGTATAAATACATGATCTCTTCATAACAAATAATTATATTTTTAATTTAATTAATATTATTTTGAATTAAATCATTATTACTTTGATTTAAGTAAACCTAAAGACTGGATTCAAGTATGCACAATTAATTGATTCAAATGCGTCCGAATCAATTCAACGAATCGAACTCGTTAAATAAAAAAAAAAATTCTTTGAATGACTAAGCAGATTTCAACGAATCTAGACTTTTGGAATCAAAGAAATGGTTTCCTTGAAAGTAAGGAATATTTGTTTGAATCATGAAAATATAGCCAAAGAATTCATTTCTTTAGATCAACAAAAGATATGTGTCTGGTTTAAATAAAAATTACTACTATTAAAGAATATTTTCTTGATGTTCTGAAAATTCTTTTTTTCAGTGTAGTCCAAAAGATAATTATTGCTTGATTTTGTATCAACTTTGTGTATCAGATGAAAAGGACGTACAGAGGTCCCAATATTTCTGAAAGAGCGGTAAAAAATATTTTAACCTAGTATTAAAGATTTGATGCTATATATGGTATATATGCGTTGATTAAAGGTAGTATAACAATCACTAAAATAGTTACAAACATGAATTGTGCATTTTTTACCCTAAAACTAATAATTTTGAAATGTGTATAAACTATTTTTAACTTCAAAACAATATAAGATGAATAGACTCATAACTAAACTCTTTTATTCAATTTGAATTTAAAAAACGTTCAAATATTGTCTCAGTTTTATATGTTTCATTTTTAACCCATAGCGCAAAGTGCAAAGTTTAACCTTTTAATGTAAGAAGTTTAATTGTTTCATTTTGTTGAATTTTGAAACTGCAAGTGAAATTTTTTAGTTACAATTTATAAATAACCACTGAACAATTATTGACTACAAACGACTTTGAAATAAAAATATGTAACCTCTGATTTAAAAAGTGTTTGGTTTCAAATGATCATTTGAAAAATGTTTGAGTTTTAATTTTTCTAACTTAAAATTGCTTCAAAATTATCTAATTTTTAAAATTTGAAAATGTATTGATGCATTCTTCTATTTGGAGCATGGAAAATGAAAACGTGGATTTATATGTCATTTTTTTCAAATTATTCCATTGATTAATGCTGTACTATTATTGAAACGTGCTGTAATTTTGAGCGACCAAGAACCGCGATTTTCACAGCCGAAATGTAGTTTCTCTACAACTTGTCCGTAATAATCATCCTGAACTTTTACGGCACCGAATTTTCATATTTATTATCAGTTCTCTAATTATGACTAAACAGTTCGGGATGATTTACAGAAAAGTTATTGTTAATTCACCGAATTTTTCTCATATCTGCCACATCCTATACTAGTTCAGTATAATTCCTCAAGTACAAATTTTTTCCGTGTAGGTCTACTATCACTTCTTTGGGAGGAAGAAATATCACTTTGCGAGAAATTTACTATTGTTTGAATTATATATGAAATTCCTTACGTTCAATAAACATTTCCTTGTATTTGAAACAAAACTTTTTGATAGACGCCCTTGTCAGCGGATGCCCAGTCGCAGCGGCGCTAATATGCGCGGCACATTTGACGTTTTAAAGGTAATACAAATAAATTGCAGAGCAATTATTATTAACAAATATCAATTTATTCAGTTTTCATCGAAAGATTGAATCAAAAATTGGCTGAAACTTTCTGAAACAGTTGTTTCATAATGCGAACTGTAAAATTATACATAATTTATATACACCAGAGACTCACTATTTGAACGAACGAGCGAACGCGTTAGGGTAAGAGCACCAGTTATTGGCACCTTAAGAGGAAATTTAGACTTTAGGAAATAAATAAACACATAAAATATTGAATTCTGAAATAGTGATAATCATACCGGCACTCCAAATTTTATGCAGAACACACTGGAATGTTGAATTATTATTCGAAGATGAAAAAAACTTGGAAAATTATTAAAAATAAGCATGTAGTCCCAAAATTTTAGTGCTTGGCACTGCTAACCCCAGTTATTGGCACCCCTCGTCACCAGTGATTGGCACTACACTCACGTAGCCTCTTCAAACTTCTGTAATTGCATTAAAACATTGATAAAAACAAATTGTGCATCTGAAAATATGAAATAAATTTTCTATTAATAATTCTAAATTTAGTATTTTATCAATTTTGTTTTTGGACAAGCCAACATCTTTGACAGCAGCTATAAAGCCTAGCCATGTCACATATGTATTCTTCGGCTTATGTTTTTCTTTCCTCAGAGATACTCTCTGACGGGCAATAGTATGGCAATAAATAAAATAAAAACCATAAATGTTACTCATTTTCTACTTTAAACTAGAAAAATGAATAAACAAATTCAAACATGGATATAAATAAATAAAGTCAAAATAAATCGCCCACCGATTAAATAAAAACTTTGGCTATTTATAATAACATGAATTCCTGCGTAACATTTAAAACATTGTAAGACAATATTATTAAACACAATATGTATAAAGATAATAAAATTCCATTTATAATTTAAATGAAACCAATATTTACCTATACCTCGAGGCCTAAAAAGAATAATAAATTATCTGAACAGAACTTTGGAGGTTACGATTACCGGTATATAAATGACAGCTTCATTTATTATAATTGTTAGCTGATTTTTCGTCTACCTAGTAACGACTTTTGTTGTTCCGGCACTTTTAACACTTCATTTTATCAGAAATACGTGAAATGGCTCATGTCAACACAAGGTCTTGAGATTACATAACCTTACTTTTTTCCGGCGAGGCAGGGGTGCCAATGAATGAAATCATTCCCGAATTGCATGGTCTGGTCATTGGCGCTGGGGTGCCAACGACTAGAGACCATACTTTTTATATTCATTTCCATTGGCACCCCCCCTAAAATTAATAAATAAATTATTGCCGAGGTTCATTCCTTATTTTGATTATATTGCAAGTATTTCTTTTAAATATTCACAAAAATTGGATCAGATTCACTTGTTCACAACGTTGTTTGAACAAAACTAAAAAATGTTGTCAGCTAAACATTTTCTTTAGAAAACCGGATAAATTCTTGGCACCCTAAGAACTGAAGTGAATTCATTATTTTATAAGTAAATTTGACATTATTTTGTATGAATTATATAGGTCGGTACACGCAGAAATAATGGTAGAATAAAAATAATACCAGCAAAATACGATAAATGTTTGAATTTTCTTGAAATTTAACAAAAGTGAGAGAGGGTGCCAATAACTGGCGCAGTGCCAACCACTAGTGCTCTTACCCTATGTGAATTCCTAGAATTACTGGTCCCCACAGTTTCTCAGGGGGCAGGGCGAGAGACGGTTGCGACTCCGCCTATGAAGGGACGCATTCAATACAACTCAGTCAAGCAGATTGCGCAATATCATGGAAACGGTTCAGGCGGCCCTGCCTGTTTACGTTCCGCTGAACGCGCTATATGAACAAGGCTATTTTCAGGCAACCCCCGAGATTGTTCGTCTATCGAGTCTCTGGTGTAATATTTTATGATGAAAAACGTAATTTTGAAATTTAATTTTATTCATTAGAAAGATTTAATTTCTCGTGACTGAACTTAAAACGCAAACTTAAATTTTCTATGATAAAATTTTTTACTAAAAGCTATTTAAATATTTTGTATGACTTTTAAAATTGTCTCAAATCTTTATAATTCATCATGAAGATTTAGGGCAAGAAAAACATTCCTTACTGGCTATTATTTAATTGTCCAAAGTTCACCTTATCTTATTTCATGTTGAAAAGAGTTGGCAACAAAATATCGGTAAGGTAGGAATCGGATAATTATTTGTTCTGTAAAATTGTTTAACATGGGATTAATTTTTTTTCAGTTTCATGAACATACATTTATTAAAAGAATATTTTTTATATCTGTATAATCTTTGCGTCGTGTTGACTATGATACTTGTTAGAATACAGTGAATATTTTCTGAATTAAATGTAATATTCCTTTGTCTCAAGAGAATATTTCCTCAATGCAAGTAATTATTTGATTGCAATGATTATGTCGACTTCTGGCATGGAATAAATATTTTTTCAGTTTAATGAATATATATTTATATTAGAAGAATATTTTTCAAATTTAAACATTTTTCTCATTGTGTCGATTATGATAATTGTTAGAATGCAATAAATATTTGTTTAACTGAATGAATATTCATTTATCTTGAATAAATATTTCTTCAATTTAAGTCATCGTTTCGTTGCATCAATTATATTACCTTATAGTGTCTAATTATTTTTTTTTCAATTGAACGAATATAGATTTATGGTGAAAGAATATTTTTTGAATTTAGATGATTGTTTCATTGTTATGATTTTGACAGTTCTCAGCATGGAATAAATATTTCTTCGATTGAATGAAAATTCATGTATCTTGAGTGAATATTTTCTTGAACCAAAAAGAATTAATTAATTGCTCCAATGATGTATGAATTATTTAATCTCAAAACACATTTATTCGTTTCAAAAAATCGATTTCATTGAACTAAAGAAGGAGTTCTTTAGGCGCCTAAAACATATTCAATAAACCTCCGTTCCTACCTTCTAGGAAACCATTTTTCCGACTCAATATTTTTCACTTTCAATGCGAAGAAATATTTACTTATACTAAAGAAATATTACCAAAGAAATCATTTCCTTGAATTGATGCTTGAATTTTTTGCATCTAAAAAATATTAACTTAACTGAAGTAAACAATTCCTTGGTACGAAGAAAAAAAACCAAAGAAACTCATTTCCATGAATCAAATAAATTTTTTTTTCAGTGTATAGAAATGTAACCTATTTCATAATTTAGGGCTAATTTGGGCCCCTATTCCCAAATTTAGGGCTCTATTAACGTTATTAACTATATTAACCTTTAAACGTCCCCTGTGTTTTAAAAAATGTAAGCGTCCCCTAGGGGTCTGAGGAGCCCCAGCCGAAAATTCGTTAAAAAAACTAAGATATTTAATATTTTGAGCTGATTTTTTAAAAATATGCGTCAAAGTATCATCCATTAGATGCAACTATTTGAAAAATTGATTTTAAATTTCAAGATACTAAAAAAAAAAATAAAAATCTGGGGTGAAAATAACAGTAATAAAAATCTGGGTAAAACGCTGGGGTCTAATTGACCACCAGTGGACGTTTAAAGGTTAACGTTGACCTGGCCGAACATTGCTGTAAAACGTACTAAAAATGATTTTAGAGAAACTTCACCTCATACGATAATTTAGGGCTCATTTAGGGCTCAGGGAATATAATAATCAAAATTGAAAAAAAAATGTTCAAACAATTTTTGTTTAAACAATCCTACTCAAAATGAATTAAACATATTTATTTTCTTACCCTACGTTAAGGATCATTTAGGGCTCTTCGAATATGATATTTAAACATTTAAAAAAAATGGTTTGAACAATTATTGTTTAAACAAATTTACCAACAAATTTTAGTTTTTTTTTATTTCCCTTGCATAATTTCAGGCTCATTTAGGGCTCCTGAAATATCGTCGACCGGAAGTCTTCCGATTTTTCCTTAGTCCTTTTTCTTTTGTTAAAGATGGTGTTGTGCCACCTTAACGTTATAAAAAATACGTCAAGAAAATTATAAAACCGATTCTTTCCACTCGCATAATTTAGGGCTCATCAAGGACTAATTTGGGCCCTTAGTCCCAAATTTAGGGCTCCAATTTTTTTTTTAAATTAGTGTTTGCGCTAGCTCTTCGTTAAGCTGACCGAATATAGCTGTAAAACGTACTGAACATGATTTTACAGAAAATTCACCTCATACAATAATTTAGGACTCATTTAGGGCTCTGGGAATATAATAATTAAAAATTGAAAAAAAAAGTTTAAATAATTTTTGTTTAAACAATCCTACTAAAATCAACGCGATCGGCATGAAACCTCTGCGCATAATATGCGGAAAAACACTGATGGACAAAGTCCGAAACGAGATAATCCTCAAAGAATGTGGTACAGGAGACACGCTAGTTGACATATGGGAAAGAAATCAGTTAAGATGGTTCGGACATCTTGAAAGAATGAAAGATGAACGACTGACGAAGCAAGTATATAAAGGTAAAGTAAATGGCAGAATGCCCAGAGGTAGACCGCCGAAAGAATGGTTAGAATCTGTAAATGAGACATTGATCCGAAGAGACATAAGAAGTCATAGGGTATCCCACACAACCAGACGGGATTTAGAAAAGGGATGGGGACAATAGACAACATTTACGTACTCAACTACTTGGTTAACAGAAACTTAGGGAGATAAAGAGGGAAATTAGTCGCTTTGTTTGTAGATTTCAAAGCAGCTTTTGACTCAGTGAATAGAAAAGTGCTATGGCAGGCAATGAAAGAGAGGGGAATAGAAGAAGGGCTGGTGGAGAGGATAAAGGAAATTTTTACTGAAACCAGGATTAGGGTGAAGATATGCGGGGAAAAAGGGGAGGTTTTCTGGACAGGAAGAGGTCTAAGGCAAGGGTGCCCGTTGAGTCCACTACTTTTTAATTTGCTGCTGGCAGACCTAGAGGAGAAGCTAAAGGAGAAAGGGAAAGGGGGGACGATCCTGGGTAATAGCAAACTATACTCCCTAGCATACGCGGACGACGTAGTTCTAATAGCAGACGATGAGAAGGGGATGAACCTAATGATAAGAATTTTCGAAGAATACGTGGGAACAAAAGAACTGACGGTGAACGTAGGGAAGACCAAGGTGATGTGCTTCAGAAATAAAAAGACCAAAATAGGTTACGTTTGGAAGATGAACGGACAAACAGTGGAAATTGTGGAGGAGTTCTGTTACCTAGGTTTTTGGTTTGAGTCAGGAGGGGGAAACGATTTGCAGGTGAGGAAAAGAATCGAAAGTGCGAGTAAAGTAATGGGCCAAGTATGGGGTATAGGAAAGAGAAGGTTCAAGGACGATTGGAGAATGAGGGTTTGGTTGTTTGATGCGTTGGTTTGGGCGGTGTTGTGTTATGGAGTGGAGGTTTGGGGATGGAAGGAACATAGGAAAGTGGAAAGCATACATGAGAGATTTCTGAGATGGGTAATGGGGGTCAGTTGGAGTTGTCCAGGATACATGATAAGGGAAGAACTAGGAAGGGAAAAAATGGTAACTAGACAAATTAAGAGAGCCTGGAGGTTTGAAGAGAAACTGAAAAGGGGGGAGGGGAGCAGGATAGCACAAGTATGCTTGGACGAAGTTCGGAACAAGGAGACGAGAGGAAATTTGGGAAACTCGAAATGGGAGGAAGAAAGGACAAAAATGAGGAATGTTTGTGATATGCAGGAAGGGGTTCTGGATTGGCAGAACATAGAATTAGAGCTATTAGTAAGACAAGGAGAAGAGAGATGGAGAAAGATTATGGATTCGAAGTACAATAGATGGTATATGATGGTCAAAGGGTTGACGGAACCAGAATATTTGCAAAAGATGAAAAAGGAAGACAAATGGAATAGGGTGGTACGGTTTAGAATGGGGGAAGGAGTGAGATCTTGTAGATATTGGATGGATGAAAAGGATAATTTGTGCAGAGTATGTGGATACGAGGTGGAGTCATGGGCACATGTGTTAGAGAGGTGTACAGGAGAGGAAGATGGACAGTTGAGTGTGGATGAGTGTGTGAGATGGATCTTGGATGGTAATGGACAGGGAGTGATGTGGATGAAAAAGCTGGAAGAAATAAGAGAAAGTAAGGGAACAGGGCAGAGCCAAACGGGTAATCCTCTGTGAAGGAAAGTCACTAGAAAAATGGTAAATTTTAAATCGTTGAAAATGCAATTGATGGTAAGAGAAAACGGAAGCCCTGGAAGGTCGCTCATACTTAGATTTGTAGAAAGTTAAGAATAATAGTATTAATATGACTGTTATCATGTAAGGCGAAGATTTAGAATATAAGCAGCGAATAAGTTAGACTAAGGATGAAATGTAAAGATATGTACAGGGAGCGGAGGCCCTCAAACCCGTAAAAGGGAGAGATTAAATATACATACATACATAAGAAGTCATAGGAACAGAAGAGCTTGCATGAAGAAATGCATGGACGTAAATGAAGCTAGAGTAGTATGCCAGGACAGAAATGTGTGGCGACAAATAGTTTATAAGCAGAGTGACAATAGAGTGAATGATGCCTGAAACAAAGACCTTGGATACTAATGGGCCCAAGTGGGGAACCATACATAACAATTTTGTGAGGCTCCTCACTTGGGGTGATCGCTAGAGAGATTGGTCAGCAACCTGGGTCGGAGCAGTGTTGCGGAGTGAACGTGTTATTTGAATAAATAACACGAAAACTCCAGATCAATCTAAAATATCTATACCATAACACATATACCTATATACCAATCTACCCTATACCATATAACGACCTACTTTACACCTATATACCTATCCCGTTACTTTCCAACCGAGCAAGTCACGCCTACCCCGAAAGGGAAATGGCTTAATGGTATAATAATAATAAAATATTTTCTTATCTCACGTTAAGGCTCATTTAGGGCTCCCCGAATATGATATTTGAACATTAAAAAAAATTGTTTAAACAATTATTGTTTAAACAAATTTACCAAAAAATGTAGGCTTTTTTTATCTCCCTTGCCTAATTTCAGGCTTATTTCGGGCTCCTGAAATACCGTCGACCGGAAGTCGTCCGATTTTTCCTCTGCCTTTTTTTTATATATGGTGTTGTGCCACCTTAACGTTCTAAAAACTACGTGAAGAAAATTATAAAACCGATTCTTTCCACTCGCATGATTTAGGGCTCATTAAGGACTAGTTTGGGCCCGTAGTCCCAAATTTAGAGCTCCAATATTTTTTGTACAAAATAGTGTTTGCACTAGCTTAACGTTAAGCTGGCCGAACATTTTTGTAAAACGTACTAAGATTGATTTTGCAGAAAACTCACGTCATACAATAATGCAGGGCTCATTTAGGGCTATAGGAATATATCATTTCAGGAAATTATAGGAAAATAGAATTTTTCTATGAAACTCATGCTAAAGACGGTATTTTTTCAAAGGTAATTTTTGTTATTTATAAGTGAATAGTTTCCAAGTAGTTTTAACACTATTTCAATCCTTTAAACAATAACACAGGCCGAAAAATTTGTACCCAAAGACCGTTTTATATGACCCCAAAGGATTTTGGTGTCCTAACACCGAATTCGTTATCCAAATTGTTCCTATACGTCAGGTTTTTCAGATATCGTAACCTAAAAGTACAAATATTGCTATTTTTAGCCATATTTGAGGCAATATAACACGTTGAGCAATTTTTTTTCTGACAACTGCTAACGCCATCCTTTTGTACTTCTTTTTACCTTCCATTTACATTTTTAATCATCTCGAACCGATTTTTTTTCTCCAAAATATGACACACTAACGTAGATCACTTCTGTGACTACTTTCAATTTAAAAATGTCATGGTTGATTTACCTTATGACACTTTTGAACTGTTTCGTTGAAATTGCTAAGGGTGGATTTTTAGGGTTGTTAAATATTATTATACGGTGGAGAACCTAACCTAGAGTTTTGCTGAAGGTGATTTTTGTGACTACTTGCTATTATAAAATATTATGATATGAGAATTGGGATATATTTCGTTCGGTAAATAGCCTGAGCTTTCTGAACGTTACTTTTGTGACTTTTTTCATTTTGAAAATTGCTAGGTGTAGTTTTCGGGGTTTTAAGATATTACTTGGAGTTTTCTAGATGTGATCCGCTCTATATAAAGCTTGATATTGTCTGCCTTTTAGGAGAATATTGAGAGAGATTCGAAAATCACTAACCGCAAAAAATAATACCATCTCATGAATTATAGAGGAAGAACACTCTTTCAAACTAACAAGAATTGCTGAAAAAATAAAATTACTTGGAAAATTCTTCCTAACTTTTCCCATTTTGACGAAGAATAATTTATGCCAAAAAAGTTTTAAAAAATAACTACAGTTTTTATAGGTACCTGACACTTTGTAGGTTTAAAAATGAATGCCAATTGATTGTAAATGTTGCTGGTGAAAAATAATGCAATTCTACTTCAGCGCAGAAACTGTAGGCCATAGGTTCTGCTCGGAGCCGGTGTCTTTTTTGGATGGCAGTTGATTCCCGTGGGACCCTGCGGTCTAATAATAATGTTATTTAACTTTTACTATGGTAATCGGAGAGATCTAAGTGCTCCCTCCGTAATGTGAGAAATAAGAATGGGTTTTACGGTTTTCTTAACGTATTTTTTATAATATTAAGTGGTACAACACCGCATATATAACAAAAAAGGCAGAGGAAAAATCGCACGACTTCCGCTCGACGGTATTTCAGGAGCTCTGAATAAGCCTGAAATTGTGCAAGGGAAATAAAAAAAACAACAATCTTTTGGTAAATTTGTTTGAACAATAATTGTTTAAACAATTGTTTTAAAGTGCAAATATCATATTCGGGGAGCCCTAAATGAACCTTCACGTGGGATAAGAAAATAAATACGTTCAACTCGTTTTTAGTAGGATTGTTTAAAAAAAAATTGTGTAAACATTTTTTTCTAAATTTTTATTATTATATTCCCAGAGCCCTAAATGAGCCCTAAATTATCGTATTGGGTGGATTTCTGTAAAATCATTTTTAGTACATTTTACAGCAATACTCGGCCAGCTTAACGTTAAGCTAGCGCAAACACTATTTTTTACAAAAAATAATAGAGCCTTAAATTTGGGAATAGGGGCCCAAATTAGCCCTAAATGAGCCCTAAATTATGAAATAGGTTACGTCTCTATACCTCAATGGTGTTGTGCCAGCTTAACATACCTATAATAGCGCTCCAGATGGTTACGATCGAGAAAATGCTTTTCCGTGAACATTTTTACCTAAAGACCTTCTCTATCTTACTTAAGACTCCTAGTAATATAGTGTAAGCTCGTCGCAGGAAATACTTATAGCTGGGCAGGTAACGTGTTGGAATTATACGCGAGTTTGCCGCAAGTTCGAACAAAGGGGGCATGTACATTGTACATTGTACACACCAACACACCAGACTGGAGTTGGTCGAACATGGCATGCTTTGCGAGATTGTATAATGACATAATATTCATGGTGCACGCTTATGCCAGCGAGTAGGAGGTAATGTGGGTGTCGAAACCAACCTTCGTCTTCTCTTGAAAACGTAGACGAGGGTGAATAAGGTTTGGCATTATATTGCCGTCTCACAGTGGAACACAATCTAGGGGGTTGACCACTTGAAATTTACATGCAAGCCTAAATTCAAGTGGATAAAATATAAATCCTAGTTTAACTTCAGATTAACTTCGAGATCAATTTGAAGTCAATTTTTTGTTGACATACAATGACGTCTATGTTTCCGATTAGCGTGACTTGGACATGAATAGGAAAAGGACATTAAAAGTGCGTTATCCCGTTGCAAGTACGTTAGTGCGAGAGAGCGAACACGGATAGCATCGCATAAAAGTATCTGATTCAGTCCTCGTTTTCTCTTATGCAGGTCACTTCTCTCGCTTGTTTCTTACTCACGCTTCTTCCGCTTCTCTCTTGTACACACTTATTATATTCATATGGGTGATTCTCAAATTTAAGGCAACGAGACCGATCGCGCGCTTATCAGCGCGCGTGTTTTTGTCTTTAGGATGAATTACGAAACTTCTTATTATTTTCATATTTATAAATGAACTATTTTTATGTAGAGATTATTTTTTTAAGTTAATCTGATAATTCAGTGTATACATAATTTTTTATCATGTCATTAGGACGTAGTTCTCCCCAAAAAATACGTAATGATTTCCAAGATCGAACTCGAGAAAATGCCACGTACAATTGTCCATGATTGAATACATTTTTACGAACATCTACTCCTATTTTTTCGAAGGTTTGTCCTTCCGTAATATTTCATTCGGACCCCCTCTCCCCCAAGGTGTCGTAAAATATTTCGTATTATACTGGGACCTGGAATTAGTTACCTCGGATTTACTAATTCCGATAATAATTGCTGCCTCGGCGGTTTTGGGCTGAGAGTAGAGAATTGGCTTTAAGGCCAATTGTAGTTCAAGCCTGAATTGTAATTCAATCCAGGTTTCAGTGTATTTTAAAAAACATAATAGACGTTTTATAAATAAAATGAGGTTTTTTAAGATAAAGTGTCGTTTAGAAATAAATAAAACAATATTTTTATGTAACAGTGAATGTTTTAATAAAAATTTTTAGTCACACAAACATTGAAATTACTTACTACTGGTACTATTTAAAATTTACCTATTTAAAACTTTTTCGATACAATTAAGAATCATTAAACAGTTTTTAATTAACTAAATGCGAATAAACACTGGATTGAATCAACTATATCTTTGGATCAAATCGAGTTGAAATCAGGCAGGTTCTACACTTCACGCAGAATCTCACAGTGAAGAAATATGTTGCTTTTCGGGAAAAATTAAGTGACACGTATTTATTTGATTTGAGCTAGAAAGAATTTCCAATTTAATTTGAATCCTGGTAAGTTTCACAGTCCTCTTTCGAAATCCGCCGAATAAAAAGATCAAAATCAAGAAAATGGCGACGGTTTCTTTGAAAATGTAAAACTACGGGTTTCACACAAAAAACCCACACTTTTATTTTTTGGCGAATTTGGTCTTCTATAATGAAGACATCCTGAGAGTTTTATGTGGGCTCAACCATTTCTTATGACCGCGAGAATTTGGTTTGACCACTGATAGAAATAAATAGGTGGTACAACAATATTTATGATTAGATGAACCCTATTTTATTGCTGGTATAGATACAGCCATACAGGATGTATATTTCGGTTATCCGATTCTTGTTGCTTATGAAGACAGACGCGTATAGGCGCGAGCGAGAATCGCCTGTTGTAAACAAAACAAACTGAGTCAGGTAAATCACTCATACTCGTAATTTTTACATTCTCGTTGTAATGAGAAGTTATTGGTTTTATGTAAAATTTGACTTCGTCGGTTTTCATCAAATCTCCACTTTTTGAGACCACCTGAGTCAGAAAAAACGATTTTTACGAAGGTGTCTGTCTGTCTGTAGTCTGTAGGCACGATAACTTTCGAAAAAATAATCAGATTGGATTGTGCTTTGGCAAACTTTTTTAGGTCCTAAAAAGATAGAACAAGTTCGTTAACCAGCTAATTTGGATCCAAATTCAAAAAGTTAGAGCATTTAGAAAATTTTTGAGACCGTTTTTTTTAAGATTAAAAAATTCTGTGTACGGCTATTCATAGTACTCAAAAACTCAAACAATTGATCTCAATGACTTCTTCGGATACAAAAAAACTACCGGAGTTATAGCATTTTCAAAATTCCATAAAAAACTAAAATGAACATTTTAACCCGAAAAACGCACGATATGAAAAAAACTCAGGAGGAGAAAACCGTTCCTTTTTGAACACCCTACAATATTTTCATAAAAACTTTTTGAATTTTTCGAAAAATTCAAATTTTGATCGCACAAAAAAAATTAAAAATTCCATTTTTCTGTCAAAATATGTGAGATACGATGAAAGACGAATCGACCAAAATTGTTAAATGTTTAAATTTTCAGACGAGTAACACAAGCAACGAAAAAAATGAGAAAGATCAAATTTTTTATCCAAAGAAGGGGTACAAATTTGTTATTAATCGTGTTTCGATAGGATGCGTATTTTTTGTTTTATTCCTGAAAATAACATTGACAGTAAAAAAATCAAATTTTTGGAAAAACAATGCAAGGTACGAAAACATATGAATGTACGAAAATTGTGCATTCAAAAAAGATTTACAAACTTGTAATCAATTTCTGTTGTTAAGAATATATTCAAAATGAAAAAAATTAACTTTTTTGCAAAACGGCACAAGCTGAAATAACATTTTAACTAATAAAATTCGTCGCCTAAATTATATCATTATTCTTCATTTGAAATCAAATACAAATTTAGTAATTTGTATATGAAGAACATATAACACAAAGCACAAAGTGCGCGATCAGTGTATTTCGGAGCGCGAAGCGCGACGACCAAATCACGCGCCGTAAGTGCACTTAAACTTTTTTCTTTCTAGCATACGGTGCACAGAACCGAGCGTGGAACGTAAGGTTCAAATGATTTTCAAATCAAATATCGAGCGCAAAGCGCGAGTGTCTGGATGAGAATATGTTCCTTAAGGTCGATAGAACCTTAAGTAAACAAAGTTCATTTACAGTCGAAAATAAAAACAAATTTAACAATCACTTCATATGTAGAGGTTTTGATAATTTTACACATAATCGAGCGCGAAGCGGGAGATTCAACAGTCGCGCTTGAGGCGCGCTCAAACTTGCTACTTTCTACTAGTGAAAAATGCCTGTCGCTCTTTTTTGATATCTTGCATTGTTTACGAGAAAGGGCCTAGCCGGTTAAGCATGTAAAATCTGCCCCCGCACGTATCAAGTTCAAATTTACGTCATAGTTTCATGCCCATGTGAAGTATAATTTGGCCCAATGATAACCTTAAAATTGCATTTTTGAGTGACTTATAGAGGGGGAAAGAAAATTCAAAAAAGTGATTTTTCTCGAAAACGACTCAACCGATTTTGATGAAGAAAATATATGTTACATACATCAATGACAGTAACGCAAAAAAAATATGAAAAAATTTTGATGAAAAATATGACAAAAAAAAATTTTTGAATTTTTCAAAATTTTTTTTTATGTGATATTTTGGAGATACACCTACAATTTTTTCTCAAAAATATCTTCATATTATCAGCTTTAACATATATTTTTGCTAAATTTTTCGTGGAGGTATAACATGGGTAAAAAAAATAAAAACCATGCATGCAGCGCTACGCTCATACGGCACCCTCCCACACGGCTGCGGAATGCTATACCATCAAGCGGCTCAATCTATTTTTATGAAAAAAGTGTCATCAATATCAACGAGACCATTGAAAAAAAATTTTGTTGAAAAATACATATCTTCATTTTCTCGCAGGAAAATCCTTACGTTATCTGCTTTAACATATATTTTTTCCAATTTTTTTGTGGCGGTATATATCATGACTGAAAAAAATCACATACGCAGCGCTGGCCAGTGCTGCAAAGGACTGAAATCGAGAAAAAAGACAAAAATTACACAGACTTACAATTACTTGCTGTTGTGTGAAGCTGAAAAACAGAAGACGATCATATAGACTGTCATTTGTTTTTGTGTTTTATATAAGACATTGCGTAGGTGATGCTTACAAGGAAGGTACTCCAGGTGTCCCTCACCGATTTGATTCTCCTTGGTATATGTTGTAGTTCTAGAAAAACTAAGTGACACGTATTTTTTTTTATCTGCGGAAAAACACTTTGAGGGGGTGAAACAACCCCTCAAAGATAGGGGTCGCAAGTGTCGATTGTATAGTTTTGTGTAGAAAAACAAAATTGATTTCGACCAAACCTACTGGGAAAGTTTCCTCATGATGAAAGATGACCAACGTAATTTTCTAAAAAAAAAAAAAAGAAAAATTAAGGGGGTGAACCACCCCTACATAGTTTTACAGTTGTGCTGAAAATGGCTAAATTCACAGGAAAAAATTTGAAAAAAATATATTTTGCACTTGAGACCAAAATAAAGTTGACGTGTTTCGCAAAAAAAATTTGGTAAAAAAATTAATGGGGGTAGCTACCCCAAAACACTATTTATTTTATGTCTATGATAATATATACTTTTCATACACAAAAAAAAATTGGGAAATTATTTCTATAACGAAGGAAGTGAAATAGAGTCCATCCAACATGAATAAGAAAATTACGCGGGGGTGAACCACCCCTACATATTTTTGAAAATGTGCTGAAAATTGCTAAATTCACAGGAAAAAATTTGAAAAAAATATATTTTGCACTTGAGACGAAAATAAAGTTGACGTATATCACAAAACAAATTTCAAAAAATAAATGGGGGTAGCTACCCCCAAACACTTCTTATTTTTTGTCTATGATAATATATACTTTCCATACGCGAGAGAAATTGGGAAATTATTTTTATAACAAAGGAAGTAAAATAGAGTCAGTTCAACATGAATAAAAAAATTACGCAGGGGTAAACCACCCCTCAATATTTATAAATTTGCTAAAAATTGCTACATTCATAGGAGAAAATTTAAAAATATATATTTTTTGCACTGTGAACAAAAATAAAGTTGACGTGCTTCGCCAAAATAAATAAAAAAATTAATGGGGGTAGCTACCCCTAACCACTTTTTAGTTGGTGTCTATGATAATATATACTTTCCATACACATTGTAACATATTAGATTGTACGAATACCGCTGTAATTGGATGTTCGTGGTGTAAGAAATCATTATGTTTTAAACACTTTTTTGACGAATATCATTATTTCTCAAAGTTTGAACAATAAATCTTCGATATACTGTGTGCAACAGGTATTTTCTTCGGATTTTTCTTGCTAGATGCAAGTCTTATTTTGCAGTTTTCTACATAATTGGGGGGTGGTTTACCGCCGCGTAATTTTTTATTCATGTTTGATGGGCTCTATTTTACTTCCTTCGTTATAAAACTAATTTCCCAATTTTTTTGAGTATGGAAAGTATATATTATCATATACAAAAAATAAAAATTTTTAGGGGTAGCTACCCCCATTAATTGGAATTTTTTTTTTTTGCGAAACAACTGATTTTTATTTTTATGTTAAGTGCAAAATATGTTTTTTTCAAATTTTTCTCCTATGAATTAAGCAATTTTCAACACATTTTTAAAAACATTTAGGGGTGGTCTACCCCCGCGTAATTTTTTTATTCATGTTGGATGGACTCTATTTCACTTCCTTCGTTATAGAAATAATTTCCCAATTTTTTTTGTGTATGAAAAGTATATATTATCATTGACATAAAATGAAAAGTGTCTAGGGGTAGCTAACCCCTTTAATTTTGTTTACAATTTTTTTTTTGCAAAACACATCAACTTTATTTTGGTCTCAAGTGCAAAATATATTTTTTTCAGATTTTTTCCTGTGAATTTAGCAATTTTCAGCACATTTTCAAAAATATGTCGGGGTGGTTTACCCCCGCGTAATTTTTTTATTCATGTTGGATGGACTTCTATTTCACTTCCTCCGTTATAAGAATAATTTCTCAATTTTTTTGTGTATCAAAAGAATATATTATCATAGCCAAATAATAAAAAGTGTTTTGGGGTAGTTACCCCCATTAATTTTTTTAACCAATTTTTTTTGCGAAACACGTCAACTTTACTTTGGTCTCAAGTGCAAAATATATTTTTTTCAAATTTTTTCCTGTGAATTTAGCCATTTTCAGCACAACTTTAAAACTATGTAGGGGTGGTTCATCCCCTTAATTTTTTTTTTTTTTTTTTTAGAAAATTACGTTGGTCATCTTTCATCATGAGGAAACTTTCCCAGTAGGTTTGGTCGAAATCAATTTTGTTTTTCTACACAAAACTATACAATCGACACTTGCGACCCCTATCTTTGAGGGGTTGTTTCACCCCCTCAAAGTGTTTTTCCGCAGATAAAAAAAAATACGTGTCACTTAGTTTTTCGAGTACTACAACATATATCAGGGAGAATCAAATCGGCGAGGGACACCTGGAGTACCTTCCTTGTTAGGCATCATTTGATTCAAGATTGCAAAACAGTGAAGACAGTAAACGTGTGCTTGTATTGTAATTGTTCACGATATTGTAGCATTCAGTGTAATTGAACCTATTTCATCTTTCATTTGTATGAAGTTGAGGAAAAAAAGACGATCCCTTCAGACTGTCACTTGTTTCTGAGTTTCACATCAAAAACGTAGGATCGCTTAGACATTATTTGACTGCGACTTCAAGAAGTTGAGAGCAGTAAACATGAACGTAAAGTGTGCTGGCTGCGACATGTTTTTAAATAAAACAAAAGGTAAGAAGAAATTGGTAAAAAATATTGATGAAGCAAATGCTTTTTCTCTTTCTCTAGAAAGAACAATACCTGTCGCTGATACTTTGTGTCATAAGTGTCGTCTTTCTATTTATAAGATAAAAAAGCCGGATCAAGATTCTGAATCAGTAACAGCACAAATTCTTTCCTCTGAATCGACTTCCAAAGATCCAACTTTCCATGTTAAATTAAAATTAGAGAAAGCTATCTTGAAGGAAGAATCCGTTGAAATGCCGATTCAGAGGACTGTTTCGACGCATAAATGCTGTTGCATTTGTTTTTCCAAGGAAAATCTAACTGTAATTTCAAAAGAAGCTCGAATGCAATCGTATATTAAAAAGAAAATATACATACCAGCTGGAAACCGGTGTTGTCGAACACATATGGTAAAAAATAGAATTTATAACGAAGATCTTGGTCTTTTGAAGGTCCACTCTAATACCACGAGATTTAGTGCATCAGAACTGAGCGAAATGATGGAAACTCTTTCCATCAAATGTGATTCTACATTATTCGACAAAACCGGTGAGTTTAGCATATCCGAAAAACAGATCAAAGTTTTTACGGGATTAACTTGGGAAAATCTTGTAGAGATAAAGGATATGATGATCTCATTAAGAAATGGTCAGTCCCGTTCAGTGATACAAGCTCTGGTTGTATTTCTTTTTAAGCTACGCACAGGGAACTCCAATAAATTGATTGCTTCCATTTTGCAGTTAGAAAATGAACAATCTGTCTCAGAATATTCAACCAGCATAATCAAATCTTTTGAAAAAGACGTTTTGCCATTTCGCTTTGGCTTGAGTGCCCTTAATAGGGATGATCGTATTAAAAATCATACCACTGAAATAGCAAAAGCATTGTTTGATATTCATAACAAGTTATTCTTAATTTGTGACGGTACATATGCACGACATCAAAAAAGTACTAACAATGAATGGAACTGATGGATACGTGTTGGACATGCTTGGTCCATACCTTGCTAACCAAAATGATGCAGTAATTTTGAAAGATATCATAGAAGATTCAAATGGTTTATGCAAGCTTCTGAAAGATGATGATATTTTTGTTCTCGATCGCGGGTTCCGAGATATAATAGATGACTTAGAGAAAAAAAACTTTAAGGTATTAATGCCTGCTTTGAAAGGTCAAAGAAAACAATTGACGACCGAAGAATCCAATCAATCTCGCTTTGTCACTAAGATTCGCTGGGCAGTTGAATCAGTTCACGGTGTGCTCAAACAAAAATATCGTCTTCTTGACCATAAAGTCGATAACAAGCTGATACCAAAAGTTGGAATATATTTCAAAATTGCGTCGTTTTTGAATAACACTTTTGGAAAAAGGCTAGAATCGGATGTAGATACTTTTGACGAAATTGTACAGAGAATGCATGCTCAAAAAGACACCAAAAATACTTTGGCTATTGAGGCTGAAGAAAAGGGATGGTTACGCCGAAAACTTCCTTTTCAAATTATGATGTGCGATGACCTTTTGGATTTTCCGGAAATGACCGAAAGAGATTTGAAGATTCTATTCACTGGATCATACCAACTTTCTCAAGCGGTGTCATATTTGGCAGAAATGCTGGACAAAGATGGCAAACTGAACATTGAGTATGCTAAAGATGAGAAAAATGTACTCAAATTAAAAGTGCAATCCAGACATGTTTCTCGCACAACATATAGATGTTTCTTAAGATACAAACCTCACAGCGTTGGAGTTTCTGGTCTAACAGATTACGCTTGCGAGTGTGCGAATGGTAGACGAACTGTGGGTTGCTGTTCGCACATTGCTGCTATAGTATATTATTTATCCCATGCAAAATATCTATCTAGAATTTTTAAACCAGCTGAAATACTGAGCGATGTATTCAAAAAAAATCACTTTACTCCAGTGATTGAAGATGATAGCGAGGAAGATTAAAACCCCAGTGATAAAGAGTTCATGTGAGAGGCGCGAGGGGACTCACAATTATAAAGCACCCCGATTTGTGAGAGGCGAGGGGACTCACAAGAATAAAGCACCCCGATTTGTGAGAGGCGAGGGGACTCACAATAATAAAGCACCCCGATTTGTGAGAGGCGAGGGGACTCACATTAAAAAAGCACCCTGATAAGGAGTTTTAAAACGTACTGCAACCGCCTCGTGGTAAACTCTGGAAACTATGATTTATGTAGGCTAACTGCAGACGTCCTTTGTAGCACTGGCCAGCGCTACGTGTGTGGTTCTTTTAGTCATGATATACCGCCACAAAAAAATTGGAAAAAATATATGTTAAAGCAGATAACGTAAGGATTTTCCTGCGAGAAAATGAAGATATGTATTTTTCAACAAAATTTTTTTTCAATGGTCTCGTTGATATTGATGACACTTTTTTCATAAAAATAGATTGAGCCGCTTGATGGTATAGCATTCCGCAGCCGTGTGGGAGGGTGCCGTATGAGCGTAGCGCTGCATGCATGGTTTTTATTTTTTTTACCCATGTTATACCTCCACGAAAAATTTAGCAAAAATATATGTTAAAGCTGATAATATGAAGATATTTTTGAGAAAAAATTGTAGGTGTATCTCCAAAATATCACATAAAAAAAATTTTTGAAAAATCCAAAAATTTTTTTTTGGTCATATTTTTCATCAAAATTTTTTTATATTTTTTTTTGCGTCACTCTCATTGATGTATATAACATATATTTTGTTCATCAAAATCGGTTGAGTGGTTTTCGAGAAAAATCACTTTTTTGAATTTTCTTTCCCCCTCCATAAGTCACTCAAAAATGCAATTTTAAGGTTATCATTTGGCCAAATTATACTTCACATGGGCATGAAACTATGACGTAAATTTGAACTTGATACGTGCGGGGGCAGATTTTACATGCTTAACCGGCTAGGCCCTTTTCTAAAATTCTATTAAGAAAAAAAGTTCTCTCAGCCACAAAAGGACAAAATGGTTGTGCCCGCCTAAAACTCAACGGCCAGTTTCCTTATAAAAGGCCAAATTCAATCAGAAATTGGCTGTAAATATAAGTGTTGTCTATTTTGTAAAAATCTAGTTTTAATTTTTCAATAAAATCGTCGCCACTTTGTTAAGTTTGCTCTTTTCTCAAAATTTCCGGCGGATTTCAAGTGTAATGGACGAAAATCGTTTACTTCTGCGCATAGCATATCAACCGTTTTCTCGCTATTTGCTTCTTTAGAAATACATGCAATTGAAAATGTTACGTGATCGGGTCAAAAATACCCCCTCCCCTACATCATAAATCGTAATGAAACGTGAACCCTGTCCTCCCTTTTAATGTTACTTATAATATGTGAACGCTCCCTTTCCTTGGTAGGCCCAGGCCTCGCTACCGTACGGCATAGTGGGTGCAAGTAATTATATATTGTACTTTTAGCTTTTCTTGTTATATTTTTATTTCTGGAAATACATAGTTTATACGCCTGGCTATCTCTTTTTCGATCTTTCTGCCAGTAGTAAATAAATTACCAAGGTACATGTACTTACCAACTTATTCTCTCCTCTCATCGTCTAAATTCTAAGGCAATGTTGCATACTGCTGCGCGCGCAGCACTCAAGTTCGAGCGCGCCTAGGGCGCGCACCTGTTGGATCTCGAGCTACGTGCTCATAGGCGAGCGGTGCACCCCCGTTAAAAAGACGTATACAAAAACGAGTTGACCGACCAGATAGTTTCGCCAGGATAAAACCTTTTCTAATCGATGTATTATGTTGCTGCGAACAAAAGACCTCAGTGACATTTTTTCGTACCAATGGTCAGTAATTTGTTATTAACAAGAAACTTGCAAAATTGAAAAGGATTAAAAAAATCGATACGAAAACACATTTATTATATATCTTGGGCAAAAATAAGCAGTTTTCAACTCTTCTCATTTTTTCGGAAAACGCTTCGTTTTCGAGCTACGAGCGATTTAAGGTCGAAAATTAACCAAAATGCTCCATTTTCATAAATTTATTTCTCGGTTTCTACTGGAGCTTTTTGAATTTTCTTTATTCGAGGTTACTCATCGAAAGTTATATTTTCATGCAACATTTTTTTTCATCCTGGCGACTTTCTTTCCCCTTTCAAGATGTGCGATCAAAAACTCGTGAAATTCACCTATTCTCCACGAATCTCCAGACACGGACGTTTTCATACTTTTGATTTCACACTATAAGTATTTTGATTCTAAACCGTTTATATGGTTCTATACAGGCAAAACAGACAGTAAAATTGATCACCGTCGATTTATTTTTATTCATAAACAGTATGAAGAATTAGGTCCACAAAAAAGTTGAGCTCTTATCACTTTACACGCCGTAAGTGGCTGTGATACCATAAGCTCGTTTCATAATATAGGAAAAAAGAAAGCGTATGCCGGATTTTCCAAACTGTCTGATCCAGACTTCGATGATTTAGCGATCACAGTCGATTTACCTGTACAAAAAGCTTTGGATTCAGTGACGAAATGGTTAAGCGCGATTTATATTCCGAGTAAACCTAAAAGAAAGCAAGCTTTTGAAGGAGAAAATGCAACATCAATAAATCATTTAAGATATAAAATAACAAGTATTAAGAATATACGAGTAGACAAACTACCTCCGGCAGAGCCAGCGTTGTTGCAGCATAATATGCGTGTTGAATGGCAAGTTAATGAATGGACTCAAGCAAGATCTGCAAACGTAATATCTTTCGATCCAACACGATATGGCTGGATATCACACACTAACGTACTGGGCTTTAATTATTTTGAAGGAGATACAGCCATGGAAATGTTACAGAAATTCATTTGTTCCTGCAGTGGAAAGTCGCACTGCAGCGAAGAAGAAATTTTTTCTTGCTTATCACAAGGTTTTAAATGTTGCGATCTGTGCTCTTGCTCTATAAAATGTAAAAATCTAGACATACAAACTGACGATATGGAAGCTGGGACTGAATGTGAGACTGAAGATTAGTTGCTCATCTAATAGATAGAACTAAATATAAATAAAAGTTTATATTTAAGCATAAATGTATATTTTGTATTAATAAATAGTTATTATTATATGCATTTCTTGTAACAACATTAAATTTCTTTATTTTTCATTTAAATGTAAGGTATAATTCGTAACCTTTTAGATATCTATGCGATACTAACATTAGTTAAAAAGTATACAGTTACTATATCAATAGTTCGCGAATCGATATTTTGTTTTCCGGCTACTCGCCCGCTCGTGGAGAATCGGTGAATGTCACGAGTTTTTTATCACAAATCTTGGAAGGGGAAAGAAATTCGCCAGGATGAAAACAATTTTGCATGAAAATATAACTTTCATCGAGTAACCTCGAATAAAGAAAATTCAAAAAGATCCGGTAGAAGCCGAGAACAAAATTTATGAAAATGGCGCATTTTTTTTTATTTTTCGACCTTAAATCCCTCGTAGCTCGAAAACGAAGCGTTCTTCGAAAAAATGAGAAGAGTTGAAAAGTGCTTATTTTTGCCCAAGATATATAATAAATGTGTTTTCGTATCGATTTTTTAATCCTTCTCAATTTCGCAAGTTTTTTGTTAATAACAAATTACTGACCATTGGTACAAAAAAATGTCACTGAGGTTTTTTGTTTGCAACAACATAATACATCGATTAGAAAAGGTTTCATCCTGGCGAAACTATCTGGTCGGTCAACTCGTTTTTGTATACGTCTTTTTAGGGGTGCACCGCTTGCTTATCAGTCCTTGTACATCTCCCAAATTTTTGCGTAGGACTCTTAAAATTAAAGGTCAAACCATCGAGAACTGAGATTTAGTGATAGTGAATTCTCTTTTGTTAAAGCTCATTCGGCTTTAACGAAAACTTTCTCATCACGTGTCCCGTAAGAAAAAAGTGAATATAAAATTTCCAGATCTAATTTAAAAACAATATTGTTATTGTTTGCTGGCAAATTTATATTTTTTTACGAATAAAACAAAAACTACAAGCAAAATCGAAAAGTAATTCATAGCAAATTTTTAGATCTTTTTTGGGTGCACAATTTTTTTTTTTTTTCGTATCTTGCATAGTTTGATCGAAAACAGTAATTTTTCATTGTATTTTGTGGGGTCAAAATTTGAATTTTCGATTTTTCAAGAAAATTCCAAAATTTTTATATGATAATCTTGTAGGGCTTTCAAAAAGCAACGTTTTTCTTATATTGACTTTTTTCATATCGTGCGTTGTTTCACTTAAAATTTTCATTTTCGTTTGTTTTCTTAGATTTTGAAAAAGTTATAACTCTGATCATTTCATTTTTATCGAAAAAAGTTTTTAAATAAATTGTTCGAATTTTCGAGTACTACGAATATCCGTACATAGATTTTTTAAATCTTGAAAATAAATGGTCTCAAAATTTTTGAAAAGACCCTAACTTTTTGAATTTTCATCCGAAATAGCTGGCTAACGAACTCGTCCTTTATTTCCATGCCTTAAAAACGTTTTCCAAAGCTCAATCCAATCTGATTAGTCTTTCGAAAGTTATCGTGCACAGGATTCAGACAGACATACATACACCTTCGTGAAAATGTTTTTTTCTGACACAGAGGGTCTCAAAACGTGGAGATTTGATGAAAACCGACCAAGTCAAATTTGACATAAAACCAATACCTTCTCATTAGGATGAGAATGCAAAAACTGCAAGGGAACAAAGTTTACATTTTTTTGTTGATTTTTTTACCATAAAATATTCTTTTTAATATAAGAATGGAGGTGGTAAGAAACCCCGTGAAACCTCTCAAAACCACCCCCATTGATAAAGAATGGTTAATAAATCGGAAAAGCGACAAAGAAAGCTTAAAGTTTGTAAGTTTTCCCTGATTTTATGTCCTGAAAAAAATCTCTTTAATAGTCCCTAGAGTACAAGTTGGAGGAAGATACCTTGGAAAAACATCTAAAAACCACCCTATATTGAAAATGACCAAACAATTTTAAAAACAATGACAAGGGACCAAAGTTTGTAATTCTACGTTTATATTTTACCCTTAAACATTCTCTTAACATCCCCCTAAAGAATGGTGGTGGTAAGAAATGACGTTATAGGATTTTCGAAAATCAGGAAATCGCCAAAGATTAAAGTTTGTAAATTTTCCATGATTCTAGTATGTGATGAAAAAATCTCTGCATCTGATCATACGGAAATCATGCTATGTTAATAGCTATTTTTGATACAAGTGCGTAAAATAGGTGATTGTGTGCGAATGTGAATTTTGCAACACAAGCCGGAGGCTCGAAGCAGCCGGTGGGTAGCGCACGAGCTAAGCGAGTGCAACAACGTTGACGAGTGCATCGAGGCGCAGGCGAATGATGCAATTACACGAGTTAACAATCACCTATGCGCACGTGTATCACACGCTATTTTTTGCAACGCCCGAATAATTGTTGAAAAAAATTTGGTCAAAAAAAATGTTTGAAAAAAAAAAATTTGTTGCAAAAAAAATTATTCAAAAAAAATCTTGGCGTTTATGCTCTTTTGCCCGGGGGGGGGGGGGGG